>SRMA01026784.1:103411-123390 GCA_007224835.1 Danionella cerebrum | reverse complement strand
TTGTAGATATCTACAATTATAATTTGACTAGCCACAAATTATTTAGAGATATCTCTAACTGTTTTGCAGATATCTTTAAATAAAATTAATCAGAGATATCTCCAATTATATTTTACCTAGCCGTAATTCATTTAGAGATATCTCTAATTAATTTGTGACTAGTCAAATTATAATCGTAGATATCTACAAATACATTTATGACTAGTCGTAAATGATTTAGAGATATCTCCAAATAGTTTGCGGATGTCTTCAAATGAATTTTGACTAGTCAAAATATAATTATAGATATCTCTAAATGTATTTACGCCTAGTGAAAATATATTTAGAGATATCTGTAAATACATTTGCGACTAGGCACAAATCAATTGAAGATATCTGCAATTAATTTTCAATGGAAGTCAATGGAGAATAATGACTAGTCGTAAATGATTTAGAGATATCTCTAAATAGTTTGCGGATGTCTTCAAATGAGTTTCGACTAGTCGGAATATAATTGGAGATATCTCTAAATGTATTTACGCCTAGTCAAAATATATTTAGTACTAGTCACAAAAGATTTATTCCTATCTTAAAATGTATTTACGGATAGTCAGGTCAAATGTTTAAATGATAAAACGGCTTGCCATAAAACCCCGCTCTCATGCTCCCTTTTCTGCCTTTTGAGAAGCTTGAGAACTCCTGCTGAGTCAGTGGTGGCTCATGACCATTTAAATTGCTTTGAAAATGTGAAATACTCGATCGACCATCGATTGACCATCATCGTTATAATCATTAATGTTTGTAGTAGTGCATTTTGTGTAATATTTTTCAACTATTTGCATTTTCATAAAGATTGTTGAAGCTTTTGTGTAAATGTGGTTTTTGTGGCTTTTTCATTTTTTTGAACATTTCGTATCTCGAAGCAAGTTTTACATGTAAAACGTCTAATCCGTGCAACGGCTCTCAGAGAAAACCAGAGAAAAATCAAGTAACGTTTCTTCAATCGTTAAATCTATACATTGTTAATGTAATAAATAATAATAAAACAGAATAAAACACATGAAAAATACGTAATATGTTCACAATATGTGAAACCTTACCTTGAGAGTGAAGCGATGTGTCGGAGGAGGTGGAACGGATGCAGAAAACATTACGGCAACACGTATGAAAGTTAACTTTCTCGAGATAATTCACGAATTACGAACACAAACACGGTTTCAAGCACAAGCGCAGACAGATCAAGAGCGCTTCTGAGAACGCGTCACCTTGACTCTATCATTTGTTATAGTACATTACTGGTAATCTATACGTAATGTTTTGCTTGATTTAAAGTGTTTTAAAGCGAATCAGCCCCTTTTTGCACTTTCTGCAATGGGATAATGGAGCACCAGGACCCCGAAGCGCAGCACAACGTCAGATTTTAACAAGAGGATAACAGAGCAGAACTGTTGGTGCTTTTCGTATCTTGGAATTTTTTTCGTATCTCGAAGCAAAATATTTTCAGAGAGTGCTTATATTACTGTTATATCATTATATGACCGTTAAATCGTTTTTTGTTCTTTTTTTTTATATTGACAAAGACCCTGTTTGTTTGGTTTTTTAGTATAAAAGTCATTGCATTTGTATTATCCAAACTAAGGAAGGACCATTGATCATTGTATTTTTGTACACAGTAAATGTTTAGTCAAATTTTTGTGACTACATTATTAATAAAGTAGCACCATCATTTATTTTGGAGAGGTGCATTTGATTTAAACACCACAGTTTGTCACCTCATGCTCCATGCACAGAGAAATCTGCTTATTGTGCAATCTCCACGAGCCAGAAATAGTGGGCAGTGTTAGTATGCTTCTCCAAACATCACGGTTGCATTATGGGATTTAAAGTACAATGCGGGAACCAGGCAACGCTTGATTATTGATTTTTGTGTATCTCAGTGGAATGAAGGTTGGCTTTAAATTCAAGCGAGTCGCGCTTGGCAGTTCTCATCCTTGAACCCTCAGCCACAATGACAGATTTTAATGCAGACGCTTTAACTGCAGTTCAATGGTGTGTTTCTTTAAAGAAGAAGCTTTTTTTTTCTCATCCACTGAGAGATTGCAGCTTTGTTTGGAACTGCAGCTGTAGTGAATAATAGAAAAGTGCTTTTATTATCGCACAAATCATTAAGTGCTGCAGCAGATTCTCATGAACAACTAGATATTATCAAGTTTAAGTGATTTCTATTCAAAATGTTATTGAGGTTGGTGACGGTCGCCAATCATTCAAACTGAAGGGGTTGAATGTAGGGAGGGCCGATATATTTTCTAAAATTGTAAAAGACGTTTTCATTGTATGTTATCTGAAGAATTAAATAATTCAGCAGAAATACAATATCTCATGATTTCTCACTAGCAGCCATCAATTGTTTTTGATTAATCAGCAATGGTTATCTCTCTATTAATCAATTACTTTTTTTCACCACAATAGAGAAGTAAACCTTGTATAAAAGTCATTCACACCCAAATATCTATTGCAATATATTTTATCATGTTCAACTGACTCATGTTTCTGACTTCTGTTGACAAATCTTTAATTCACCAGAACTTCCAGCCTAATGATATAAGATAAAGTGAACACCTAGTCCATGTTCAGTTATCCCTCACAAAGCTTTAAGTAGAATTCTGATGATGGAGGAAAAGTGGTGGAGAAAATACACACAATACATTTTTAGACAAAAAAAAAAGTACCAGAACACATACCGATCGACATAAACATTATTCAAACTTTATTTAAGTTAAACTTTTTGGAGAATTATAATAATAATGTACCATCTGTGTTGTTTTTGTTGACAAACCTTTTTGTCGTGACTATAGCGAGACGCTGACGAGCTAAATATGTCTCTGCTATGACGAAAACTTGACAATACGCTCCACAGTTTTAGTTAACGAAAACGAGAATGGACGCTAACGTTATTGAGTGGACGGTTACATGTTTAAGACATTTCTGATTTGTGTCATTCAAAATATAAAGTATCCACCGCCACTTGTTATCCTCGTCTGGTCGCATGATCACCGCAACTCTCTAATGACGATCATGAAAATGTTCGTTCTTTTTGGTGATACTGACGGCAGCATCAAGAAAAGCGCTTTGGTGGTGGCAAACGATGAAATGATGAATGCTGCTAACACCCCGAGGAACTGTGGTAATAACACACGCAGCTACAGACGACCATAGACTGCAACGGACGTTTGCTAATAAAGTTTTATTTCTGCCTGGAGTTATGTGCGAAACTCTAAACTTGCTATGAATTAATCTCTCGCTAATTCTCGAATAAAATCATATCTAAACATAATCAAAGAGTGGTTTTACCTTCCCTTTGAAAGAACATCAGGGTGGTGAGCGTCAGGTGCCTCTCGAGATTGTGCCGTTTTTTTCCACCTCGTTTGTGGCCACGGTCTTTACAATTTTCACCGAATTTTATCTTGATTTTATTTTTCAAAACTTCAATTGCCAAATTTTCTTCACGCTTTTAAATATGTGAGTACACGTTCTTCCTCCTTTGCTCTTATTTTTGGCATAAATATGTTTATTGAGCTTTAGGTAACTGTAAAAAACAAAGCAACGATTACCAAATTCAGAATGTTTTTGTTCTTGGTTTTTTTTTAAGTAAGGAATATCAAATCCATTAACTCTTTATTAACTCTTAATCCTCAGTAGATCATATATATATATATATATATATATATATATGAATCCTTGTTTTGTTTTTTTGTTTTTGATGAAAAATCTGCTGACAGTGTCACAATGTGAAATGGACCATAAATTCATGTTTTCATATTTTTTATATAAAAAATTAACAAAAAAACAACACTGTGTATTTTTTCCCTGGTGCTGGTGAAATCCTCCTGCTATTATTTTGACTTTTCATACTTTGTTTGAGTTTATCTATAGTTTTTTTCATGCATTTTATTACTTGACCTTTTTATATTTATTATTGGTAATTTCTAGTAGTTTCCAACCAATACAGATGTGCTTTACCCAAACGTTTACCCACCGTGGCAACATATTTTCTTGGTTGGAGCCATTTATTATCAAAAAACTGTTTTTCTTTTTTTTGAATCATTTACTCTTTCCAAATCACCGTGATATAAACTTTACGCTCTCAATATTTTTATCCCCTTTTAACATCAATAACAGCCTGAATCTCTTGAGGTGCTTCAGTGATATTGAGATCAGGAGACTGAGATCCACTCCAGAACCTTCTCTTTGTTCTGGTGGAACCAGTGACGAGTGGGCGTGGCCTTATGTTTTGGACCGTTGTGGTGTTGGAATGTTCAGTAACGTCCCATGAGCAGCTTCTGGATGATGAGGCATATTTTCCATCGATTCTGACCAAGTTTCCTGTGCCGTAGGAGCTCACGCATCCCCGGAACATCATTGACCCGCCTCCGTGCTTCACAGTGGGGATGGTGCTCGGTTCATTATAGGCCTTTTTTGACTCCTCTCCAAATGTAGATGGTTTTTGGTTCTGTCCAAAAAGTCGGTCTCATCGCTCCAAATTAACACTAATGAGTCACCTGACACCAGGGAGAGAAAATAGGCTGAATTTGTACATTTTTCCTGCGGGGAGAATAGTTACTTCTGGTCACAGAGAATTAGACAGTAATGCCTGTGTGCTGAGTTGCACTGTTGCACAAACTCTGTTTTCCAATGAAAGATATAATAAATATTTAGAGGAAATGTGAGGGATGTACTCACTGAAGCATAATTTAGATAATCTAGGAGCAGTTCTGGAAAAGTTCCTATTTCTGCTCTTTGTTCACGCTGCACTGAGAAGAAGCTCTGTGTTTGTCGAGCTGTAGATTGAACCTCCTTCAATCGTGGGCCAGGAATGTAGCTTCAGAAGCGAGTCCAACAATCAGAGATTTCTCCGGGAGGATCTCTGCACCCACTGTGTCCAGCACTCACATTATTTAGAGCGTTTAATAATTAAAGCCTGCTTTTGATCGTTAATGGCTTTTAGCCGGAAGGTATTTTCAGGAACAACAGACGGACTGCTCTAGCAAAACTTTCTTCTCTCTGTTTATCTTTGTGAATCTGGATAAGTTCAATCCTTCCATGCGTTCTCTCTCTCCCCCTCCCTTCCTCACTCACACTCCCCCCCCTCCCTCTCTCTCTCTCTCTCTCCCTCTCTCTTTCCAGCTCTCTGATTCATTCATTCTGTTCCCCTGCAGAGGAAAAGTAATGGAAAATCTCATTATTTTCCCATTTTTGGACCAGCTTTAATTTCCTCTCCATCCGTACACTTCACTTTTGTTTTTACTGTTGTGACGGAGAGAAAATATATTCAGACTGAAAATAAATCATTTTTATTTAAATGTCTTTTGTTGTTAAATTTAAATTTTATGTGAAAATAATAATTGTTGTTCCTGAAGATATAATAATTATAATGGAATCGTTTAAAAATTATTTTCACTAATTATTTATAGCTGCTTCATGGTTTACATTTTCTGACTGACAAATTGTTTTAGTAAGAGTTTTGCAATATACAATTTTTTGGGAAAAAGTCATATTTTTATTTGTAAAAAAAAATCAAGTTAAGATAACAATACAAATATTGTTTTTCTCGATATTAGAAAATATATATTTCCACTTCAATATATTATACAGTTATTGAAATGGAAATCTATTTATAATTGAACTACTTTTGAGGAATTTTTTTAATGTGTTTTAATAAATTATTAAAATGTCAGAATGTAACTACAATTCTTCATTTTTTTACTATTTATTGATTGATTGATTGATTTAAATGTCTTTATATATTTTTCCCGTGCTTCACGATTGTGATTTTATAATTCTTTGTAATGAAAACAGTAAATGAATTAATATTTTATCTATTTTATTTCATCTATTAATCCTCTGTATATATGTGTTGTATGTTTAATCTAGATTTTCCATCAGATTAGCGTATAACTAGCCATAACCTTGAAACCTGGACACAGTTGTGCTGTGGAATGAGAAAACTGTCGATGTGAACAAGTTTTTTTCTTAGTTTCTCCACGATGTGGCCAGAGGCTGCAGAGCGCTCTGAAAACAGGCTAAAAATAGACTGGAAACAGTTGAGCTTGGGATTCTGTGTAATGTTTGACTTCCTGTTTGCTGGCCTTCTCACAGCTGGGTGTTACTCCATCTTGTGTTCATCCAGAGGAAGTGCCTCGTGAACAGGGCCGGGGTGGAAGGAAAAACTGATTAGAATAGAGGGGGATAGAGGAATGGAAAAAGCAGATTTTGCTCCTTCTTTAAGTAAACAATGGGGCTTTTATGATCTTGTTCCTCATCGGGTTGCATTTTACTTTGGTGGCTTTTTTTTCTTCATTTGATTTACTCCTTAATTTAATTTGTCAAAAAATGTAAATAATGCATCACTTCTTCAATTGGTCGCGCTATTCCTGGCGCGGGGAATTAGTGAAATCACTTTTGCGGTTTCTGAAAATATGGATGATTTAAATACATTTTGAGAAAACATCTGCCCTTTTTAATTTTTTTTTTGCACAAAATCTTAAATAAATGGCTTTCTGTTTGTTTTGAAATG
The DNA here is from genome assembly GCA_007224835.1 of Danionella cerebrum. Classification (NCBI taxonomy): domain Eukaryota; kingdom Metazoa; phylum Chordata; class Actinopteri; order Cypriniformes; family Danionidae; genus Danionella; species Danionella cerebrum. Next base: position 116,837 of record SRMA01026784.1, on the reverse strand, counting down.
TCTGTACATCTTGCCTCTGAACATATGTGTGCACTCTATTAATTTCTCTACATTAAACCTTCCGAAGGCTACTTGCAAAAAAGTTCTAGGTGGCGCTTATGAGCAATTTTACCATGCCCACTTTTTAAATGGATTTTAAATATATCTATATTTTTCACCAGTTCTGAAGTGTGGGGCAGTCTGAGACTTTTCTAGCTTTTGTCACTGAAAATGCAAGCAAAAAGAAGAATCTGCATCTTCTTAACTCCCTGTACACCTAAACGGGTTTACATTTTAAGACAAAATCATTAAAAACTGCATAATTCCTTGAATATTTCCCAAATTATGTTTAACAAGGCAAGGGTATGTTTTTATACCATTTCCTTTTTTATTCCAGGGAAAGTCAGATTTCTTGTAGTTTCTGGAACAAAATTTTTACATAAACTGCTTAAAATAAAACCACTAAGGTCAATATTTTTGCCTCATAATTGTCAATTAACTTGCTAATGTAACCTTATTTGCATGATTAACCCTGAAAGGCATTCAAATTGCACTTTTTGCTAAGAATTAGCATCTTGCTAAACCACTAGGCAAACAACATGCACCATCATCATGGCAACAAGACAAAAAAGAGCAGTTTGGACTTGAAAAAGACTTGGTAAGATGGAGGATAGACGGAACTGTTCAGAATGGCAGTGAAAAGCATTATCAAGACATTTAAAGAGCCCAACACAATGGAGATCAAAGCGAAAGATCCCGAAAACTTTGGAAAGAAAACTAGTGAGTGGTTTCAAAAGACCTGAGAGCAAGACACTAGTGAAGGACTGAGATCATTCTGGAGTTGATGTCTCAAACAAACAATGCGTTGCAAGGCTGCAGACCAAAATGTTCCACTTCTAAAAGGCAGTGATACAGACAGGAACAAAACTAGAGATTTTTGGCCATAGAGATGTTGGAGAAAAAGGAGGCATTTAAGCCTGAGTACACAGTTCCTACCTTGAAGCATGGTGGTGGGAGTATGATGCTCTGGGGTGTTTCTGTGTGTTTAGTGTAAAACACTTTTACAAAAGTGCGTGAAGTGCTGGTTGTCACGCGCCATCATTAAATCGTCAATAGCCTAAACCTATGCGTCATGTCTGGCTAACTGTTTAGTATTGTGAAGAGCCTCATTTGCAAGAGCTGTTGGCTTCTTAGCGGAGCGTTTGTTAACGTTTTTGGAAGCTGGGTCGTCTTCAAACACATTCAATACTCGGTCGATTCGACGGTTGTGCTTGAGGTGGCTGACGAAGTTTGTAGTCTTGAAGCTAGCGCTACTTTTCCTTCCTTGTGGAACTTGCTTCGAGATTTTGTTGTAGAAAACTACTGAACTGTCATCTTCGGAAAGTTCAAAGACGTCCCACGCCGCTGACGCCATGTTGTCACTTGCCACTCTATGCTGCACGTTGGTTGTGATGACGTTATTTGAACACAGAATCATTTAACGTCCACGTCTGTTTAACGTCATTTCGTTTTCGATTCGACCGTTACCAATTATTCATTTCGTGGGCATATATTTATTTATTTCTTTTTCCCCAAGACTTACAAACACTACAGTTGTTTTAAACGGTTCTTGAGATCTCGTGTGTTTAACGGCATTCTTCTGCTTTTATTTGATTTAACGGAACTATAATCCTAATGATTTCCCTTTGAAGCCGTCCCCGTCGGTCTGAAATCAGTTGATATTATTAATACATGCCGCGTTTGTGCTCATGCTGAATTTCTGATACCCGTGCGCTTACACTGGTCCGTTGCTATAGCAACTCTGGATGTCCAAATATTATTCCTCAATTGTGAGTCTTGTGAATTATGTAACGCTCATGTTAATGAACGGAGCTGTTGGAGTGCAGGGGAAGAAGAGGGCGCTCGCTATTGATTGGAGGATGTTGTTTTAACAGTGGCGCCGCTCTCACAGAGGAATGTGGTGTTAAATATTAGTCAGGGGGCTTTATGAGCTGAAAGAAACAAGAGAAAACATCTGCCAGTGACTCACTCCTAGCAGAACACCTTAAATATTCCAGAAATAAGCTTTTTTTACCCTATTTTTAAGCAAACCACACCCAACTGTATTATGTGTTTTATTGTTAGATTTTTTTATTTTTTTGTTTAATTTTTACATCCTCGTCTAGCGGTGTACAAGTACAATTTAACCCCCGAAGGTCTGGATTTTGAGTCGAACTCACAATTTAAAGATTTTATTTGGAGCATTTTATTTTTTGAACACATGGGACAGTAGCTAGACAGGTAGAGAGTGGGATGGAGAGGGGGAAGGATGGGAAAAACTTGAATTGATTTTATATTAAATCATTGTTCGATGATTATTTAATCATTCAGTCATTTTATCATTAAATGTCTTCAATCAAACATTCGAACATGTTTGTAGTTTTGGTACTTGAAGATAGTACAGTGTTTAAAAGTAGAAACTAACATTGTTTTCTTCAGAATTCTGTTTAATTTGCTAAATAAAACATATTTGAAACATCCCAAAATGCTAATATCAAAGTTCATACTTGTTTAGTGTTACTTGAAGTAGTTGTTTCTTTTTTAACCAAAACAAACGAAATAACAGCAGAAATACCCCACAAACACAAATAAGGTGATAAATTAATTCTGTCTGAAATAATTCCAACAAATGCATGTTTTTATTTTTCAAACCCTCCAAATTGGCTTCTAATATTTACAATATTCACGAATAACAAATTCAGTTTTTTTAAGATCAAGAAAAAGAGTTTGATGTCAATCATGATGAGGATGACAAAGACTGTGCAGATGTCTCACTGACTCCGTGCTAATCGTTCTCAATCCCAAACTAAACGATCACCCCAACCTTTTCCTACATTGTGAACTTCTTAGCTTTGCTTTGAAAATTCTGTTGTTGTCAACTTTCAAAAAGCAACCAATCAGTGCAGAGGATTTCCTAATCTAGAGCCTCTTTACCAGAAAGCTACCAATTTCTACTTCCTACCTTTTGATTTTCACTTTTCGGCTTCAATATCGTGTAACGGCTAACTTCAAATATTCAAATTCCTGTTTGAAGTCAATGATTGAGAAATGCTTTTTCGATGACAAAATCTTTAAAGTGAGTTCCTGATTCAAACAAGCTCTCATTCCGGCCACAGATTTTCATGCAAATGTGCGTTTTTCGGATGTCTTTGAGTAGAATTTTGTTAATTTAGAAAGGCTTTTAGTGACGCAGCTGGGCAAATATTAGTGTTTGGAAAAGCGAACACATGGAAAAATGTTGTCAAATCTCCCCTTGACTCTAAATTGTGCTCTAAAGTGTCTTATACATCATCCTGCAGTGAAACAAAACTCCGCTGATCATTTACATCAGTTTCCAGCAAGAGTTGCATAAGCTGCATTTTCCCTCCACAGCCCCATGATTTTTACAAGCAGCACTTTCCAGCGCTAGAAGCACAACACATCAGCCAAACTAAATGCTGCTCTTTGTGTAATTGCTGCATTCTTTAAGTTTGATCAATTTTAACAGCCAAATGTTCTCGGCTTATTATGTAAATTAGAGTTATGTAACTGTGGGGTGGGCACAATTGTGTTATTACACACTCGGCAGGGCTCCCACGAGTGCATCAATCTGCTTTTCAGACTGGAAGTGACCTATTCATCTGAACTAGCGGCAGCAGTAGCATCGGAGGCGTTTACACTTTAGATTTTTGTGATCAGCATCAGAAGAAAAATGTAATTGGTGCACTTCAATGTTTTACATAATAGTGTGTTATCGCATGTAAAGATACTAAACTGTAAAAAAAAAAAGCAATTGTTTACTGGAACCCTAATTGGAAATGCCCTTACTGGTAAAAAATAAAAAATAAAAACACTTATTTTCCCAGTGTATTCATCTAAACCTTTAAGCGACGTCCTTTCTCCCTGAAGATAACCACTTGAAAGTCGTAACAGTCATTGAAACAAAAATGAATTCTGTGCTCCGCTATTGCTGATCGCTGTGTAATTCATTTAAGTGCTGTTTGAGAATGGCTGTGTCCTTGCGCAAGTTCATTATTTAATTTAAGCACGTCTGAGGTACAAATCACCTTGAGCCTTCTTTAAAAAAAACAACGTAGCTCAAACAATGATAGTGTTTTATCATTTTAAAAAAAAATTTCAGCTGTTCTCCAGATGTGGTGACGGCTTTTTAGCTTAGCTTAGCATAGATTTTTGAATCCTATCAGGCCGTTGGCATTTCAAGATCAGAGAGTTTCCATATTAATATATTGCTCTTTTAGAGTCACATGGTGGTGTACGACCATCGATTTACACACCAGTGCTGATGGGGTTCACAGTGTACTGAGGTCTAGATAGCATTAGCGCAATTAGCAATCCAGCACTACTGTAAAAAAATGGGTAATACTGTAAAAATGCTACAACTGTATTCACAAAACACAGAATTTACATTACAGTTAGTTTTGCAGAGTAGGAAATTAAACAATAAAAACGCGCAAATGTAGTGTCCTTAGAAAATACTGGAAAATTACACTTTTCACCCCTTTTTGTGAATGAAATTTGACACAGTTATTTTATTTTGGGACGGGGGTTGGGGGGGGCTGAGGGGGGGTAGTGGTTGTACATTTTTTGTCATTTTAAACAAACAATAAACACAGAGTTTCCACACGATTTACAGAATTCGAAGGGATCCATTCAAGTTAATCAATAAAATTATCCGCCAGAGCTTAGGAGACAATCAATCGAGTCTTTTCCATAATGTTCTGACCTCAAACTGTGTTTATTACCAAGAATAATCAATGTTTTCCCTTTAAAAACCCTCTGCGCCCAACTAACATTTATTTTGTCTCCTTCGCTTTGAATTGAAAAGAGAGCAGAGAACTGGGCCGTTTTTTTACCCATATTTGGTCATATACAGCAACAATATCCTTATGATTTATTCTCAGAATTCTCACGCAGTGACAGAGCCCTGATTCCAGCTCTCTGTGTCTCTGCCAGACATAAATAGAGGGCCTAAAACACGAACATCTGATACCAATTCCCCCTCCAGCGAATCAGACGCTAGTGTTAGATAAATACAGTTGCGTACAGTTTAAAAGTGGGTCACACATAACTCTCCCAAAATTTAAATTCTGGTTTGTTTGCTTTGCTTTTTGTTTTAGAAATCTGATGGAATTCTGTTTTTATTCAGTTGACCCTGAATTAACGAAAAGCTGATGCGGTTATTCCATTTTTTGCTTTTAAAATGTATATTCTGAGTAGTTTCCAAACGTTTTTCAACTTTTATTGAGCTCCTTGTGTAAATAAGGACTTTGTGGACCCTATAGGAGCCTCTTTTGTTCCCAGACATCAGAGATTTTCTGAGGATTAGCTGTGGGGAGGATAAGTCATTGTGTGCATTATTATACCTCCGCTATGTAAACACACCGTGAAACATTACGGTGGGAGTCAGGTATTTGGCAGCTGAATGCTATTTTCATTTGAGCGAGCCGCTTTCCCGCTTTTAGCAGCTGTAACATGTTTAAACTCTTTTGGTAATGGGATCTGAAGATGAATGTTCCCTCTGGGCCAATGCTTAGCTCTCCTTCTGGCCGGGCGCCAAACCTCAGCCGAAATAGTTTTCCGTGTTTGAGCGTGCTCAGTGCGGCCCACTTCTCATCCATTGAGCAAACACATGGACCCTGAGCTGATCGATTCCTCTTTTGATGCCAGTAGAGGAATGGAGAGAGTGATGAGGAAGAGGAAACCGAAAACTGCCAAGTTGTTGACGCATTTAGTTCATCATAATACATCATCATAATACAGTTCATCCAAAAATCTTACAACGATCCAATTGTTCCAATTACACTTCTCAAAACTCGGAAAAGAATTAAATGTAGTTAAAATCTCCCTAAATCAAGTAAACACGTTTGATATTATCTATGCATGTAAATCTTTTAAAGATTCATACATTTTTTTGTCAATAATAAATACTGATTCATCTAAAAACACAAAAATCACAAAATCTCTGGAAGATTAAGAAGACAAAATCTCTGAAAAGAGGTCATTTAAAGCAACTTAGATGCTTTAAAAATAGCAGGAAAATGAGCATTTTTAACTTATCTGGAGGTTAATAAGTGTTCGAGTTGCAAGTTCTGTGGTTTTGCAAGTTCTCCCACTGAGAGACAGAGCCTGAAATATACGAACATATCTGATTTTTTAAGCAATTTGTTGTTAAATTACTGGCTCGACTAAGAATTTGATCACTTGCTTATCAGCCACATTTCTGACCCTCAAAGACTTTTATTCTGCTTTTGAGTAAGGCACGCTGCACTCTGCTCTGGTTCTAATTAAGCACCAACCGTTTGGGGTCGTTAGCGTCATAAAGTTAGTCAAAACCTAAGAACTGTCTAAAGATACCAGAGACCTCCATAAAGCATTACAGGGCTATTGCTAAGCAGCTCAGTAAAAAATAAGTCGGGACCATCGTTTCCATGACTACTATCAGTAATGCATTCAGACGTGATGGTTTAATAGCATGCATCAAACCTGCTGAAGTCAGAGCATGTGCAGACTCGTAGTTTGCTCACGGGAGAAAGTGGTCAGATGACGGCAAAATAGAAATTTTTGTAGAATGATGAGAATCATCCCAATAATACCATACTTGTAGTGAAGCATGGGGCTGGAAGCATCATGCTCTGGGGGTGTTCTTCTTCTGCACAGGGGACAGTGCACTGTGTTAAGGAGAGGATGAACGGAGCCATGTAACCTCCTTCCTTCAGTCACAGCATTAACCTTTAGAAGTCCAGAGCTTTTTTTACTGTACGATCTACTGTAATAAATTACCTTTAAAACTGTTTTTTTTAGTAATTTTGTAGTACAACCCCAGCTTCTTTTTGTACAAATATTTTTTCATTATAGTACACAATAATTCCACAACAAACTGTCCAAATATTTAATTTTGTCATTTTGAGGACGAACAGTTTTTGTGTTTTATAACAAAAAAGTTTTGAGACAAAATGAAAATTTATAAATCTCCCTAAAAGCAAAGACAAGGTGAAAACAATGTGAAAATTATTTAAAAAACCAGGCAAACGTCTCCTAAACCTATACACTGTTCCAAACACCTCGTTGCCGTTGTGCTTTTTTGTGCCAGATACCTGAAAAATAACAAGCCATAACACAGGTCTTGTACTTCCAAGGGCTATCCCTTCTTTTCACCACTAGATGAAACTGACGCCATGATTTAAGGAAAGTCTGTAAAATGGAACTGATTTTTCTCACAATTTAATTAGAAAATTATGTGTCATAACTTTTGTAATGTTTAACACAAAAAAAAATATCTAAACCAATAACATTTTTGAAACCCACACATTATATCTGAAATCTAAATTAAACAACCGGACCGATCTAGAGTATATGTGTGTGGAGGACTGAGCCAAAATCCCTCCTGCAGTGTGCGCAAACCAGAACTACTGGAACCGTTTGACCTCTGCAGCTGTTAACAAACGCTTCTGTACCAAATATTAACACTTTTGACTCAAGTAATAAAATACATATTACACTAGAGGCCCCTATGCTGAAAATCATAGACCCCTCCATGATTTCTATATAAGAGAACTTACAAAATATTACTGACCTCACTCTACAGTTATGTACAGCAGGAATGAATGTCTGATCTGAGAATTTGTTGAAAATTAATATGTTTGAACTGTTTATTGGGAACAAATCTAATAAAATTATTATACAATTTAATAAAAACATGCATCAGTGTTTGTCAGATTCCTCAAAATGGGTTTAAATTTACTTCCCTGTCTTTTCTCAGGCGCAACACGTGTTACACGTTTTTATTTATTACTTTGCAGTCAAAAGTCTTGTTTTTTTGTGTTACATGTTTTTATTTATTACTTTGCAGTCAAAAGTCTTGTTTTTTAATGTGTAATTTATTCACTGCTCTAGAAGCTGATTGGTTCGTATGCAATATATAATAGTAGTAATTAAAACCCAATTATGGGCTGTAAAACATATGAATATATCTATTAATCTCTCGTCCGCAACGACTGTGCTGCATGTGTTGGAGAAATATTCTTTGGAAGGACATGAGAAAGAACATTTGAGTGTAATATCTGCCTCAGTGTTTGTGTCTCTGTTGAGACACGAGCAGTATATTTGGACTGTGTAGATGTTTATAATTCCGCATGCCTCCGCCCGTTCCCAGCCAGACTCATTAATCACATCAGACACGTTGTAAAAACCTGAAGCAATGCGTGGAGAAAGGAAGATCGAGTTGCTGGAACTCTACCTGCATTTATAATGAAATTAGCATGTGGATCAGAGCTTGATATGTTTTTTTTTTATGAATGGTACCGTATTCCTCAGACATGAGACATGTGTGTTTCTGTTTGGTCCAATAGTGTTTGTCATATGGCTGTTTACCTTCCTTTTGTGTCCCCTTCATCTTTATTATTTTGATCCCTGGGGTGATTGTGATAAAGTTTGGGGTGGGACGGGCACACAATGTCAAGCTCGTGATTCGAACCCGCGTTGCTCTGCACAGTTGCGCACATTTTCGTGCGTAGGTGTTATGTGCGCTAGCCACTAGGCCCCAATGCAGGACTGAAAAAGATACTTTTGTACTACTGCCTTTACAAAAAGCATATTTGCGAGACTTGTCTGGTAACATCGGATCAAACACAGAAGGAAAGAGCCCCCAAACGAAAGTGTAGCTACAGGACTCCAATCATCATGGACCATTTATAGTTTTATTTCTGTTAGATAATATAAACCAAACATCAATAAACTCACAAAAGGAAAAAGCTAAATCGTACAGTAACATGAGCCTTCATTATTTTTTTTTATTTTCAAAAATAGAAAAGTGAATAAATATATAGTTTTTCCTGTTTTTGTTTTAAGAATGAAAATGATAAAAAAATTTGATTTTCTTTTTTTTATTGAAATTCAAACGGGCGAATGGTTAGTTAGTGCCCAAAGGTCACAGTTGCTGCCAGAAATATATATATATTTTTTTTTAAAAAGGAACATGAGAATGTTGGGCAGTAGCGACGTACTACTTTAACCACATTTCTCAGTAGTCTGGTGGTGGTATCCCTGCTTTTTAAATCAAATAGCTTTCCGTTAGCAAAGCTTAATATTGATCAAGTAGTGCAGTAGCATCCGCACAAAGCTAATGCTGCACACACCCCAGTGCTTTAAGTGAGCCGGTAGTTAGGGGTAATTTTACTGCTCTATATATGCGCGATGTGGAAACGGCGATGTGGAGACTCTGCTACTATTGGACCACTCCGACTAGCGATGTTCTACTATTGGACACACTTATGTGACTAGCTCTCTACTGAATAGCACACGACACGTGACTTTTTTTATTTTACTTGTTTTTTTTACTTTCACTCTCTCATATTTTCTTAAACTCATTAATAATAGAATAGAGGCACCAACAACTAATCCTAAATTGCGTAGTTTGGTTTCTGTTTAAAGTTAAAATGAATTAGACATAAGATTCATAAGAGATCTTGTTGCATCTGTTCTTTCCTTCAGACGAACTACGTTCATCTATTGGCTGCAGCCATTTTTTTCTAAAGCGTGATTGGCTGTCCTCGCTGTCACTCCGTTTGAGTGACGTGCACAAGACACAGCTGCAGGGAAACTGCTGTGTTCTGGATATTTCTTTCGCTCGAGTCCCGTTAGCTTCGCAGATTTTTATAGCAGACGTTTAATTTGCATTAAGATCTCTCTGTTTACTGAAAAAGAGCATCCAAGTGGTACAGAGTCAGAATAACATTTAGTTTTCAAATGTTTTCAAGCCCCTGAAACTCACATTACTGCTCTCTCTCTAGAGGTTAACATCATTATAATTATAATAAACTCCAGAGATTAAGAAAAGCTTACCGTCGATGTCAAAGAGATGTTCTCGGAGACTGATTATATTTGATATTTGTGTGTTGAAAGGCAGCAGCAGTTTCAAAGGGTAACACACACATTCATTCACTCCTTAAAGGGAATTTAGATTGTTCTATTCACCTGATCCATGTGGGGAACATTATAAATATTATTCTGAATACAGACGATCATTCATATGATTCATTGTCAGTGTGTTTACTGTGATCCGTTTGTTTTTATTACTGAGAAAACATTGATGTGATATTGGTTCAGTATAAAATAACTTCGATGTCTTGAAGGGCTTTTACCATGTTTCTGTAGCTTAGCTTTGCTACGTTTCTCAGGGTATAGCTTTAGTGTACCGAAACCACATTTAATGAAGAGTAACCGTTAGCTTAGCTTACTACTTTTTCCAAGTAGCTTGCCCAACACTGGAACCCGGCCATATCTCTGTTTAGATCGTTACCATCTCTTCACTTTTTTCATGCTCAAGAAAAATGTCTTTAGTGTTTTGTCTTTTTAAGAGTGTTCTAAAGAGCACTACTTTGGATTGTAGGTGGTTGTCAGTTGGTTATCACTTATTTCTTTTTATTTTTACTTTTTTGTGCAATTACTTACCTGTCGATTTATGGCAAAACATGTTGCAGTGCTGGCTTGTTATTACTAAATATTTCATTTAGTTTATTTCAAAATGCACAAAAACTTTTCCCCAGTTCATTAAAAAGACCATTTTTATTATTGATTATTTCTTTCTTTCTTTTTTTTCCCATATATTTAAAAAATCTCGTCTCATGGGAAGTGTCTCGTCAGACCCCTTATGTTTATGGATGATATGATCAGCGTGTAGGGAGTGCAGATTGTAATGAAAACAAAAAAAAAAAAAAAGACAAGGGCACAGTTTCTAAACACTTTTATTAAGTGTTTAACTGTGCCAAAAAAGAAAGGAAAAAGTACGTAAACAGAAAGAACCATCTTTTCTGTCCGGAGACTTGTGCTTTTTCATGAGTCATTTCCAAGTATTTCTGGAATAAAGTCTCCAGGAAACAATGCCATCAGATATTAATACGATCAGTTGAGATTAGAATAGCGATGACGAGTTCCTCTTAACTGTGTCTCTTCCTCTTTTTGCCCTCCAGGCTCATCCTGCCCTACGAGAGATTCACTAAAGGAGAAGAGGACAAACCTCTTCCAACCAACAAACCTCGAAAACAGGAAGTCAGTGCCCAGGAGTCTGTTCTCAAAGCCAAGATGGCCGCCTTGAAGCCTCAGAAAGACGAGCAGAAACCACAGCAGAGTGAAAGTGAAGCATCGGATAAAGTCCTAGAGCTGGTCAGTGTCTTTCAGCTGGGCTTCCAGAGCTGAAACGAAATTCTCTCACTCGCCTCTTTGAGTTTTTTCAGGTGGTCCAATGTTTTATCCTTTGGTTTAGTTTTTTTTTTCTTCTTTTTCATGATCATCTTTGTGATCTTTGAAAGGTGGCCAGTCTAGGTCTATTTTTTATTTTTTTTGCTGCACAAACAGTTTATCTTTGCGACGGGTTTGAGCTTCTGTAAATAGAGTAAAAAAATTCCATATTAAGTTTTGTGGATCACAGTCAAACCATGAGAAACCAAATCCTTAAGACTTCAAAGAAATATTTTAAATGCCAAATAGAATCCTGAACTTTATCTTTAGAACTATTCTGAGAAGCGAATTAAAAGGAAGTGTACAGTGTAAGTGGAGAACATGTTTGTTCTTATGCATTTCCTACCTAAGCAATGACATCACAGGCAAACATCTAATGCCTTGCTTTCCTTGATCAATTTCCCTCTGGTGGTCTGGAGCATTTCTATTGTGTTGTAGTGAAACAAACGTGAATTATTGCATCACTTTTACGGGTAATACCCTGTGCTGACAAAATGACATGCTTCCTCACAGTTAAAAATAAATACATTAATAGTAGTTTATTGACTTATATCCTGTCTAACATGATTTCCTTGGGCTATCATGCAGAAGATGCAGAATAATGAGACAAATGCATGTTTTCTTTCCAAAAAAAAGCTGACAAGAGCTGCCCAAACTGAACCACTTTTCTCTTCTGGCCAAATAAGTGTGTGAGAACAGCGCGGTCAGGAGCAGCTGCTTTTAACATCATTATTTGGGCTGATTTAGAGGCTCTGTTTGCTGGAGTACAGCACAGAAATCAAATAATGGTTTGTCTGCCTGACTGACTCCAGGCCATTAATGCATTCTGCCTGACTGGGTTATTTTCTCTCAATCCTGGGGCTGCAGAGCAGCTTCGCCCCTACAGAAGCTCACAAATCAATTTGAGATGAATTGAGACAAAAAGATCTTTTGTTTATCATCTGAAAAAGCAGAAATGCATTGTATTCCTCTGTTTTGTTCTTAGAAACCACTGGCTTGTGTCATTTCTAAAAGCCAATAAATCTATGGTTGATTTGCAACGTCTCTCCAGTTAAGCGCGGATGAGAATATTTGAGAGCACGGCTGCGGAATGGAAATTGAGCTATTGTTTTTACATGAATAAGCAAATGATTACAGAGGAGTAGAGAAGGTTGTTTTAAAAGTTCTCTGCGAGTGTCAGATTTGACACGTTTCAAAGACGTTGCGCATTCCTCCTGCAGATGAAATGAGCAATGGGTTCTAGTGTGGAAACGGAAAAGCTGTTTTGGGAGCTTTTCCAGCTGCTCAAGCCGAGCTCATCCGTCTGGTATGTCATGAAAGGCCTCGCCGATAAACGATCATACGTTATACAAACTGAAAATGGAGTTTTATGTTTGAGGCAGAGCAGATTTGACAAGGAAATAAATGTTGTGTTACAGATCTCTGAGAGGAAATGTGGAGAGTTTCAGTTTAATCAGGGCATGTACAAATATAGACCCGCTGCTCTGCTAAAAGTCAGATCATTGTAAAAGCTGTTAAATCAAAGGTTCTTCATGCACCAGATGCAATCGAGGTTATTGAATGACATAGCGGCCTGCTTCTTTCTTTAAAGACTAGGGTGCTACCTTGATTTAAAACAAAATCAGTTGTTTTTTTATTGCTAAAATGACTTTATTACATCAATTGCTGTCAAGTACACATAGCAAACTGAATGGGATTATTAAGTTGCATTCATGGTCTGTTTCCACTGTGACTGGATTCACATTTTTCTCATTTAAGACCTAAAAAACAGGAAAAAAAACACAGATTTGGATGTTCATGATTGGATTCAGGTCTTTTTTTATGTGGAAAATAACACTAAAACATCACTTGTGTAAAAGGAAATCAAATTTTCTGGGGCAATATATTTTTGAGAGGTTGGGTTGGTGCCCAGAAACTGTGGAAGGGCTTGACAGTCCACTAGAAATGTTATTTGTAGTGCTCTGAAGTGATGTTATGTAGTTATTCTCAGGCTGTGTCTTGATCTTCCTTCTTTCCAGTCTAGTCTGAGCCTCTGTCTCGACACTCTCGGGGCTCGTCTGAGCCTTGGTCTCGATACTCTCCGGTCTCGTCTGAACCATGGTCTCGACACTCTCCGAGTTCGTCTGAACCTTGGTCTCGATACTCTCCGGGCTCGTCTGAGACTTGGTCTCGA
>SRMA01026784.1:0-103322 GCA_007224835.1 Danionella cerebrum | reverse complement strand
TCTCGGGGCTCGTCTGAACCTTGGTCTCGATTCTCTCCGGGCTCGTCTGAGTCTTGGTCTCGACACTCTCCGGGTTCGTCTGAACCTTGGTCTCGACACTCTCCGGGCTCGTCTAAACCTTGACCTCGATGCTCTCCGGGCTCGTTTGCACCTTGGTCTCGATACTCTCCAGTCTTAAGTATATTAGCATTTATCATATAGGACAGTTCAGACAGACAGGAGGTGAGTAACATTGCTGGAAATTTTATTCACTCACTCAAGATGTGAACTTGGGTCCCACTGCTTCAGGGTTAGACAAAACGGTATTAAAAAGAGGACATTTGTTCTTAAAACTAGTGTTTAAAATAGTCTTAAAGCAAGAAAAATCTATACTCTATAAGTCTAAACTAGATTTTTATAGTTTACTAGTTTTATCTATTTTTAAGCATTTTTCAGCGTTGCTTAGATTTCTGTTTTTGAGGTATATTGGTAGAAGAGCTAAGTGCAAATCTTTCATTATAAAGTTTAGGCCTAGGAGCATGAAATTGCAATAAAAGTAAAAAAAAAAAAGTAAAATACAACACAAATAGGGACAATCCTGTGCTGTGTAAAGTATGAGCATGAGATCATTCAAGTGTAGATGCACATTCATTTGAGATGAGTGCATGGGGAAATGGATTGAAAAGAATGAACAAGCTTTTATTTCACACCAGCTGATGCCAAGTATCTCTGAATCTAGCACCAAGCAGAAATGAACGCTGCATATCTCTCCTCCAAAGTTCCAAAGAACATCTGCCCATTAGAAATATATGCGGTTTGTCTTAAGAACAAATCCCTGCAACAGGCTCTGGGTCACCAGGTGTCCTTTTTATTCGGTCACGCTGAGTATGATTTCTACTGCCAGTGAATTCTGAAATGGTAAAAACATCTTTATTATTTTTAATAGTCTTTTATAACTAGCTGACAATTTTAGTCAGCTAAAAGTAGGCTTTTTAAAAAGTATTTTTTTAAGCCTACTAATAGCCTACTTTTTAAGCCTACTAACTCTGGTCTCAACGTCATCTTGGTCTTAATTCTCTCCAGTCCTGGCTGTGTTTAGTTCTGAATACTCTCCAGTCTCTCCCTTGTGTTGCTCTTGATACTATCCGGTCCTGGCGTTGTCTGGTTCTTGATATTCTCTAGTCTCAGCCTTTTCTTGATCTTGAAAATCTCAGCACTCAGCAATGTCTTAGGATCGATATTCTAAGGTCCTGACTGTGCCTTGTTCTCAATACTCTTCAGTCTCAACCTTGTCTTGATCTTGATACTTTCCCGTCCTGGTTGTGTCTTCTTTTCAATACTCTCCTGTCTCAACCTCGCCTTGGTCTCGATACTCTCCAGTCCTGGCTCTGTCTTCTTCTCGATACTCTCCGGTCTCAAACTAGACTTGGTCTCAATTCTCTCCGGTCCTGGTTGTCTGTTCTTTTCAATAATCTCCTGTCTCAACCTCGTCTTGGTCTCAATAATCTCTTTTAAAACCGGAGACTGTTCTTGGTACTCTAGAACAGAGTATCTTGTTCTTGGTACTCTAGTCTTGGCATTTTGTTGGTTTTGACAATCTCCTGTCTGGGCCCAGTCCCAAAGTGTCTTGATCTTTATACTCAACAGCCTCGGCTCTGTCCAGGTCTCAATATTCTTTGCTCTTGGTCTGGGCTAAGGATGTCTAGACTCCCAACACAACTAATCAGGACTGTAATCAGGTTGAAGTCTATGGTACTCTGCTTCTGCTGCATGGCTTGATTTTTCTTCCTTCTGCTTTAAAATTCAAAATGGAACATCCTGAACCAGGAAAAGTACAACCTAGTTCCCAGAGCTCTTCTGATAGACATTTAATAGTCTTTAAATGCGAGCTTGAAAGGCTAGTCTACCCAACAATGAAAGTGTGCTATTAATTTACAAACCCTCTGGCTTTTCAAGATGAACTGAAGATGACTTTTTCCTTCTTTAAACATAAAATGAGCATTTTTGACGAAACTGCAGTCTTTTGTTGCTCAAAAAATACAGATTATGGTATTTCGAGAAACATGGTATAATTTGCAGTTAGCTGGTTAGCTGATGCACAAAGTTTGTCTGCACATCTTTAGTCTTTTACTACTTTTCACCAAACAAGAGTGATAATGGCTCCTGTTAAAACCATAACCGGCCATAGATTTCTCAGAAAGAACTTGAATATGACACTAGGCTTTTTACATTTTATTAGTCCTGTTCTCATTGGCACCCTTTGCTTTTTCACATCCACATTATTCATCCACCAAGTGGCGCAGTTAAGTCTCTCAACAAGGACCTTAAAATCACACTACATGAAAACAGGGACCTTAAAACCATCTTGAAACAGAAAAACATTTAGAATTTTGTGAGTCATCTAAATTTTTTAGACAAGGGTGAAATAATCTTTTTATTCCAGAAATATTCATCAATTCCAAATAATGTTTTTTTTTTAAGTTTGGGTCATTTACTCTAACCCTTTATAAGGCAAGTAACCATAGTGGAAACACCCTTAGGTTCCAAAATGAGCTGCACCGCATGTATTCCAATCACTGCCCTATAAATGGATATGACAATTGTCATTGTCTGATGGTCAGGTTTAATGTGCAATTCTGACACCAGGTTTTTATCTTTGTGTCTCTGTAGGGAGTGGAGGACAAAGAAGAATTTCCAGAGATGCAGAATAACCAACGGTTTCCTTCATCAACCAAAAATGACCGACAAGCAAGTAGTCCACTAGATGAAGATGAAGATGTGCTCTTGATCAAAGATGAAGATGAACCTGTGCTCCAGAACGCCTTTGAGAACGCAAATACAGGGGCATCCTCACATGGAAAAGATGCTAGTGCAGCAAAATCAGAGGATTGTGAGATGTTTCCCATTGCTGTTGTGCCTCTAAACAATGCTCCTTCAATCCCTGACCCACACACAATGGACCATTGGAAGCTTGGGATATTGGAATACAAGGTGCCTCAAGGTGTGCTTGCAAATATTGAACAGTCGAGGCAAAAAGAGGGTTCAAACCAGGTTTTAATGGTGCTGCCCACCCTAAAGCAAACACCAGACACATCTCCAGAAAGACCATCAGAAAGGGCGGAGGCTTCTCAAAATGAGGAACCTTGCTTTAGTTTGAACCCTGTCCTCTACCCCAGAGGTAATCCCGGCATCATGTCGCCGTTAGCCAAGAAGAAGATGTTGTCCCAAGTGAATGGAACAGGACTGATTAATAGCTACCCATATGGACCACCTCCTCCGTTAGTCAGTAGGAGGTTGTCGGAAGGGTCATCCGCTGCACAACTGAGCTCCCAGGCTCCTGTTGCGGAGAACAACATTGTGATCAAACGACCATCTGTGATCCAGCATGCGCAGAGCTTCAAGTCAAGGGGAAGTGAGGACAGGAGGTCTTCAACCGAGGGCTCTCTGAAAGAAATCTGTGCTGATGGAGATCCTGTACACTCTGCCTTGGTACGAGAGTCTTACCTGAAGAGGTCCGATCCGCAGTCCAGCATGGAGAAATCTGTCAACATGCCGCGACCGGGGCAGGCTCCCAGCTTCCTCAGTGACTTTTATTCCTCACCACTCCTTCACAACCTCTGCCGACAAACCGAGCACCACCTGACCAAGGAGCATATAAGCAAATATCTTGGTAGGGACGTTTACATCCAAGACTGCGAGACAGCACAAGGCTTTCCCGACAGTCTGGGGCTAAAATACTCTACTCTGCACAGTCAAAAAGATAAAGGTCCTCCTGCTGAAAGGATAGTAGAAGAGCAACCAACTGATTTGAGTCTCCCAAAACCCTCTCCTCAAAAGCTCCCCCTCAGTGGTATCCAACATGGGACAATCCAGCAAGACATTAAAAACTCACCTCTCTTTCAATCAGGCAGCAGTCAGGCCTCGAGCATGGATTACCATCCCAGAGCTTGCCGCGTTCCTCCCATGACTGTGTCCTCTTCTAAAAAGGTAAGCGAACCTCACTCAAAGGCTCCCAACGGTAGAGGAGAAGAGTCTTTGGGATACAAGTTGGACGAGATGAGCCGACCCATTTTGATCTCCAGAAGCAGCCCGCAGACTATCTGCACCACGCGGCCTTTGAAAAGGAGCATTGAGGAATTGGAAACTGGAACATCGGAAAAGAAGATCCGAGCGGTGACACCCTTACACTGCTCAACTCAAAGAGATGTCCCAGGAAAACCAAGAACTCCTGAAATAGACAGCGAGTCCACAAAGCTGGCAGAGCCTGCACATGCAGTGCACGTCAATGGTTACACTTCAGATGGCCACAAGATCCCCTTGCACTCCCACCTCTTCCAAGGCCTTTATCCAGGGACGTTCGTATCTCAGGTCCAGGACATGTGTGAAAGCTTGGGGTCCCACGTCACCCCGACTTACTCCCATCCCCTGCAGTACTTGAAGAACCAGGCTGTTCTGTCGCCACTCATGCCCCCCTTCGCCATTCATTCCTTAATGATGCAAAGACAGTTTCTTGCCACCAACCCTACCCACATGTACAGGCACCAACTGGGCACTTCTTATGGGGACATTCTGCACCCAGGCCTCTACCCTATCTCCGCGCTCCACCCCCAACCAGCTTTCAGCCCCCCTCAGCTTTCTTCAGTGCACCCTAGCACGAAACTTTCCTAGGAGATTGGTGCAGGAGCTCACCCAATGCTTGACTCAGACTTGATGTACCCCTTAAATACCCATCAAGCATGGTCACACTATGTATTCGAGGAACAGCAGTGTTTTATAGATGCTCCACCAAGGGAGACATTCTTTCAGTTGCCTACCTTCTTGCCACTAAAGTTTATGATTTGCACATTTCTTTGAAAAGGGGCCATCTGGGCTGATTTTGGCTTGTTTTCACTGCACTGATTGGTTGTCTTTCATTCAGTTTGAGATGGTTGCAATGTCCATTGGTGCATCCAAAGGGGTGGTAATTGGGTGCAATGAAACAGTGCTATTTCAACCACAGCTTTTTTGACTGAAACACTATCATAATAAGAACATCTGCCTGGGACCTCTTCACATTGCTCTTGATGGTATTTTACGTTGTTTTTTCAAAAGATGCAACAAAGGTGGTAGCTTAAAATGTCGTTTTTCGATCCTAGATGGTTGAAGCAGTGGGATTTCACGTCTGATTAAAAAACTAGAGTATATCAGTTTACACGGTCACATGTAAATATGGAATCTGAAGTGTCACAGTCTTCTTTGACCACTATTTACTGGACTTTGCTTCCCATGTCCAACCAAACTCACTCCTGTTTGCCAGAGCAATGTGGAATGTGTTTGTCAGATGTTGAACGGAGGTGCTTGTACAGTACATTTGCGTCACAAACCGAATCATGTTCACTTGCTACTGTAATTTCTGGCTACTCTGAAATGTTCACTAGTGGTATGTTTCCCAACATCGCTTGCTAGAACACGACCAGGGTGCAGTCCGTTATTGAGGGTGTTTACGGGCACATCAGTTCGCCAATTTATCTTCAGCACCACGCAACAACCAGATTAGTGTCACAATCCCCCTGAAACTCTCACCTCACTTTTGAAATTCCCTGGCAAAAGGGGTGTGGTCTGCTGTGAATTAGTGAGACGGTAGGGAGCAGATTTGCATAAAAATGGGTGTGCATAAACCACTGCTCATTTTACGTTTCAGAGAGCAGCGTACCAGTGTTGGATTGCTTGGATGCTTCTACACTTTGGTAATCTCTGGTGATCATTGTTAACAGTGGGAGCACAATGAAACAGCTGCATGAACTGTGGTACTGAAAAAAGATGCAGTCTGTTCGCTACCGTTGTTGCTTGAACCTATCCATGCCACAGAGAGAGTGAGAGAGACCAGGAAAACAAACACACGGAAAAATGTTGCAAACTTAACAAGCTTCATAGTATTCACCGGATGTTTATCAGGTTTTTTTTTTGCATTTGCGAGTCATGTCTGGCAGCAAGGACAGCAGCCAAATGAGACTTAGATTCCAATGTTATGCATAGTTTTAGTTTTATCTAAAACCTCCACAAAACTCAGATTATACAAACCCTTACCTGATCCGATATTGAAATGGTGTCTTTCTCCAAAACATAAAGTGATCCAGTTTGAGTCTAGCGTACGAACACAGTACTTTAACCCTTAGTAGTCTGGAACCTTTTGGAGCGTTTTTTTACTACTTTACAAAATGCTCTAATAAATTATCTTTAAAGCAGTTTTTTGTGCCAATGCTTGATTGAATATTTTAGAGCAACCCAGGCTTCTTTATTACAATACACAATACTTCAACAACCCTGAAACAAAAAGTACTATTTCAAGAGGTACAATTGGCCTTTTTTACTGCAACAGTTTTTTTTGTGTGTGTGTGTGTGTGTTTTATAACAAAATTTTATTAATTAAGACTAAATAAAAATTCATAAATCTCCCCAAAAAGCGAAGACAAGGTCAAAACAACGTGAAAATTGTATGAAAAAAATACTTGTAAACATTAAACCGTGTTCCAAGCACTTTTTTTCCCCATTGTGCTTGTTTTGTGCTGGAATTTTAAGGAAAAACAAGCACTTATGCCAGGTCTTCTATGTCAAAGGGTTATCCATTCTTTTTAGCACTAGATGACACTTATGGCACAGATTTGGGGTCTGTAAAACAAAACTTATCTCATTTAAATATGAATTATGGATCATAACTCTTGTAATGTTCAGACAGACACCAACGTTAGCATTTTAGAGAGATATTCTACCTGCAAAGGTCCAAATCAATCAAAATTTAGTTTTTGCACATAAACACAACTTGACTGACAGCCCAAAGTGATTTAAATTTATACATAAAACAAGTTTAAAATGGGAAACAATACAACATAAAGCACCAGCCACCGTCTCAGCACCAGCTGCAGTAAAAGATTCTTCCCCAAACTGCTTGTAGCAATGATGAGAATCCAACTTTATGATCGCAAAGATCTCGTACGTTTGTAAAGTTGTAGAAGTTTGCACAGATCAGTCAGAGCTAGTCCTGGAATGGCTTTAAAAGCAAATATTTAAATCTTGAACTCAACTCTAGAATGAACAGGAAACCAGTGCAGGGAAGATAAACCGGAGTCATGTGATGAGCAGGTGCATTTTGGAAACATCAAACGTAGTTCTCACCACGGAATCAATGTGCAGCTCCATTTTTTTGACCCGAGTATAGTTCTAGTACTCCCAAATCCGTTCCAGTACGTCCAGTGACAGAGCATCCAAACCAGGGCTCGGATCATAAACACGAAAACATGGATACTTCCTGTTGTGTAGGATTTGGTGGAACGGTAGAATCTATGCCACAAAGGATTAAGGGGGTCGCACCCAGTACTAGCTTGGCGTACCTAATAAAGTGGCCAGTGTAGATGTGTGGTTCAAACCACAATAATTGAAAAATCGATACGTTTTGAGCAGGTGACGGTTGTTGGGAAACATACCCCTGGATGGTGACGTGGACAAAATACAGAATTATTTGTTCTGAAAACGGCTTAGTTTTGTATTTGCACTTCAATCGCTCGCTCGGGATTTCACTCGAGGAACACGTTTAAGGAGCACTTAGTTAAGCACACGAACATATCTGGTTAAGGAAAATGATGTTTTTGTTTTTTATTGTTCTTTTAGATCTGTACGTGCTGGCAGCAGTTCATTCATGTCTGTATTAAGTGCAAAACTTAACCAGAAATAGTTTTTAATCGAGAAAGCATGACTTCTTTGCACAAAAAGTGTTTGGGAAAGTACCAAGAAAATGTTCAAAACAACACAGTACTCATAGGGGTAATCAATTGTACTTTTGTTTTCCTCATTTTTTAAAAATGTATCAGTAGTAGAAACTTATTTCGAGAAATGTATTTACTCCAGCGACGTCTGGAGTAACACTCAAGGTTGCTATGTAACATTTTGTAATAAGTAATAAACAGTTTTATAACTTAACAGAAGAAAAGATTCCACAGTTGCTTCATGTGTCACTTTAAACAAAGGAATTGTTTTGCGTTTCACAGGGGAAATGAACAAATGTCTCAGGCCGAGTGTTCGGTCCTTCTGACAGGTGAAATTTAATTGTTTTTAAGAAAATATCTATAACGATCCTTTAGAAATACACAACATACTGAGAAAAGGCCACAATACGAAATTTCGTGCGACAACGCTCCTCGAAATCTCACATATCTGACAGAACGAGTGGTGCCAACGAAAAAGAGTCTCAGAGCGCTATATCAAACCTGTTTTTCACTTGAAAGCTGGCTTTTGATGACGTGAATCGGACGTAAAAGAGCCACTTGGTGGCGCTCATCCCACATTTTCATAGCGATTTCGTACATGAAATAAATGTCGCTACACAAATCCTCTTCATTTTTATCAAACAGCTATGTGTTCTGTGATTCCTTCTCTGTCGTCATCTTCTTTCTTGTTTCCCCGAGTGGTGCCGAGCGTATTTGTTGTACCACAAACGCCATCTTCAGGCAGGGAGGGTCATTGCCTCAATATTTCATCAACCCGGATGAAGAGCACCCTGCTGAGAAACTATCCAGCCTCCAGCCTCACTGTATAACTACTACAACTTAATATTTTTTAAGTGCTTAGCATAAATGAGTACAGAATAATGGCATGCACACTTCAAACTACCGCAGCTGATTGTGTTCGCATAGCTCATAGCTGATCCTAAAAAGTCTCAACCGACCCTGAAAGCTGAGAAACAGATCTTTCAAATGATGTTACATTTTTTTATGGTAGTAACAACAAACCCTGACCTTTGTAAATGAAGCAACCTGTAAAACGACTCTGAAAGCCCTTTTCAAGCAAAACGTTTTGAGTTGATTCACAATAGGTGGAGGTTCATTTCTGTAATCTCAAAAATCTTGTTGCTCTACATTTATAGTTGTTTATAAAGAGAAACTTGAATTTAAATCCGTTTTTTTCTTTTCTTGTTATTACGCACTGGTTTGAGCATTCATAACAAAAAAATAACAAATATTTGCTAGATTCTGAAAGTTTTCTTTCATCTGAAAAGAAAAGTGGCGAAAAAAATCATACGACACGGCTGAAAATGACAAGATTACCAGGTAAACTTAGAATTTCGATATCATTATAGATGTTAAAGGGTTAAGATCAGGCAAGGTGACTATAAAAGGGCATTACTTCACAAAGAAAAGCCCCTCCCATTTCATGCCGCCAACAATGGCTCCCCATGGATGAAAAATGTCACAAAATCTGAGAGAGTAAATAATTTCTACAGGAAGATCAGCAAAGCTTTACCCATGAGTCAAATACTGCAGCAAAAGTGATCCAAAAATGTAAAAAGATCCATCTTACAGAGATGTTCAGGCCATCCACGGACATCTCGACAGGAGCATCTTGTCCTACTGCAACTGTTTTCATGACTGCACACTGCAGAAGAACGGTATTGTCCACGAAGGACTTCTCTCTTAAAGCTCCTGCACAAAAGCACTCCTAGAATTTAGCTCAAGCCCATGCTGACGGAGATGAGGACTCCTAGGACTGGAACGAATGCTTTTAAAATTGTACAGCGTCGTAAAGGTGAGGATTTCCTGGTGCCTACGGTAAAACATGATGGTGGCAGTGTCATTTTGTGGAGCTGCATTAGTGTTGCTGGGATTGAGGAGCTCACGATGTTCTGCTCTAACACACATCTCCAGCTTCTGCTGCATCTCTGAAGAAGATCAGGGTGAAGGTGATCAACCGGGCGAGTGTCTCCTACTCTGAACCCGATGGAACACCTGCGGAGAATTTGTTCATTCTATGCCTAGAAAACCTGCTGCTATGCTTAAAAAAAAATCACAGAGCTACAAAATACTTGGGAAAATACTTGAAATTTTAATTCTGCTTCAACCAATTTGAGTAAAAGTGAAGATTTTGTGATCGATGTTCAATTATTAACCTTAATGTCATGCTCTGGAGCTAAATAAGTGTTTCCTCTTTTAAAGGGGCTCTACTGACTTTGGGCTCCGAATGTTCACCGCTACGTCGTTCAGAAATGTTCTGCATTCCATGTTCTCATACAAAAATGTGGAGCGATAGAAATATTGCTATTTTACTCAGATTGTGTCATTTATACTGCGGTTAAATGGACTGCCCTTCCTCACTCACTAATTAAGAGCTTTGTGCAGGCGGAGGTGTTGAGGTTGAACTCCAAGCGCAGCTGGCTGTGACAGTCGTACGTGAAAGGGACACTATAACCGCTCTTGACAAACATTCTAATTATGGGGTCGTCAAATTCCCAGCGCTCATTACAATTATAATGAACAGGGTAAACTGGAGCAGATGTGACCTACTCTGCAGAGCCGATGCTGCACCGGAGCAATCTCTGCATTGAGGAGTTCTTGAAGGATCTCTGCATGCTTCCTCTGAGTTCAGGGGATGGTGTTTTAACGCAGCGAGTGAGCAGCCTGTTAGCGTAGCTTAGCATAGATCATTAAATCAGACCCGTAGCGTTTCAGAATCAACATTTAAGAGTTTTCATACCAATATGAAGTCAAATACCAATGCTGACTGCATGAACTGGGAGGAGCCCAATTGTACGGATTTTCGTTCCCCTCTGTCATAATGAATGAACTTAATCCTTAAAAAAAAGCTTTCGTTTCTGTCATTAAGGGAGCGCCTGAGATCATTTCAGTAATCGTGTCGTTAACTCGGGTGCGAATGTTGGAGATCAGGCTGATCGCGTTCGAATGGCTGACATGTTAAAAGCAGGGTGAGGCTTGGGAACCATGGTAACCATCAAGAACTTCAAGAAAAGAGGTTCAATTCTAGTTCGGAAGGATTCAGGGCTTCTAAACAAGTCCGGCAAGCGCCAGGATCGTCTCCTAAACAGGATTCAGCTGCAGGATCCGAGTGCCACCAGTGCAGAGCTTGCTCAGGAATGGCAGCAGGCAGGTGTGAGCGCATCTGGAGGCACAGGGAGCTGGAGACTTGAGGAAGATGGCTTGGGGTCAAGAGGGGCAGCCAAGGCGTGGGGGGGCGCCGTTTCTAAGTAGACAGGCCAGAGTCATCTGAAGCTCCCTGAGCAACCCCTGAACCTCCTGCCCTAGCTCTAACCCCAACCCAAAGCATAGCCCTAAACCGAACCCTAACGTGTTTTTTGCGTCACGCTGTCCTCATTTTGTTTTAAGTTCCAGTTCACTCCTCGCCGTATTCAGTGTGATTTTGAAAGCCTTGTGTTAGGGCGGAGCGATCAGATACACAATACTGTATCAGTCATGGATTAATTTAAAGATTTTTAGTGTTTTTACTTGGCAATGATCTGGAAAAACACAAATTTCACATAAAAAACATGCCTTGTATAGAATAGCTCCCCTGTAGTTCACACCCTGCTGAAAAGGAAGATGGCGGAGCACACAGAGTCAAATGTCTAGCACCTCCATGATGTGATGGAGGAGTGGACGTGGGTTCCAGTGGCCATCTACTCGATGCCAGAAGTAAAAAAAAATGATGGTGAACAAATCCTGTGTACAATCAGCGGCCTGCGTTTGTGAGAGCGTTCTGTAGTTTAGTGTCTCGTATAAAACGTTAATTCTGAAAGGAAACTAAATTTATTCTCGGCGCTGTATTTCAGAGAGCACGTTAACCCCAAAACAACTGCACTTGATTAGGAAATAAAGCACTCTCCAGATGTTTCTAGCGGAGAGATCCATCAGAAGAGTGTCATTACAGACTCACGAGTGGATCCTGATGCTATTTTTCATTTAAATTATGATACATTTTTTGTGAGAAGGTTTTTGTTTTTGGAGGCTTTGAAAAAATTCTGATTAAAAGACCGGCGTTGGTCCCTGCAAACCCCGAATCGATGTTTCCGGAGACGCCATCTGTTAAATCTTCCTGTCTGTTAAATGATTAAAATACATTTGTTTAAATACATACATGCTGTTAAAGGTGAAGGAACCATAACGTTCCATACGTTCGGCTTTGGTTTTGATTGTGTGTCGCCAAAAAAAAGGACATTTGACGATGGTTTTTGTGAAACTTTTTAATGAAACTTAATTTAGCCTTCCTCTTATGTTCGGGAGCTGCTTTAAATGCATAAAAGAATCACATAAAATGTGTTTATTGCATCAAGGATTTTTGACTTTGTTAAAAACCTCTATTTCAATAAAATAAATACAGTGAGGGAAACAACTATTTGAACCCCAACTGATTTTGTAAGTTTGCCCACTAAAAAAAAAATGGTCAGTCTATAATTTCAAATCAGTCAAACTTAAATGCAGTTACGCGGCGACCAGTGCTCAGGGGGGCGGAGTTGTGAAGTTTGACTGACAGTTTGAGTGTTTGCTAGAGATGCGCCTTTAAATGCCTTTAACAATTGTTAGAGAGATGTAAATGGTTATGAATATCATTACTTTCTTAAAACAAAAACGTAACGCTCATATTACGTTGAACATAAATCACATTGATGATGTTGGGTGTCATTTTTACTGTGTGAATTCACTCAGAACCGTCAGAAAACCGGGTCAAAACAACAGCAACTTTTTTTTCCAAAGTTTACATCTGACCATTTCTGTAAGAATTATTTTGTATTCTTTTGTTTTATGTCGACTGATAAAGTTTAAAGTTCACTATAAAGTTTGTTGTACTTGTGACAATGGCAACAAAGACCTAACCTCTGCTAAAGTCTGTCCCTCTTCACAAACGCTTTTTTAAAACTTGCCATATTTTTATTTTATTTTTTTATTTGTGACTATTATTTTTCAGAGAGTGTAGCTGTGCGCTTTCTGCATCGCACACAACAGGCGCTTGTTTTACGGTCCTTTGCAGTGAGACAGACCCGGCATTGTTTCCATTTCTTTACTGGATCCAGTACAGATCGAACTTTTTCGATTGCAGTTGCTGGGGATCGAGCTGGTCCGCCTCTGGATCTTGGGAGTGACGAAGGCTTCCTCCAGGTACAATTTCCCAGCATTCCATTGTTGGTTTATTTCAGTCCATGGGACATAGGCATTATAAGCAGACACACCCATAATGTTGTAAAAAAACAACTAGGAGCCAACGAGGCGTCTTGCGCTGAAAGGTTGACACCTTTGGTGGAGTTGTGGTCCAGGATCATTTGTGGCTTCTTGTCTTCTCTTGAGAGATGCATCGGTTTGCGTTGGGTTCATCACATAAAAGTTGTCATGAGCACAACGTTCTTCTCCAAGTTGGAATGATGTAAAGAAGTTGCTACACGGGACCTTGCAGCCCTTCATTCATCTCCAGCACATCCTCTGATTTTTCTCAGAAGGTTGCTCTCCAGTGGACACTTGTATATTCCATGCACATCTAGATTTGGCATCACCGGCTGCCCATATTTTGACGCCATACTTGGACGGTTTGCTGGCCATATACTGCCTTAAAAGTCAACGACCCCTGAATAGAACAACGCACTTTGGGATGTTTGGCAGTCGACATAAGTACATAAAAAAAATGCAATTTTTAATCTGAACTTCTTCTTACCATCATTAAAGTCTCCGGGTTAAAGTCTCCGGCCTTGCAATTTCATCTAATCACCGCGTTTTTACTCGAGTGTCTCTCCTACATAGACGTAGCCGTGACGCCGCGGCAACAAAGTGCTAAAAGTCTAAATATTTTATGGGAACAACATGATTTTGTTCTTAATTGCACCTGCTCTGCAGTCTCCTGAGGAAGCAGCGGTTGTCTGCTGTCAGATCTGCATGTGATCAGAGCGTGCAGGAAGCCGTGAGAGTATAAGATAATAGAGATAATAAAAGGAAAGAACACTTAAAAAATTCAGAACATGTTTGTGAAATCATAAGGTAATGCAATGCTTTTCAAAAAGCTGCTGCAAATTCTGGCATTTAGGCCGCAACAATCACAAAAAAAATCCTGGAGGTACTGGTTAACTACAAAATGAACATCCACCTGTGCTACATCAGGCTACGCAGTGATTGTCCGTCTCGCACCTAGAGCTGAGTGTAATTTGGGTCAGAATCGGAGGAGAGGAGTTGTATTTCTATACACGTAATGCACCAAGGAAACATCGACTTCCTGTCAGGAATCTCAAACACTCTTCCAGAGTCAAACTAAGCGCGACCCGTGCTTCTGATCATCAGCCCCGCGACCTCCTTGATCCCGGCACCGTCACCTTCTGCTTTCACCCTCTTAAACAGCCTCATTATCCTCCACCGCGTCTCAAAACACGGTCATTATTCTGAAAACACATGAAAAGAGCTCTTCTACTCTCATCATGAGCTTTATTCCTTTGTATTGAAAGGATAAAGAGGTTTCTAGGTTTGAAGGGAGTTGATCTAAGAAGAAGAGGAAATTCAAGTGGAATTTGGTTTAATGAGCTCTGGCTGAAAGATGAGATGTTTAACCCTGAAATGCACAAATGCTTCTGTAAGTCGCTTTGGATAAAAGCATCTGCTAAATAAACGTAATTCTTCATCACTCAGTAGAAGTTCTGATCGGATTTTCTGTTTTACGTTTTCCAGAATAGAAAAATGTTTCAAATGAAGGTTAATCCGCCTTGAAGTGTGTTAAAACCTTAATAAAGCTGTGGGAATGATGTCAGCATTAGCTGCGTTTCCATCCATCTTTTCTTACATTGCTTGGAATTGGAAATGCCAAGAAGCTCTTCCTCCTAAATGAAGACTCTGAGATTTAATTATTTAATTTTTTTATTAATATGACCTACAATTACCCAGACTTCTCAAACTCCTTGACTCCAGGGGCTTTATTGCACTATAATGTGTTAAAAATGAAAATCCAAGAGGATCTGTTTAATTTCTAATGCGGAACTAATCTTTATTGTCATGTTTTTAGAGGGATATCTTATACTGATGCGCAAAGTATCGCCATGTGAACAAACTGACTGTTGTTAGACTGATTTTGAGGATGAAGATAAAGAAAAGTTAAGGAATTCTTCATTGTTTTGTCAAAACAAGCAGCATATTGTTATTTATTTTCTCACAGAGAATGAAATTGTGCCGTAACGTTCGTCACACTCAGCTAGAGATTCTGAGAAAAAATACGACATAAATAACATCTAACATCACTTCTATAAAACAAGTTAATAATAGAAACATGTTTAGGACGAAACCAAAGCAGCTGCACTAATAACTTTAAACTTAACCTAATATGGACGTCTTCCTGGCTCAAACCAACTTCTCATTAAATGGTGAAAGCTGCTGATGATATTATTTCTAGGTACTTAATTGAGGGAGTGTTAGTGTTGGTGTTAATAGACAAAATAACAGAAAAAATGTGAAATATTAAAGCAATAAATAAGTTGTTTGCAATAAAGAAAAGTCATTGTTTTTGGTCTTGGTACTCAGTTTTTTTTTATACCTTGTCCTGTCTGCTGCCTAAGAGCCACCACATGGGGGAGTAGGTGCTTTGTTATCTCCAGGGGAATGAATGCCTGGTGTGGTGTTTCCTCCTCTCTATGGAAGCTGTGAATTTATGTAGTTATTTATTTATTTATTTTTCCCATGGGCCAGTTAGCATTAATTACATCAGGACAGGAGGGTGTTAAAAAGAGAGGGTGAAGTGGATGACGGATGTAGATGAGGTGGTGAAGATTTGCGAGTAGGAAGAATAGTTTGTACATAACTACACACACAGTTAATGAACTATGCGGGGTAACAATGAGGTCACCTATGCAACAGGTGATAGATCACGGATGGGGAGTGGACATAAACGTACATGTCGCAGTGGGAGGACGGACCCCCCCCCCACCCCACCCCCACGACCACCACCAATACTCAGTACTCTCTGATCGTGTCTGGGTCTTGGTTCCCTTCACCAGCCCCTCGAAGCCATCTGTGTTGGATTTATCATCCCAAAATCACCAGGGGTCATAAACTTTTGATCAGGGTCATTCATCATAACACAATTATCAAACCACTAACGATGAGTGGAAAATTATTAAGTGGCATCGTTCATATTTTCCAAAGTCACATACATTACTATTATTCCTTTAAATGCCTGGGTTTTATTTTGCACCACTAGGTGGCGTTGGGTATCAGTTCTAAAGCTCCTCATCGCTGCAGTTTCTTTTCCTCTGCATCTACTCGGCAGGCGCTCCTGATGTTGATGATGTTGGCGAGTAGGAGCCAAAGGGGGGTGTCTGTGTGTTTCCAGGTGGGCTGAGCTGGGATGAAACCCATCCTCCCCTTCTGGCTCCATTACAAAGCTTCTCACTTCAGAACAAGACACAAATCTCTTTCTCACACTGAAAAGCACAATATCTGCCTGTATTTGGCCTGTCTTTGATTGGAGATGAGACGGATGGCCAGTTCTGCAGATGTTAAGGTACATTTCTGTCCGTCCTGAAAGGTTGAGTCCGTCTTCTACAAAAGGGTCACTCTGAAAGATCCATAAAGAGACCCCGGTGGAGCCGGGAATAAATGGCTGATTCTGAACAGATGTGTCATTGAGCAAATGTCTCGATGTGATAAGAGTGTGTTTTTTGTGCTCTTTCATACGAGCTTGGCAGCACTTCTGAAGGAAGCTGGAGCCGCCAAGATCTGACTCTGCTTCTCTCGAGACTCCATCATTGTTCATTGTGTCTTTAGCCATTAGCTGGATCTGTTCCGCCGGCCACGGATCAGAGGAAGTAACTCCGATGCTTCATCTTTTCTTGGTCACATAGAAAATGTTAATTGTAGTTTTGTCTTTACTTTGACAGGAATCAGCAGGTAAAGGATGGAGCTGATGGGTGGATGGAACGCATCTTAAATCATTCAGTTTATCTAAATATTGTTTAGCTACGGATGTATCTTCCCAAAACCGAATTTCTCTCAACTTGCAAAAAAGGGTTTTAAACTTGGAGGCACATGGGCCAAAACTTAAAACCCAGTTTAGGTCTCAGAATAAAAAGGGTATTTATTGAACACTGTAAAAATATGAAAAATAAACCCAAATTCACTTTTAAAAGGGTTTGTGTTGTAATAATTACAGTTAATGCGCAAATTCCTTGTAATGTGTAACCTCTTCATTACATTAAAATAAAGCACTATTTCCTAATGAAACTCAATCTGTACTTTCTTCTGAAAGTAGAGCTTTGGAGTCCAGTTCTCTTTCTCCGGATCCCCTGTGAGATCAAGAGTAGTTTGTTTTAAAGAATAGTTTGAGTGTGTGTCTCTTGCCTCTCCTAAATCCTCGATCAGATTTTCATGGTGAACCTCTGGACATAAAGGTTCTCCATTTTGCTGGTTCTCCTTTTCCTCCGTACTTCCTTTATTATTGCCTTTGTCTCTTTCTGAAAACTAGTTGAAAACTAGTTTTTCTTTGTCGATGTGCCTGTATTTCCTTGTTGAAGTGTGCAGGATTTGCCACTAGATGGCAGTAAAGGCTCATGGATTTTACTGCAGCACCCTCAGAAATCTTCCTCTTGGCTCTGGATTGTGTTTGAGCTCATGTTTTTCAGGCCACTCACAGAAGTTTGTTGGGACAAAAGTAATTAGCTTAGTATATTTTCCACAGAGAGTTTGAAGCCACGTTTATGCTAAGAACCAATGTAATGTTCAAATGCTAACATGGTACATTATGTTATTTATTTAAACCCACACTATACCCAAAGTACTGTATGCACTGTACTTTTTGTATTTTGGTGCTCAAATACCACCTGCTTTGGTTGTCAGATGCAAGTGTGAGGCCCAAATAGTTTAATCTTGTTTGTTTGTTATATTATTATGCTCACAAAAATGTATAAATGACATAAAACATTCTCTTGTTTTTATTTCTACACAGTGTGGGTAGTAGACTTAATTGAAAAAAAAATACATTAAATAAAAAGTAAATACATTTAATTATGTAAATTATAATTAAAAAGCTATCATGAAGTGAATTATAAATTATATAAAAACAGGCAATTTAAATCAATTTTATTGACTGATAATTTATAACTGTACAAATCTACTATAAGCTAAGTTGAATTATTCTGAGTCAGAAAGAAACTCCGCTAAAATGCCTATTTTAAAAATATAAGCTAACGTTTTTCATTGAATTTTTACAAATGTTTGCTAAGATTTCTGTCTGTGTACATTTCAAACGGTTTGCGAACACTACTAACTGACAAGATTTGAGAATATTAGCTAACATGTTTCACATTGCTAACATTTTTAGCTAAAAACATTTCAAACTGTTAGCTATGTACGTTTAAAAACGTTAGCTAACACTACTAGCTGAAAAGAATTTAATCTGGTCACTAACTTCACTGGGTGAAAAGATTTCAGATTTTTAGCTAACATGACTGACTCTGTACATTTCAAATTGTTTGCTAACATTTTTAAATAAACTGTTAGCTAACATCACCAGCTTTTTACATTTCAAAATGTTAGCTAACACTACTAGCTTAAAAGATTGAAATCTGTTGGGCTAATGTCACACTACTAGCCAACATTTCTAATGCTGTACATTTCAAGCGGTTGTCTAATATTACAAGCTGTGTTTTTAGCTTCTAATAATTTTGCTGTGCACTGGGAACAAATGTAAAAACAGCAAAGCCATTGTGTTTAGCTAATGGTTTTAAATATGTTTTTATTGGTAGCTGAGCTGGATCGACCAGTGCTTCCTTATCACAACTTTTTAATTCTGCTGTTGAAATATAGTGGTACCACTTTCAATTCAGTGAGAATCTAAAAGCGTGTTGTGCGAAATAAAACTGTAAAAGGTTTAAGGTTAATGCTCATTGGTTTAGCCTCAAGAACCCGGAATGCTCTTGCTAGATGTGTAGAATTTCTCAGAGATCAAGCTCTTACCAAGAATTCAATGTCTTAATACCAACATGTAATGTAGCTGAGTTATAAAAAGATTTTTATTATTATTATTTAAAAAAAGAGATAGATGATGAATCTTTCACACTTCTTAGCACGTGTGTGTGCGTGTGTACGTTTATGTATGTGTGTATATGTGTATATATGTATATGTATATGTTATTTATTAGCGATTGGTTTCTTGGGAGACTTTGAAAGTCTTGGATCTGAAAAATGGCTAGCCTTCTAAAAAAAATTATTGTTTTTCGATGGACTGTTATTTTAAAACTATTTTTCTTCTTATATATTTTCTTGTTTTGGTGTTTCTGTGCGAGTTCTGATTCCAACATCAGTTTGAAAAGCCTCTGTGAAGTTTCACAAGTCACTTATCCTAATCAAACTCTACTTTGACTGAATTATTCCCTGGCCAATTAGATGTATCTGACTCTCAGAGCTAATGGCGCTCTTCGCTGTCTTCATATGAACGTGCAAGGTGTTTGGAGAGCCAGAGATTGGTGGTGCAGATTTACAAGGGCCCACTCAAGTTCTGGTAATATTCTCCAAAATATAATTGACAGTTTTTAGTCCTTCATGTCACTTTAAACATGGGAACTCTAAATAATGTACGTCCCGTTCTGGGATTTTTTCAGATCTCTGAAGAGGACCAACGGCAATTAGCATTTGTGTGGCTAATTGGAACTGAACCAGCAGTAAAATGAAAACCATTGCTCATCTAAGGGTTTTCAAAGCCAAGTATCATCTGAAGCCTGTTGACCATTGTGCATTGCTTTCATCATTTATATACACCCCATAAATGATGTTTGGCTCATATAATGGCTGCAAGAGGAGATAGCACAGACCTAAAGCACCTAGTTTTTACTTTCTGATCTACTTTAAGTAGTGTCTAGAAAGGAGAAGCTTACTGAGAACATATGTTCTCCTTTTTGTTCTAAACTAGTCATGAACATCAAAGATAGAATGGGTTATTGCTTCAAAAAGATCTTCTTGGCCTGTGGAAGTTTCGAAAATTGTACTGTCATTTTTTTGTGCAGGACAGATTTTAGGACGTTTTCATTAATAATTGAAAAGGAAGCTAGTCTCAGTAATATTTTAGGAAGGTATACACATCAGTGTAGTAGATGCAGTCTGAAGAGTGGCGTTCCCATCTACTGAGAGCTTTTTTTTTTTACTTCATCTTTGTAAATGTACTTTTAGAATGAAATCTTGTTCCCTTTATAACCATCTTTCCTCGTAGATTACCAAAATGACTCAAGTATGAATAAATAAATGAATGTATTAAACAAAACTTTGGGAAAGAGTAGTGGAAGCTAGGTTAAGAAGAGAAGTGGATATTTGTGAGCAGCAGTATGGCTTCATGCCCAGGAAGAGCACTACTGAAGCAATTTTTGCTCTGAGATTGTTAATGGAGAAGTACAGAGATGGTCAGAAGGAGCTGCACTGCGTCTTTGTGGATTTAGAAAAAGCGTATGACAGGGTGCCGAGAGAGGAGCTATGGTCCTGTATGAGGAGGTCAGGAGTGGCAGAGAAGTACGTCAGAGTAGTTCAGGATATGTATGAGAGAAGTAAGACAGCAGTGAGATGTGCTGTAGGTCAGACAAAGGAGTTCAAGGTGGAGGTGGGGCTACATCAAGGATCAGCTTTGAGTCCCTTCTTATTTGCTATGGTGATGGACAGGTTGACAGATGAGGTCAGACAGGAATCTCCATGGACAATGATGTTTGCAGATGATATTGTGATCTGTAGTGAGAGCAGAGAGCAGGTGGAGGAAAACCTGGAAAGTTGGAGGTCAGCTCTAGAAAGAAGAGGAATGAAAGTCAGTCGCAGCAAGACAGAATACATGTGTTTGAACGAGAGAGAGGGAAATAGAACAGTGAGGTTACAGGGGGCTGAGGTCAAGAAGGTGCAGGAGTTTAGGTATTTGGGGTCAACAGTCCAGTGCGACGGGAGTGTGGAAAAGAGGTGAAGAGACGAGTGCAGGCAGGTTGGAGTGGGTGGAGAAAAGTGTCAGGGGTGTTGTGTGACAGAAAAGTGTCAGCAAGAATCAAAGGAAAGGTGAACAGAACAGTAGTGAGACCAGCTATGATGTATGGGTTGGAGACTGTGGCAGTGAGGAAGAGACAAGAGGCAGAGATGGAAGTAGCAGAGATGAGGATGTTGAGGTTCAGTTTAGGAGTGACGAGGATGGACAAGATTAGGAACGAGCACATCAGAGGGACAGCTCAGGTTGGTTGTTTTGGAGACAAAGTCAGAGAGGCCAGATTGAGATGGTTTGGACATGTGCAGAGGAGGGATAGTGGTTATATTGGTAGAAGGATGTTGGAGATGGAGATGCCAGGCAAGAGGTCAAGAGGAAGACCAAAGACAAGATATATGGATGTACTGAAAGAGGACATGAAAGTAGTTGGTGCAAGAGTAGAGGATACTGAGGACAGAGTTAGATGGAAACAGATGTTTAGCTGTGGCGACCCCTAAACTGGGAACAGCCGAAAGGAGAAGAAGAACCAATCCAGATTTAGCCTTTTAACCCTGCCCACAAAACAACCATGTGTAACATTAGTAAGCAGTAAGATTAGGAACTAAATGGCTAAAGTTTGGACATAATTTTCTCTGTTTTTTTTTTTTTAAATGTTGCAAAAGTCACAATGAGTAACATAAACCAGCCCCCATGCCAGGATTTTCAAAAGCTGAGAAAATGTTTAACAAAATCGTTAATGGTAAAAAGTCTGGTTAATGGTTTCTATGAAGGGGTCAGTGGCATGTTATAAAATTTCCCATATCCTTTTTAGTAAAATGAACCAATTCACATGTTTTCATCATTTTCCTAAACGGAGATAGGGTTATGCCAAATTGGCTTCTATGGTCAACAGCCTGGTTGCTATTGGGTCGACTAGGGTAAACAGTTTGGTTAATAGGGATTGGTCTATGATAGTATAAAAAAATTGAGTTGTTACCATAATTAACACAAACGTACCTCTATTTCTCTGGGAAAGGGCATTGAAAATATCAAGATGAAACGTCCCAGTCACTCTCAATGGCCACTATAAGTCAATGGTGACCTTTGAACCATAGAGCCCAGAATTCCAATACTTCCAATACAGACTCATAACTTCCACAAGTGTGGTGACTTTGAAGTTTCTATGAGTTTCTCAGTTTGCAAAGTTTGACCCCATACAAAGTCAGTGGAAGCATTCTCTGCGGTTTCCCAGAATTCCTTTAATGCTACCAGTCTACAAACGTATAGAAACTCGACGACCCTGTGTAGAAAGGGTAGAAGGCACGGTACGATCCGAAAAATGTTTTATAAACAATCCCAAAAGTGCGGGTGGTGTGGCCAGACCAAGTGTGTCTCAAAGGGGCGGCAAAGTGAAGCCAAACCGCGGCGATCACACACATGGGGCTGGTTTCAGAATGATTTTCGGCCAATGCAAGTCTTTTGAAAGCAGAGTCATGTTGTTTCACAAATGGTTTCCGAAAGATCTCTATACAATGAAAGTTCCATAGTTTTTTTTTTTTTTATTTCACTGCGATTCATCTTTTTCCAAACATCTCTCTGGCACACTGGCAGGATGTCAAATGTACACGCTCCCGTTGTGTAACTCGCCGTGTGATCTAGTGCTTCTGCTTTATTTGAGCCGTGGTTTTCCTCTGTGGATCCACAATAAACAGCCGTGTAAACAGACAAACGCTGGCTCTCAGAGACTCACTCACCGGCACTGTGCCAAAGTAAACACTGGCTGGGGATGTGGCGTGCTTTCTGACTGAAATATGCCCTTGGCCTTAGAGATGCAGAGCACGCCAGCCCAGAGAGACCAACCCTTACGGCACATTTACCCTGTGACTCTGCTTGTGTTTGACGCCAACATTAACACCTCACAACTAACCAAAGAACCCATGCAAAAGATGCAACATAATGAATATAGAATGTGCGAAATGTCCTATTTACGTTCCTCACAGCCGAGCAGTAATTAAATATATTTCAAGAACTAAATTTCTTTGACACCTTCTCTGCTTTCAGCCGTCTCCTTCACCTCCATGTCATTTTGTGATTTATAACGAGGCAAAAAGTATTGATCAGAGGTCTTAACATAATATAGGCTGCTCCTAATGTCATGATTGGAGAAATTGTACTAATGTGGCATTAACCAAAAATTTGCATAGATTATTTCGTTGACGAACCTCTTTCCTCGTGACGATAACATGACGCTAATAGACGTTTAACGAGCGAGAACGAAAATGGTAATGAGAGGACATGTACACGTTCAAAATGCAAGACATTTATAATTCTTGGCTTTAATCTGTCATTCAAAATATAAATTATCCATCGGCGCTTGTCACCTGACACGCTGCACACAGTGAACCGAGCACCGGGCATCTGCGGCCCCAAGGATCCCAACAAGAGCATTTTCGTTCTTTTTGGTGATACTGACGGCAGCATCAAGAAAAGCGCTTTGGTGGTGGCAAACGATAAAATGATGAATGCTGCTAACACCCCGAGGAACTGTGGTAATAACACACGCAGCTACAGACGACCATAGACTGCAACGGACGTTTGCTAATAAAGTTTTATTTCTGCCTGGAGTTATGTGCAAAACTCTAAACTTGCTATGAATTGATCTCTCGCTAATTCTCGAATAAAATCATATCTAAACGTAATCAAAGAGCGGTTTTACCTTCCCTTTGAAAGAACATCAGGGTGGTGAGCGTCAGGTGCCTCTCGAGATTGTGCCGTTTTTTTCCACCTCGTTTGTGGCCACGGTTTTTACAATTTTCACCGCATTTTATCTTGATTTTATTTTTCAAAACTACAATTGCCATATTTTCTTCACGCTTTTAAATATGTGAGTACACGTTCTTCCTCCTTTGCTCTTATTTTTGGCATAAATATGTTTATTGAGCTTTAGGTAACTGTAAAAAATAAAGCAATGATTACCAAATTCAGAATGTTTTTGAAAATCAATTCCACGGCACATTAGCGCAGTGGGTAGCACTTTGCTGTTCCAGTTAAATGGTTGTCGGTTCGCTGGTGAGCTTCTTGGAAGGAGTTTGCATGTTCTCCCTGTGTGCAGCTCTCATGTCGATATGGAGCAAACTCTCTGAGGAATGTTTCCAGTGCTTTGTTGAATCAATGCCACGAAGCATTGAGGGGGATTTCAACATGGTACTAGCAAGGAATACTTAAGAAAGTGGCCGGTGAGTGTAAACATGATGCTCCTCTTTCTCCCACGTGAAAGGTATCAATGTGAGGCTAGCAGTCAACTGTTCATGTGGAGATTTGATGAGATTTCACGAAACCCTTTTCTTGTGACTCATAAAGCTCATAGTAAACATGTGTATGACATATGACTGTGTTTAGGAAACACATGAAGAAACCACCTCAGGGACTACATTCATGGGGCCTTCAGAAACAGCCCAGTTTCCTGCAAATACCCAGAGGATTCAGGGGATATGTCTGTGATAGCGGAGCAGATTCTCTCACACTGGTGCTTCACACAGCTGTCGTGCTAAAGCCTTGGCCGGATAGCCGCGACACAAACTCTGTGTGGAGTTATGGGTGCATACTAAGAGTAGGCTAATAAAACACTTCTGATGTTGAAGCAGCTCACTTTTGGACATTTTTGTACTGAGAGGTCTCCAAAATGCAAAGTGTGCAGCAACTGAACACGTTCAATGTTTATAGACATGGCACATAATGTTTATAAATGTAACCACTGTTTGAAAGTTTGGGGTCACCCAGACAATTTGGTGTTTTCCGAGAAGTCACACTTTCATTTACCACATGTGTTGTGAAATGAATAGAAAAAATTGTCGAGACATTGACGAGGTTAGAAATAATATTTATTTGAAATAATAATAATTACTGTTTCCTTCAATCTTTGCTTTCATCAAAGAATCCTTAGTTTGCAGCAATTACAGCGATTCTTGAAGCCCCTCCCACCACTTGGATTGGCTGTGGGGCACTTGTTGCATACCATACACTTAAGCTGTTCCCACAACAACTCAATGGGGTTTAGATCCGGTGATTCCATTACAGATAGAAGACCAGCTGCTGCTTTTTCTCTAGATAGTTCTGGCACAGTTTGGACGTGTGCTTTGGGTCATTGTCCTGCTGTAGGAGGAAATTGGCTCCAATCAAGCGCTGTCCACAGGCTTCGCCATGCCTTTGCAAAATGGAGTGATAGCATTCCTTCTTCAAAATCCCTTTTACCCTGAAAAAATCATCCACCTTACCAGCACCAAAGCAACCCCAGAGCATCACATTACCCCCACCTTGCTTGACGGATTCCAGCATCTTTTCAGTTCTGCGTCTCACAAATGTTCTTCTGTGTGATCCAAACTTTGATTTGTCCGTCCAGAACGCTTTTATACAATTTTCCAATGTCTGTGTTCTTTTGCCCGTATTAATCTTTTTCTGTTATTGGCCAGTCTCAGATAAGGCCAGTCTAACCTGAACGCCAGCATTCCGGAGTCGCCTCTTCACTGTAGATGTTGACACTGGCGTTTTGTGAGTGCTATTTAATGAAGCTGCAAGTTGAGGAGCTGTGTGGTGTCTGTTTCTCAAGCTAGAGACTCTAAAGTACTTCTCTTCTTGCTCAGTTGTGCAGAGGGGACTCCTACTTCTCTTTCTTCTCTGGTTAGAGGCTGTCTGTACTGTTCTCTGAAGGGAGTAGTACACACTGTGGTAGGAAATCTTCAGTTTATTCACAATTTCTCACATGGAATAGCCTTCATTTCTAAGAACAAGAATAGACTGTCGAGGTTCACATGAAAGTTCTCTGTTTGACCATTTTGAGCGTTTTATCGACTTCACAAATGTGATACTCCACCCGCTCAATGGAAGGTGAGTTTTATTGTTTCTCTCAGCAGTGCTGATGCACAAGGGTTTTCTAATCATCCATTAACTTCTGCCGCAATGAGCAAACACTTAATAGAATAGTAATAGTAATGTAGCACATTGACACTGTATAAAGTGTATTTCTGATTAGTTTAAAGCTATCTTTGTTGAAAAACAAAAAAGGTTTTCTTTCAAAAATAAAAAATAAAAACTTCTAACTGACCCCAAACTTTTGAACACTAGTGTATATATAAACTAAACAGTCCTTCAGGCTTGTGCGAATGCTACATGTGTAAAGCAGGCTTAGAACTGTCCCATGCTACCTGATGGATTGTTCTAACATAACTTTGTGATGCCGTCCCCTCAATGATGGAGCCGAGAGGTTCACAAGGCTTGATAAACAACACTCGTCTATCAAACTCCCATCGTGAAGGATCAAACCATTTTATCATGGAGAAAGTCAGCCTCCACACCCACCTCTGCCGAAATTATTGCAGCCTGACAAATGGGTCTGCTTTCACTACTGTAGTGCGCCAAGCTGGAAGAAGACTCATCTCAATGACCGAACCCCATCAGACACACAGAAAGCCTCTCTGAGATGGATGCCATAGTTATTCTTGCCATAGACAGTCTCCACCTCATTGAGCTCAAAACCTGATGAAAGTGATGTCGTTTCAAACAGCAGCTCTTTAGATGAGGGCCACTAAAGCATTTCTTGTTTGTTATTGTTTGGCTTGTAAAAAAATGATTGTGAATTGACACAAATGCTTTTATGTTTTCACTACTAGATACATATAATAAGAGGCATCATAATAGATTTTTATTTTAAAATAATCATGCACTGTTCAGCACTGCAGAGGACACGTACGGCCTAAAGTCTACAATGTTCATATATCCCTTTCGAAACAGCAGCAACCGGAAACAAAATGCTTTACAACATCACAAACACAACAGATTGAGTGAGAAAAAAAACAGCTGAGCTGTAGAGTTTTATTTATAGGTTTCTGGGTTAAACTTTCTGGTTGCTAGGGATAACAGTCCTTTTCTAAAGCTTATATACAGAACTGCTGGTTTGGTTGCTAAGGCAAAACGTTTAGTTGCAAAGAGTCAGTGACGTTATATTGTTTTTTTAATCATTATATCACTGTGAGTAAAATAAAACAACACCCAGGTCTCTATGTTTTTCTAAAGCTGAGTTGCTATGGGTACAAAGCTTGGTTGCTATGGAGGAGTCTGTGACGATATAATGTTCCCAGTGTAAATATCAGTAAAATAAAGCTACCCCCATCTTTCTATAATTTTCTAAAGCTGAGTTGCTATGGGTAAAGGGCTTGGTTGCTATGGAGGGGTCTGTGAAAATATAATCTTCCTCCATGTAAATATAAGTAAAATAAACCAACCCTCATGTCTCTATTTTCCAATCCTGAAATAGAGTTAGGCTAATTTGGTTGCTAAGGTAAACATTTATTGTTTCTATGGCGAAGTTAGTGACATAACTTAGTGTTACTAACGTCACTGTATCACAAGCCAACCCCCATGACTATCATTTTATCAAAGGTAAGATACATTTCAGAATTTTTGGTTGCTACCATAATTAGTTCTCATCGAGGTTTTCATTCTCTGTAAGGAAAGATGATTATTGACCTGTTGTACATTTTTGTGAGACGGGTCGGTAGGCTGTTTTTTTTTTTGTCATTAAAGGATTAGCCCAGGCCAAACCTTCCTGATAATTTTTTGTACCCTTCTTCTAAACCATAACAATGATTTATTTTGTAGTTTTGAGGTCATTAGAAAGTTGATAAGAGGCTTTCATGTTACCTCTCCATAAAGAGAAAATCTGGGATGAGCACAAATGTTTTCTATTGACAAAAGTTACAGCTGCTTCCAGTGTTGTGCCATCTATACAGTTGTGCTCATAAGTTTATATATACCCTGGATACATGACCTCCCCTGGTTTGAGTTCTCCCCAGAGTGCTTCAGTGATATTGAGGTCAGCAGACTGAGATCCACTTTGTTCTGGTGGAACTGATGACGAGTGGGCGTGGCCTTATGTTTTGGATCTTTGTGGTGTTGGAATGTTCAGTAACGTCCCATGAGCAGCTTCCGGCTGATGAAGCACTTTTTCCTCCAGGATCCTTTGCGAACATCCCGCTTTCATCTTCCATCAAGTTTCCTGTGCCTTTAGAGCTCATGTATCCCCTGAACATCAGTAACCCGCCTCCATTCTTCACAATGAGGGATGGTTAATTCTAACTCATCGCTCCAAATAACTTTGTTCCAGAAGTTTGGAGCTTGTCTCTGAGCTGTTTGGCGTATTGTAAGCAGCTATTTGTGTGGTAACGGCTTACTTCTGGAAACTCGATCATGTAACCCCTTCAAGTGTCTCCTTATTGTTCTCCTTGAAACAGCCACAACACATTTTCTCAGAGATTTAAAGGGATGCAAATAACTTCAGTTGAAGTTATTTGTGGGTTTCTCTTTGCATCCCTTTAAATTTTTTCTGGCAGTTGTTGCAGAAAAGTTGAATCCCTCACTTTATTGCATTAAAATCAGGGAGGTGATTTTGGAAAATGCTACATCTCATTTACAAGAAAACGGTCCTTGTTGCTGCCATCTTCTCTTATAAAGGTATAGCAAATTATCATAGTCACAGAGTGTTTCCCAAACTCTTCCATGCCACCAAATTATTAAACTTCTTTAATGGCTTTGTACTCGATTTAAGTTTCTACCGGCCACTCCGGGCTTCAGAGGCCACACTTTCAGCTACACGCTTCTGTACCATTGTACTCAACAACAAAGAATCAGCTATATCTTTGAGTAACAAATAATTAGAAAAGTGTCATTTTGGGAAGTCACTTATCGCCCTATTGAATCCCACAGGAAGTGACTCATCAGCTGTTCTTCATAAGGCTAGTGCATCACTGAAATGTTTAGTATTTTGTGCATGATGAATCCTCGGCTGCTTGATCAGTCACGAATCATTTCCTGCTACATTGTGGGAGCCCTGGTAAACATCTATTATTCCTTCCACTCACACACGCAGGTCCAAACACTGCTCTGTCAGAACGAGGAAGTCAGATCTGACATGTCTCGGAGCACCCTCCTTCCATCCAGAGAGTTTCCCAACCTGGGATATGAACACAATGTCAGGAATGCTTCTCAAAGTCGAGCAGGAATCAAGCGACGGCTCAAGGAGCTTGAGATGGAAGGCCAGTGGCGAGGGCAGCGTGCCCAGCAGACGTGAACCGCCAACTGGATGAGGTTCCTCATACGACGGGCCCACTTCAATCTTGATTCTCCACAATAACAAGGGGACAGGACAAGGCCATCAGTCTCCATTACCGAGACACTGTTTTCTCTCAAATTACCCTCTCTGTCGTGTTCTCCGCAGCATCTATAGGAGCGGCTGTCTCGTGCATCATTTCGCTCACAAAGCTTGAAAGCCCCCTGGAGGGGGGGGAGAGCTTCTTCCTGCTCTGCTGGCCCATCCTTGCATGTCTGTCCACCTTGACAGGGAAACTTTCTTCCGACAAGGGGGAAAATTAGCATAGCAATGGAGACCCTCTGCGGGCTGACAGGAGTAGACTTTGTAAGTGACTGCAGATATCAACTCCCCCACGTGAACCCCAACATAATCCTCCGAGAAATCAATGTTGCTTCATTTTCATCAACTTTGGTGGAGGTGGGGCACACTTTAAATTCTTGAAAAGTTAAATCTTCTCAGTGGATGTCTTCTACTCTTGCCTTTGGCTCCGTGTGCGCTGCAGTGATCACAGAGGAACCATTTAAAGAGCATCATGAATCTTTTTCTTTTGTAACTAATAAAACAAGTGGAATTAAAACACAATGTGATGCTTACTGCAGACTTTAAGCAGCAACGGCTGACCTTAAGACCATGGCAGAAACTTGAAAGACAGACAAATGAAGAGTGCCAAGGGTTCTACAAAAGAGCAAAATTAAGAGTTGGGTTCCAAAATTTGATAAATCCATAAATGTTTAATTGAGGGGGAAAAACAAGTTTTCTTCCACAAAATAAGGGTTTGAATGAAATCTATTTATTTGTGTCTCCACTAATAATAGTTAGGACCTGTCCAGGGTGTACCCCTGCCTCTAGACATCGACGTTTTAATTTTTAGACATTTTTAAATGGTTCCTAGGGTGGAATCGATTTTGTGACAGTGACAATATAAGGATCCTCTTATCTAAAGCTGAGTTGCTATGGGTAAAAAGCTTGGTTGCTATGGAGGAGTCAGTGAAAATGTTCCCGCATGTAATTATGAGTTAAACAAACCAACCCTCATGTCTCTATTTTCCAATCCTGAAATGCAGTTATGCTAATTTCGTTGCCAAGGTAAACAGTCTTGTTACTAACGGTCACTGTATCACAAACCAACCCCCATGATTATCATTTATCAACGGTAAGATCAATTTTCTCCACTAATAATAGATCATAACTAGATGGCTAAAGAAGGTTAGAATGCAAACTTTGATGTTTGCTTGTAAAAGGCCTATTTTAAAAAATGCACCCATTGAGACTAGAAACTACCACATTAATCAAATTGATTGACATTTTAATTTATAGAGATTTTAAAATGGTTCCTAGGGTGGAATCGATTGACAGTGACATAATATAAAGATCCTCGTGTCAATGTGAGGAAAATAAATCAACCCCCAAAATGCCTTTTTCCATTCTTGGTCCTATCTTTCCTCAAAACGCTAGTCACTCCTGGATCTCTGGCCGTAGCATTTTATTTCATTTAAAGGGGCCATATTATGCAAATTCAGCTTTTCTGACATTCCAAGTA
This sequence comes from Danionella cerebrum, assembly GCA_007224835.1. Taxonomy (NCBI): domain Eukaryota; kingdom Metazoa; phylum Chordata; class Actinopteri; order Cypriniformes; family Danionidae; genus Danionella; species Danionella cerebrum. The sequence continues at coordinate 72,960 of SRMA01026784.1, read as the reverse complement.
TTTTTGTGTTGTTCCCTCATCAAAGACATGCCTCAAGTTTTCAGAATGTTTCTTCCATGTTTGTGTAATGCTGTAGTCCTTTTCTGTGAGCTGAAATTGCCTCGATTTTCCTTGCAACATCCATAGTTCCTACCTCCGCCGACTGACCAATCAGACTAATTGCTAGTACAGCTCATCTCTATGCAGATCGTGTGCAGTGCCTGAGCCGGAAGTGAGAAAAGCAGACCTGAAAATGTCAAGAAATTTGGGCATCCATGTAGTAATCGTCCCAATCACCAACTTTGATTTGAGAATTGGTGCTGCAGGAATATTAGTGGTTATGCTAACCAGCATTGCACAAACCACCTGAAATCGGTAAAAAATGTCAACAAAAAAAACATTAGAAAGAATAAAAACATTCCTGATTTCAAACCCCCAGGATATTTGCTTGAAAAAAAGTTTTCAGGCAAACACTTAGCATACACAGGCACTGAACTGCGTGAAGCGAGTCGTTATTTCTACAGGTTTATGGTGAATTCAATAGTTTGCGAAATGATAAGACTTACACAGAACACCAGGTGACACACAGAAAACACCTATTTGTCATTTGAACAACTTCATGCCCGAAGTGCCAAAAGGGGCGTGCGAAAGCATAACTGTGGGTGGAACGGGGTAAAAGGTGCGGTTAGGAGGAGCAAAAAAAATATGAGATAAAAAATTTTTACCAAGGTTTTCACAATTTTTTTACGATTAATGTTTCATTTAGAAAGTTACAGTGCAGTGCTAGTATAGCGGGAGCAAATATTTTTTATACATTCTTTAAAAATGGCATAATATTTGAAGTTTTTTTAAATGTGTAATGAAATTAACAAAAAAAATAACACATTTTACCCAAGTTTGTTTTAGTGTTTAATCCTCTTAAAAATGTTCTTCATGGTTTATTTTAACCTTTAAAGATAAATCGGAAATCTGATGTGGTTAATAAATCCAAAAGCACTGAAAACAGAAGTAAACATAACCTCGTCATAGACCTTGCTTCCTACTGAAGTCCCCAGACGGCGCAGGTGGAGTAGTCTATACCGTCTGCAAGTCTGCCATACGTTTCTCAGGGAAAACAAGCCCGGAGTGAGTCAGCAACTTTGACGTAATCGACACAGATGCATCAACACGTGTTTGCACACTGATGCAGGTGCGCTGATTGAGCTTGTTTGTATTTCGTCTACGGCTGAGAGCCTCAGCAGCTCCACTTCTCACTCTCACTCCAAGAGCTGCACTTCAGCACATCTACGAGAAGAAGATCTTCATCACTTGGGAACAGTGCCCTGTTATTCAGTATGTTGTAGTTCTGTAGTAAAAAGGCAAATCTGATTTGAAAAATGAAAGTATATTTTCAACTATTATAAAGAATCATGCTTTTTTCAAACAGCACTATGCTTAAGTGTAAATTTATGCCGAATTTTAAAGGAGTCATGACAATATTTTATTTTTAATAGTTTAATAGTTTTTTAATTGCTCACATTGGTATAATTGTATGTGAAATGTGATTCTTTTTCTCAATAAGAAAAAGAATGTTTTTAATTAAAGTCTCTGTTTTTAATTAAAATCACATTCAATCTCTTCATTTTCTAGCACAAGCTTATTTAGGAAAAGGGCTGAGATTTTCATTCAGAAAACTTCAGAATCACTCCTCAGTTATTCACCTATTGGTTACTGATTTGCATATTCATAACTTTCAAAATTAAGAAGAAGGATGTCTTTTAATGCAATGCTTTGATTGTGTTTCTATTGTGAATGAGAGCGTTGCATGCAGAAGACGTCATGGGTTTCATCAGTAAAAGAACAGATCCTCAGGATCAAAAGCCAACTAATTTCATACACCAAAATATGTTTAACTGGTTCATCATCAAAAGTGAAACAAAGTAAACAAGCACGAATGCATAACTAAAAAAGAGCAAAGTTAAAGCTGTACACTATACAACGAAATATAAAAGAAAAACATTTTTTTGTAATGATATAAAGACGTTTTATCAACGCATGCAGTCAAAACTTGAAAATTAGCCCAATACACACACACACACACACACACACACACGCACACACACACACACACACATACAAAAAAGTTCAGGATGGAATAACTCAAAAATGCTACAGTAAAATATTCTTAACTTTTGGACACAGACAGTCAATAATATTTATCGTAATGATATAAAGACATTTCTAACACAGGCAGTCTAAACCTAGAAATTATTAAATTATATAATACCAACTGTATGATTTTAATGGGTTTTTGAACGCATCCATGAGGTAAAACGAGAAATTGAACCTCAATAAACAGGTCATATAACCGTGTAAAAGTCCAGGGGTTAATAGATTCAACTCATTTCAAAGTTAGGAATATTTTTTGTTATTCCATCCTGAATTTAATAATTTCTAGGTTTAGACTGCCTGTGTTAGAAACGTCTTTATATCATTACGATAAATATTATTGACTGTCTGTGTCCAAAAGTTAAGAATATTTTACTGTAGCATTTTTGAGTTATTCCATCGTGAACTTTTTTGTATGTGTGTGTGTATGTATGTGTGTTTGTGTGTGTGTGTGCGCGCATGCGTGTGTATTGGGCTAATTTTCAAGTTTTGACTGCATGCGTTGATAAAACGTCTTTACATCATTACAAAAAAATGTTTTTCTTTTATATTTCGTTGTATAGTGTACAGCTTTAACTTTGCTCTTTTTTAGTTATGCATTCGTGCTTGTTTACTTTGTTTCACTTTTGATGATGAACCAGTTAAACATATTTTGGTGTATGAAATTAGTTTGCTTGTGATCCTGAGGATCTGTTCTTTTACTGATGAAACCCATGACGTCTTCTGCATGCAACGCTCTCATTCACAATAGAAACACAATCAAAGCATTGCATTAAAAGACATCCTTCTTCTTAATAAGAACAACATTTTCATTACCCCCCCCCCCCCCCCGCCTCTTAACCTTGCAGATATGTCTCTCAGCTGAAACACGAATTTTGATGATCACGGGGAATAACTTGAATATCTCAAAACACTGCTTCAGTTTCCTCAAGAAGTCAATGGAGTCTCCTTTGTGAGGCCATGAAAGCCTCGCCAGTGACAGAGGCATGCATGTACTGTTCCAGCAATCATAACAGAACAGACGGCAGATTGAACCTCACAAAGGAGACGTTCAGCGCAAGATGTCGAAGCAATTAGAACCTCTCATTGTCCTCAGCGCAGCTCATTCAGGATTCTTGGCTGGAATTACCAGAGATGCATGAACTTCATTCTGTCTGACCTCTCTGCAATGTTAGTCATGCACATTTTAAGCGCCGGAGAATAATGTTGCCTTTATCTCTCGCAAACTTTAGCTGCTGAGAATGTTTGCATCTTCTGAAGTAATGAACACGTCTCTGAGGAACAGTTCACAACAGTGAAATGATTGTGATTCTGAAAAATACAGAGAAACATTGATGATTTTAACCATACGGGAAATCAGGTTACTGCGGACTGGGTGCCGGTGAGGCCAGCAGGGGGTGCTCTCTCTGTGTGGGATCTACTCTAGAACCACAACGCAGTGATTGGGCAAAAGAGAACGCTGTCGCTTCCTTTTAAAGGAACAGCATCTCGGACAGATTTGCACAGTGATCTGTCTATAGATCCAATGTAAGTAATTCCTTGATTGCAGATAGATGTAGAAGTAATCAGACCTGGGTTCAGCCTCAATAATTCTTCATCTGTGTGCAGTCATGGAGTTAAGTTGTGTTTCAACACGTTTTCCCTCAGAACTGTGTAGTTTTAGATTTTGTTTTCCCTTAGTAATAAAAACCGTTAACATTTAAAAACCGCTTCGTTGTGTTGTCTTTGACTGTTATTTACGTTTGTTTGATGATTTGAAACATTAAAATGTGACAAACAGGTTTAAAAAATGCCTTTTCAAACCACTCTATGTATGTACAGTAGTACCCCGAGATACAAAATTAATCCGTTCCAGGGTGACGTTCGTATCTCGAACATTTCGTATGCCGAAGCACATTTTTCATGTAAAACGCCTAATCTGTGCAACGGCTCTCAGAAACAACAGTAGAAGTAGATGAAAAAAATGGAAAACCAGAGAAAAATCAAATAACGTTTCTTCAATCCTTAGATCTACACATTGTTAATGTAATAAATGATAATAAAACACAAGCAAAATACGTAATATGTTCACAAATGTGAAACCTTACCTTTAGAGTGAAGCGATGTGTCAGAGGAGGAGGAACGGATGGAAGAAAACATTACGGCACTACGTATGAAAGTTAACTTTCTCGAGATATTTCAAAAAATTACTGACACCAACACGGTTTCAAGCACAAGCACAGACAGATGGAGAGACGCTTCTGAGAACGCGCCACTGGGTTTCTCTAACTTGTGCTTCTTTAATGACACCTTGACTCAAACATTGGTTATATACATTATTGGTAATCTATATATAGTGTTTTGATGTGTTGTTGAAGCGTATCAGACCCTTTTTTCACTGGGAGATAGGAACGTAAGAACCCAGAAGCGCTACGTGACGTCATGATGTCAAGTGGAAAATACAGAGGAACTGCTTGCATCTCGAAGCAAAATATTTCCCACGAGTTCTTTCATATCTCGAACATTTCGTTACTCTGGATACTACTGTATACATATTTCTACATAATAAATAAGATCCTGAGTTTTGGAAATGTCTGGATTCCTACGTTTTTATTCTAAATGATTAATCTCAATGCTGAGATACAGAGGCTGATACATATCCATTCTGCAGCAGGACAATAATCACAAACACACAAAGTCAATTGAAAGTGATGCATTGGCCCCACAGAGCCCTGATCTCCTCATCGAGTGCCGCATCCAGAGAAGACCTCTGCTTAGCTCTCCAAGATGTTTGGAAGAACTTCCTCTTTCAGAAACATATTCAATTTCTCTTCTTTACTTTCACTGAATTTTTTTCATCGATGAGAATAAATATATTTCTGAGAGCAATCTTCGTTTCGAGGAAATTTTCTACACCTGCCAGCAGATACGAACATCTATAATGCTATGTATTCAATATTATAATTGTCCATTTCTCACAGGGTTCACGAATGTTGATCTCAACCCTTTACACCTCGATAATTCAAGCAGGACGTTCCGGATCTTTTATATGGGTGGTGTTGATCGGATGAGGGCCGGAAGTGAGAATGGACAGCATTGAGACGGTGAAGAGCGCACTCAGGATATCTACTGTACCTTTGTGTACGAGCATCACAAAGACCGGCCTCTTGAGAAATAATGAGCCGCTCTCATTTACTCCCAGAGCTACAGCGTACGGATACCACTTCCAATTTTTTTGGTCATTTAATTAGAGCCTCTCTCTCAGTAGCTGTTGAGGAGGTCGCATTATGTCGATTTTTCATCAACAGATCTAGGTTTTAGATGAATGGACAGCATCTCATGATTGAGAAATTACATCCAAGGGTAATCGGACACTGGATCACCAAATCTACCAATGATGAAGTCTAGGGCTGTACCTCTATACTGTGTCAAAAACTATACAAAAAGTCTTTATGGGCTCAATCCCTGGTGAAAATGATTTATCTGTTATTTTTTTACTTGTTTTGATCATCATTTACGAAATATTGTTTAAACAAAACAAGATGTTTAAAATAGCGCTAATGGTGTGTATGTTACATTTATTTCTCCACAAATAACAACTTTAAAGTTTACGAATGTTCCTGGAACATTCTGGGATAAGTTCTTACATTTTGTGCATTTTAGAGCAAAATGTTTAGGTCATTGATGCATTTTTTTATTATATGTATATTGGTTAATAATGGAGCATTTTAGTTTTTGTCTTGACATTTGAAAAAGTATTTGGCTGCATTACAAGCTACGAAGGTACAATTATTTCTTAGTTGCATGGTAAACTCTGAACAAATTATATTTAGCAAATCATGTGTTGAAAATATGCATTTTTCTATCAATTTGCTGCACCGATATCTTTAATTGTCAACAAGTATGTCGTGAAAGTGTCACTTTATATTTTCATATAGAGTTAAAATGGACTAACTCACTAACTTCCCTAACTCACTTCCTCAAACATTTGAACCACAATGTCTTTGATATTTATTAGCATTTTTGTGCAAATCACACCGTTCCCCAAATCTTTCAGGATATTTTCAATAAATTCTATTGAACCTTATTGATACAAATTTCCTTGTGTTCTATTGATATTTACATGAATTACCGTCAACAAAGCTACTGTCTATCACAATTGTGAGTGTCACGCAATGTGACATTTTATACGTGTTGATCAAAAATTCAAGTAAAAATCTTAATAAACACAGAACATCTTTGGTAGCTGTATCCTGGCAGAGGAAAAGCATTTAAATATATTTCGTTAAAACATTTTCATCTTTATGTGACACACAAACAATCAGATTTGTGTTGTCAAACTCCCATATATTTAGTGTTATTTATATACCAAGTATTGAGTATTGCCTTGAACTTTGATTTTAAAACATTTGCAAACGTCTCAAAATGGTTTTCCTGTATGCTATTTTCCTGTCATGGTGTATTCTCAGTTGTGTCGAACTGTGAGTGCAAAAAAATTTGATCCATTGGCGCTGTTGCCAAAACCTTGAGGATTTAAAAAAAAAAACACACACAAATTTTACTCGCTCTGGAAAACTTTATTACAGTCTTACATGCGTTTCTCTGGCCCTTTTTCTCCAGAAATCAAGTCAGGGTGGAGAATAAAAGCATTAACTCTGATGGTGGTGTTGCTGTTGTGGTCCAGGGAGGCTGTGGGGGAAGGGACAGGGTTGAATGGCCCGAAGGGTCTCCCCCTCCTCTTACTCACGAGAGTTCAGACAAAATACACCGGTTGCTGGAGATTGTAGTTCAACCAAACATTACGGAGCGGGTTTTAACATTTAAAAAAATGTTCTGTGCAAATATAAATAGTGTGATTAATACACATTTGTTTCATTCCATTCTTTTGTCTTATGTAATTGCATTTGTATATTTATGTGATGGTTAGTTTTTAATCCCGAAAACGCAAAAAAACTACAAGTTCCGTTATGCATAGTCGCGCAGCGCATGCGCAGTGATCTCGGACGTGTGGATCTGAAAGCCATGAATGGGGTGGTGGAGACGCGGAGCTGTGGATTGTATCTACGTGGTAAAATTGACATTTTCGATTTGTTGGAAATGTTTGGATGCTCTTTTTAAACACTCGGCATTTTTAAATACGCCTCGTGAGACAACCGCGTTCGTTTGATCGGTTCTTTAGTAGCGATCGCGTGACTCGAGGCACAATCACGGTTCCGCTTGTTTTCTCCCTCCAAACATGCCGAGGAACAAGACCTCGCTCATCCAGAAGATAGCGAGCAAGGCTTACGAGACCTTCACGAACTGCTCCTCCGCAGCCATCGAGGAGAACAAGGTGTTCGTGGACAACCAAGCAGCTCTGGTCTCGCTCCTCTCCGGCGTCAGGGCTGCGGATCTGAAGATTGCACCACCGAAGAAAGCGTCCACGTCCTCCCCCCAGCCTCCATCTGCCCCTCCGGTCACGTACATGCACATCTGCGAGACTGACGTGTTCAGCATGGGTGTGTTCCTCCTCAAACCCGGGGCTTCCATCCCTCTGCACGACCACCCTGGGATGCATGGGATGCTGAAGGTGTTGTATGGAAAGGTCAACATCAGGTGTTACGATAAGCTGGATGAAGCTGAGGGTGACTCCGAAAGACAGTTCGATCCACCGCTGTTGCCTTTTCAGAGAGTTGATGTGAGGAGAGCCATGCTCAGGTCTTCCGGACAATTTTCTGAGCAGAGTGGACCTTGCATTTTGTGTCCTCTCAAAGACAACCTTCATGAGATCGACGCAGTGGATGGACCTTCAGCGTTTCTTGATATCCTGGCACCACCTTATGATCCAGACGACGGAAGAGATTGTCACTATTATAAAGTTTTACAGACCGCTGGCAAAAAGTTGGAGCAAAGCATAGAAGATGAAGCTTGGCTTTTAGAGGTTCCTCAGCCAGAGGATTTCTGGTGTGGTGGAGAGCCGTACCCTGGGCCTGAAGTTTCAGTATAGAGCGATGCACTCTGAGAAACAACGGAGCAGATCATTCCAATCCAAACAACCTTGTATCTATCTTGCTTTTGGACTAAACCTTGGATTTGAGAGAGAGTTCACCGTTAAACTTGCCCAACTATTCTCCGTTCATGAGGTTCTTGCGTCGGTTCCAAACCAAAAAATGTGAAGAGCTCAGATGCAAAAGACTCAAAGTTGCATCTGATTTTATCTTCTTAAATTGATTTTTTTCCAGGATGCTTTAAGTTTAGAATATTTGTTTCTGATTGATACATTTTTTTAACGCCGTTTGCTTTTGCTTGCAGCACAATTTCAAGATGGAAACTACATTTCAAAAGAAATTTTTGATTATTTTCGCATGTCGTTCTGTTTAAATGAAGAAAAACACATACTCTGTGGCCTTGATTGTGAAAAATGAATGTACACTTTCCAAAAATAGTATTTACTTGTGTATAAGTGCACACTTTATATCTATACTTTCTTGTTTTATTTATTTTAAAAGACTATACGTACACTAAATGTACTGTTTCTATTTTTACCTTCAAAGTATTATTAAATGTGTATAAATCAAACTATTTAGTTGTAAAATAATTTCTTGATATGAATCTTCTCTTTCCCGGATTTTTTTGCACAGTCTGGTTTGAAACTGTAAATATACAGTTGTGCTCGTAAGTTTACACACCCTGGCAAAGTGTTTGATTTCTGGCCCATTTTTCTCAAAATAGGAATGATTTTTTTTTCACTCATAGTTAGTTTTGTGAAGCTGTTTGTCAAACAACTGTGTTTACTCTTTTTAAATCATGACAACTGAAACTTTCCAAATTACCCTGACTTTCCTCCCTTTAACACCGAAGACAGCCTGAAGTCTCTTGAGGTAGTTGTGGATGAGGTTCTTTATCTTCTCTGTTGGTAAAGCAGCACGTTCTTCTTGGAGTGATTCTTGCAGGAACGACATGTTTGAGTTCTCCTCAGAGTGTTTCAGTGATATTGAGATCAGGAGACTGAGATCCGCTCCAGACCTTCTCTTTGTTCTGGTGGAACCGATGACAAGTGGGCGTGGCCTTGTGTTTTGGATCGTTGTGGTGTTGGAATGTTCGGTAACGTCCCATGAGCAGCTTCTGGCTGATGAGGGACATTTTCCTCTGGGATCCTTTGAGAACATGCTGCTTTCATCTTCCATCGATTGTGCATTTGGAGCTCGTGCATCCCCAGAACATCAGTGACCCGCCTCTGTGCTTCACAGTAGGGATGTTGCTTCAAATGTTGAGTTTATGGTTGTGGACAGAAAATGAAAAATTTTTCTCATCACTCCAAATAACTTTGTTCCAGACGTTTGGAGCTTGTCTCTGAGCTACTTTATGGGATTTGTGTAGTGAGTGCTATTTTTAGGGAACTCGACCATGCGGCCCTTTGTTCTTCAAGCATCTTTTTATTGTTCTTCTTGAAACAGCCGCGCCACATTTGTTTAGAGAGTGTTTCAGAAAAAGTTATTTGTGGGTTTGCTTTTGCATCCCAAAAAGGTTGCAGGTCTTTTGGGTCAGTTTTTGTAAACGTTATCTGGTCAAAACCACCATGGTGTGTAAACTTTTGATCAAGGACAACATTTGGAGAATTTGTGTTCTGGTTTAAAAAGAGTAAACGCAGTTGTTTAACAATAAATGGTTTCGCCCAATCACTACTTTGTGTTCTTATTAATATTTTATTAAATAAACTTGTGAGCACAACTGTTTCTCATCCTTCTCAAAGGCTTGTTTAGGCTCAAACTTTTCATTTTCCTGATCTCCTCCAAGCTATTATTATTCAATAATTTTCAGTATTGAACTCTCTTAAATACAATTTTCTTTGGGCGAGTGATGAGTTGCTTGAATTTGGTGATAAAGTGTTTCAGAGGGATGCTGTTGTCTGGTTACGGTGCATGTCCCCGTCTGCTGCCGGCTCATAGAGCACGGCCTTTCACTGGAAACTTATTTGAGTGAAAGGGATTTGGAGCTTGTTTTTGTACGTTACAACGATCAAAAAGAGTTATTTGATAAAAGCATTCAGTACAGAAGTTCTCGACCTGGAAAAGAGAATCTTTCAATCTACAGACAATACTTTTGTCATAATTTGTGATTCTGACTATATTTTTCTGAATTCTGAGGGTTTTTTTCCACAATACTGAATAATAACTAGCAGTTGCAAGTTTTTATACTATTCTCACAAAAAAAACCGGAATAGTTTTGTCTTAAATAATAAATACTATAGTAAGAATTGCTAGTTACACTTATGTCGTCGATTCTCACATCACTGAATTCTGAGGACTTTTTATCTCACAAGTCCTAATTTCTCACATTATAGAGTTTACATCAGGTCTTTCAGAGACCTACATCTTAGAGTTACAAGTTTATCACAATATTGACTGTATCTCATAATTGTTTATTTAATTGAAAACTGACATGAAACTGCGATCTTTGAGTTTATATCACTGATTTCTGACTATATTTTACAAGTCTGTTTCTATTTCTCACACGATAGAGTTTAGATCAGAGCATTTCGACTGTATCTTTGGGTTCAAAGTTTTTAATCAGAATTTAATCACAGTCTCACGATTGTGACTACAGAAAACTGGCTTCTTCTCACAATTATTGGCTTATATCTCAGAGTTCTGACTTTATATCTAAGAATTGCAGGATTGTCACAGAAAACTGACTGATTATACAACTAACAAATCACAGAATTCTGATTATATGTATATATAATTGTTTATTTATATTATAGAAAACTCATCATCACATAATTGTGAGGTCTTATCACAGAATTCTGAAATGTTTATCTCATAACTGTCTTTATTTCTGACAGTGTTTAAATCAGAGAATTCGGCCTTTGCTCATAATATTTTCATCTAACACAATTCTCAAAAACTGGTGAAGTCTCGTCTTTGAGAGTTTATATCATTGATTCTTATTTCACAAGTTTTTGTCTCACAAGTTTCTAGCACACATTTATATCTTACGCTAGAGTTTCTATCAGAGAATTTTGACTTTATATCTTAGAATTGCAAGTTTATAGCCCTTTACTCGGACTATATCTCATAGTGTTGGGTTTACATCACAGAATTCTGACTTTAGTTCATAATTCTTTTTGTTTATATCACAGAATTCTGTCATTGCAGATTATTTAACAGAATTCTGAGAAACTGATAGTAACTTTATGTTATTATTAATATTTTATTAAATAAACTTGTGAGCACAACTGTTTCTCATCCTTCTCAAAGGCTTGTTTAGGCTCAAACTTTTCAATTTCCTGATCTCCTCCAAGCTATTATTATTCAATAATTTTCAGTATTGAACTCTCTTAAATACAATTTTCTTTGGGCGAGTGATGAGTTGCTTGAATTTGGTGATGAAGTGTTTCCGAGGGATGCTGTTGTCTGGTTACGGTGCATGTCCCCGTCTGCTGCCGGCTCATAGAGCGCAGCCTTTCACTGGAAACTTATTTGAGTAAAAGGGATTTGGAGCTTGTTTTTCTCTTTTTGTTTCTTTCACAGAATTCGGAGAAACTGTGATAATTGTGCATTTCATCAGGCTTTTTCTGAGATAAATCTCTTTGCTCTAGGCTTTGTTTTTATCTTCAGTGAAGGCTTCCATAAGTATGAGACCTAAAGTGAAATTGGTTCATGTTCCCCTTGAGTTCACTCATTTTCATCCAACTCTTTGAATAACAAATGATAATTTGTTATTCAGAATAAATCACAGAATAATTTAACTTGTCAATTCCCTTCAGAAAAGTATTGCATATAAGAAAGTGACTTGGTTTTTTTTTACATTTTAACCATCGGGGAACTGTTATTAAGGTGACCTAAACAGTGCTGTGTGACGTCAGCAATATTCACACTTACACTGAAGCAAAACATGTGGGTGCAGACCCTTCTGAGATCAGAAGCTCACGGGAAGGTCCCTTAACTTTCACCAGCTCTACGCAGTTACACAAACATCATCTTTCAATCCATGAGCAGTTTATTATTTTCATGTTGACAGGGGGAGCTCTGGTCTCCTCACCACAAACACATCGACGTCAGTCAGACACAGAACAACCATGAGTTCAGCTAATCACAGTCCAACACAAACCAAACACGTGAACACCAAACAGCGCGTACAAAAATAGAACTTTCATATTAAAGGATTATTTACAATTACGAGATGAACGGAAGGCACCACACGGGGAGAGGAAGTGATGCTCGAGAGTTAATTCACATTTAAGACACAATTATTCCCTCACGTGCTCCTCTGTGTTATTTTATTAAATTAATAAAACTAAATCAAACAAAGTGCGTTGTCAGTCATCAGGCGACTGAGGCTAAAAGTGTGCGTCACCTCAGAAAGCGTCCGCAACGTGCCCAAAGCGTTTGGCACAGGTTTAATTTCACTCCAGTCTTTCAGTTTTAATATATTACTAATGTTTAATATACTCCATCTCCTAGTGTTGGGGCTCACACTGTCCCGCTGAGCGCTCCCTGGCCCGAGATGCCCGTGGAGACGCCGCGCTCGGACGCGGAGGCCTTGCGCTCCTTCTGCCGCAGGTGGATCTTGGTGTGTCGCTTTCTTTCGTCGCTCCGCGCGAACTTTCTCCCGCAGAAGTCGCAGGCGAACGGTTTCTCCCCGGTATGCGTACGGATGTGGGTCGTGAGGTGATCGCTGCGACTAAAATTCCTCATGCATATCCGGCACTGGAAGGGCTTGTGGCCGGTGTGGATGCGGATGTGTCGGGTGAGCTCGTCCGAGCGGGAGAAGCGCCTGTCGCAGCCCTCCGCCGGGCACGGATAGGGTCGCTCGTGCACCGGGGTCTTGCTGGGTCTGTTGGGGTATTTCCTCGGGCGCAGGATGGGTCTGAGAGGAAGGTTTTGCGGGCTGTATGTGGGTAGTCGGGGTCCGTCGGACACCGGACCCCCCAGCGTGAAGTTCCTGATGGTGTTCAGGGGCGTCAGTGGAGGTGGAATTTTGAACGTCTCCAGCGGGCACGAGAAGGGCTTTCTGTCGGGCATGGACTGCATGTCCCTTTGGCACGGGGGCTGGAAAAATCCCGCGTAGTCCGGGATGATTGGGAACAATCCAGGGTCTGTGTTTGGCTTTGGGGAGGAGTATGAGGGTGGAGGATAGGAGATCGGACACGTAGAGGTGGACAGAAACGCAGACGGGTCTTGGTAGACCTCCCCGCACCCGGCGTAGGGCGGTGGAGGAGAGTAGATGTGCTCCATGTCTGCTTGGTTCTGCGCCATGGTGCAGCTGAGCGCGCTGGAGAAGTGGCTCGGGGAGACGGAGGATGCTGGGGATGAGGAAGCTGAGGACGGCTGGGTCATGCCCTGCAGGATCCCCGCGCTCACGATGTTGATCACGCCCTCCGGGTTCCAGTTCCCTGGGTACTGGGAGTCGAAGGAAAACTTTCCCATGTAGGTGAAAGTTTGGTTACGAGGTGCGGCGGGTTGCGCGAAGCTGCTGGGATAGGGCAGGTCGAGAGAGCGCTTCTCCGAGCTCATGTCCCCGTTAATCAAGCCATCTGGAATGAAGAAGAAACGCACGTTTAGATACACAACAACAGAGTGAGCGCCAGCTTTTACGCACAGGTCAGATGCTCATTGTAAACGTGCACGCGTCATGCTTTTTCGTTTTAAAGAAGAAACCATTGACTTTAGAGGTAATCACATCACGTTTTAAGCAACAGCGCAGAGAGCACGTGATTGACTCGCGCGCATCACTCTTACCTCCCGGGTTTATCTGCTCGTAATGTCCCAAATCCCCGTTTGGAAAGATAGTCACCGAGCCTGGCAGCGCCGTGGCAATCTCATCCACAGAGTAGATGCTTTCAGCAAGAGGGTGCACAAAGCCGCCAAGCGTCACAGGGGGTTTCTCCAAAGTTTTGGCAGTCATCTTAAAGTCCTAAAAAGCGCTCGTTCGGATGCTCTCAGACTGTGTTTTGGCAGTGCGTTCGCGCGAGCGGAGAGTTACATGTGGACAGCGGTCACTGAAGCCATCTGACGGCTCTGTGATGTTGAATGACAGATCCTTGTGGAGCTGCTGGTGGTCGTATGTATTTATCGCGAGCCTATCAATGTGCCGTGACGTCACTGACCAAATAAGGACTGAATGGCAAAAGAGCAGCAGCGCTGCGCGATCTGATTGGTTGCGGGCTCAGTGACGCGTCGAGGTAACGCTTGTCAATGGAGAATCCTTTCTGTTCAGCCTCTCGCGCATAAAACCCCGTGCTTGGAGGGAAAATCAAAAAAATGGATATTAAATTTCGCCTTTAAACAAATTCGATTGAATGTAAGTGTTTGTAAATCGATTTATGCGCGATTGTAGGCTGAAAGAGCCTCCGTAGTAGTCTCAGTCAGGAATTCCGGTTAAATTTGAACGCCATAAATGGTTGCTTCCGGTGTACAGCGACTCCCCTTCGTCTGTTTATGGAGCATATTCCGGAAATTGAGTATCGGAAACTCACGAATTTTGCCGAGCACAGAAGCGCCTCAGCAAAGCTTTTGAAAACCACAATCAAATGAGAGACACAATCACGGAATTTCTTCCTTTGTGTGCCATGTTGATTTGAATAGAGCCCAAGCTTTTGGAAAGAGGAAATCTTTTTTAGTAACTGTTCTAATTTTAGAGCGATGCTGGAAAAGAAACTATTAGCTTAGCATTAGCTTTCTATTTCAAGTATATTGACTGTGAGACTTCCTGGCTCACTGCTTTACTGTTTTGAACCTCTCCCTCCAAAACTTCAACTCAAGAGAGAGAAAAAAACTTTCCAGATTTTAATGGTTGTGTACATAAATAGAATGTTTCTTTCCGCTGAGGTTTACAGATGTGACCAAATTAAAAAGGCGACATCATGAATTCCCCTCGTGGGTTTAGAAACTTCTCTTAGTAAGACACCCGGGGGAGGAGGGAACCGAGGTCGGAATTTCAGCCACTGGTTTGTCTTGTGCAGGATTAATTTAGGTTAAAGAGGGCACCAAACATAATTACACTCTACAACATCCTGAGAGTGTGTCTTACATCAGCATCAAATAAAAATAAACGTTCTGGCATGCATTTTCTCTTCTTCTGTGTTTAAGAGTTATCACTGAAAGACCCCAATGATGTGCAAATGGTATTTGAGATGGGCATTTACGGATGTAGCGGTTGGTGCACAGCAAAAGGTTTCAAGAACACACCAATAAACACACTGTTTAACTAGCAACCCGTATCCATGCAAAAACTAACTCAGACAGAAAAATGAAACTATTGGATCACTGTATTAAAACTAGTTTTACTAAAGCAAATGCTTTCTCAATTAAGAACCACATTTCTCAGTGAGCTCCATATTAAGGGATGACCTTTTGAGGGCATACAGGACCACCTGGAAAGATGTATCCCTTACGCCTCATGTAATTAAACATCAATTTCAATCATAAAAATGTTTTCATTAATAGCCTTAGGGGTGCTTTTGATACTAAGGGGGAAATGTTCAAGCTACTACTGGTAAAACCTACTGTGATATTGCCTAACATCAACATTTTAAATGCTTTTTCTGTGGAAACATTTGGAGAAAACAAACAATGCACATTCCAATGGGGCATGTGCTTTTCGATTTTGCATCAGAAATGCTCAACAGAATCAACTCAAAATAGAGAGCAACACAGTGTTTCTTTATTATTATTTAATGACCGTTTTAAATGCTAGGAGTAATCATACCATTTTAAAACGTAATTTTATTTTAAAAACATGACGTTAATGTTACTAACACATGTAGCCATTTGAATGTGATGTGATGTGATGCATGATTAACTTTTGGTACCCGGCATTTTGTTGTAGGGAGCAAAGAGCAGGGGGAGGAGTTTATAAAACTCTGTGGTCAGAATGAGACGAGATGCAGCCTTCGGAGGATCCTGCGAAGACGTAGACTCCAGAGGCTGGGTAGTCTGCATCCACCAAATGATTCAGAAGCTGGATTTGGACGTAACAATAGATACCCCATGAGGTGCTACTGTCCATTGGACCCCTTGCAATGGTGACCTTCATGGAAAGTGGTAAGCGATGTCTACTTACTGCACTGGTCAATGGAGGCTGAGATCTACCAGAGGTTAAAATCACCAAAAGTTGTTCATTTTAATTATAAATGTCATGATAGAATAATTAATTATTAAATTTTTATTATGTACATTCACATGAAAATAAGACAAAAACCCACAATGTTTTGATTCAAAAGGACACAGCTGATGATATGAAAAAAAATACAATGAATAATATAAAATTTAATTAATTTAAATATAATTTAAGAATAACTTAATGATAAATAAACAAACCTCACTTTCATCCTCTTACTGATGTCCAGTTGAATGCTTTGTCCCAGTCCTGTTATGTCCATGTCCTTTTTGAGCTTTTTTTTATTACTTGACAAATTGCTCTAATAAATCATCTTTAAAACAGCTTTTTGTGGCAATGCTTAGTATCTTTTTTGTACAACCCCCAGCTTCTTTTATTTACAAATCTATTTGCTTTTTATATTACACAATAATTCCACAATAACCCTGAATCTACAAAAAAATACAATTCAGAGCATTACATTTTCTCATTCTTTATGGAAAAATTGAGAGAACAGTTTTTATGTTTTATGACAAAAAAGGGTTTAGACGAAATTCATAAATCCCCGTAAAAAGCAAAGACAATAAAAAAATTTAAAATTGTATTAAAAAAAGCCACATCACAGGTCTTGTACTTCTAAGGGTTATCCCTTCTTTTCACCACTAGAAGGCACTGATGGCATGGTTTTTGTGTCTGTAAAATGAAACTGAAAGACATTTTCTAATTTGAATTACCTAGAAAAAAATTTTTTAAATAAAAATTCAACAGTAGCTGGGTTGCGTCATTTGTACTTAATTCAAAACTTCCGCTGTGATTGGCACCCGCCGGTGCCTGCAGAGACGTCTAAGGGTTAATATGGCGCCTGTGACTTCGTCAGTGACAGACCCTGGAGCATCTAGGATTTGTGTATGTCTATAATAATAGTCTCTCTTCTATAAAAGATGACTGTTGCTCTGTTTGTTTGTCTCTGGAACTTTTCTACTGACATTTCAGCATCTAACATTTTATTGTAATTTAATTAAATACACTTTTACGCATGGTACATTTCAATCAGCTATACCAATCTGCTAAATAAAATTAAATGAGTAAAAAAACAGCACATAAAATTAAAAGAGAAATAAAACAAAGACAATGTAAACGGATTAAGACGACTCACAAGTATTCAAGCAAGCTTTCAGTCTTGCTATAAACAAGGGCAGTTCCCTTCGAGCAGCTTCCTCCAGAGCTTTTTACTAAAAGGAATTTAAACAAGTGCATTTTAAACAAATGTTGATCATCTATGTGTTAATACTTTACCTATTCCAGCTATTTTACTTGAACTTAATAAAACAAGACGTCCAGTAAATGTCAGTTGGTCATAGCCCTTTCATTTGGACAGGGGGCAGCACCGTGTCTTTGAAGTCTGAACCACAGACCATCGTTTCCTCAAGACTTTGTTGAGTTTACGATGATCAGAAGTGGCAAAGGGAACAAGATCAGAACAAGAAAAGGGATCATATTTTGTTGACTAGAAGAAAAAAGGTACATTTTGATTATGCACCATTATATCTAATCACTGAAACACACTTGAGGTTGAATGATTTTCAAGATTTCAAAAGATTGCAAATTCATTACGTTAAATACAGTGAATAAATACAGACTGTATTTTTGTTTAGTCTTTTATTGGTTTGTTAATTTACTTTTCCTGTAACGTTTAAAATTTATTGTGAAGAATTGTGAAAGAATTTTTAAACTCCCTATTCTACCAGAATTTTTATCTTTTGTTGTTAACAATAAGTTTAGTTAATAAGTTTGGAATCTTTTTTAAACGTAGCAAAGGTCAGCAATGATCACTTACTGCAGTCCCTAATATTTGGAAATGAGCTCATTAGTGATTCATTAAGGTTGACCGATGGTATTAAGCACGCCGTGCAGGAAACCTCAGTTCTCATCATCAGCTTTGGTGTACGATGAAAATCCCCATCGTTTCCTGTTGTCCGTCAATCGAATATA
Source organism: Danionella cerebrum (assembly GCA_007224835.1). Taxonomy (NCBI): domain Eukaryota; kingdom Metazoa; phylum Chordata; class Actinopteri; order Cypriniformes; family Danionidae; genus Danionella; species Danionella cerebrum. Next base: position 54,780 of record SRMA01026784.1, on the reverse strand, counting down.
TTTTTATCACCACCCGTGTGGCTATTTTTGAGAAGGTGTTGCTGTCATCAGAAGCATGGCTTGCGAACAGTTTGTGATCTCAGAACAGCATCACAGTGTCAGAATTTCTGAATGAATTACAAACGGAGCCATCTGTTGGCACTGCATATCTTATCGGAGACAGTGTCCCAGTTACAGAGCGTACAAACCAGTGAGTCTGGAGCTATACTGCTGGCCTGGAAGTGTGGAGACTCGAGAGTTCTGTTCCCCCCTGATCCTTTCATAGCCTACAGAGATAATGCGCTTTATTAATAAAATAAAAAAAGAAACAAGCATTTCCCCATGCACTAGGTGGCGCTGTGCAGCGTTTTAAAGCAAGAGAGTACAGTAATGTTTATAGGCCATATTCTTTTGTCATCATTCATCATTGTTGTTATTTTATGTGAGGTCAACCCCAAGAATGTTTATACAATTTTTAAAATGTGGTATTGTGGTCATTGAACAGTCAACAATATAATGCTGATTAGAATAATCGACGTATACTTTATCTAAACTCCTAGCTTAGCATCATATAGAAGCTCTATGTAGTTACTTTCATTTTGCAAACAACATGATGTCTGCATTTATCCTATGGCGTGTTGTATGCCGTCCATGATCAAGGGAGCGGTGTTTTGTGGTCCCTGTCCAACCCTTCCAACAGATTATATAATTCGTCATTTAAAAAACCTGAAAAAAACGCTGCTCTGTCATTCGGTTGTAAAGCGGCCGTGGTGTTTCTGCTGTTTAGATATAATGTCTATCATGAGCAAAAGTAAAAACCTAAAACAAAACGCGACACAAGTGCGAAATTAGCGCTCAAGTACCAAAGGTACGTAGAACCCTATTGTAATTTCTCAGCGCATTATTGTTTTGCAGCTTTCTGCACGTTTTTGAGGGTCTACATGCATCAGAACTGGTGGAATGTACGTCTGATTAGAGTTAGAAAAGTGGGTGTGGCTTAATGGCTCTATAGCGCCACATAACATGTGTACCAAGATCACAAAAATTGACAGGAAGTATTTTGCAAAAACCTCTAAACCTGGCCACTTTTGGTCATGTCATATTTTAACGAACTCCTCTTAGAGGTTTCATCTGTTCATCTCCAAGTATGGGATGCTTTTTTAACTTTGTTAAACTATGTGTTTGTTAACTTGCTGCTAACTTGTTAACTTCCGTCGGAAGTCGAAATTTCATCATAAACAGGAAGTTGTTATTAACTCAGCCTTACAAGGTTCGATTGGGGTCAAATTTGCCATGCGTGTTAAGAGTCCCTGTCTGATCAAATCTACATAGCAGCTTACTGTGTCAGTTATAGCGCCACCTAGTGTCAACATGGAATATTCAATTTTCTGCTTTTTAATAATGCCATCTCAGATGGGTTTTGAAGTACATCAGAGTTTAGGAAAAATTGGAACACTTATATACGTTTCCAAAGCTGACAGTAAGTCAGTTATTTTGAATTTTCTTATAAAGATCAATTCCAGACCCTGTATTTTAACAAACTCCTCGTAGAGATTCTTTGTGATCATCATCAAACTCTGGCCATCTCATCCAAAGGCCTATGTAACGGTTACTGATTGGCGGTCTGTTGAATTTCGATGTTTCGCCAAGAAACAGGAAGTGTGTTGACATACTATTCCCGAACACATTGATAACACATGGTAATGATATTGTATATTCTGGCTTCAATTATTTAAATAATTAGTCTCTATTTTTCAGAAGTTTTACCAATTCTTCCTTGAATACATCTTGTTAGGATTGGTCATAGTGAAAACAATTGCCAACGACGTGTTTGTGACTGAGGTGCTGAGCCCTTTGATCGCTTTTTGCAGATTTAAATAGGTTTAATATTTGTAATTTTAAGCACAGAAATGATTAAAAACCAGTTTTTCCTAAATATTTGTCACATTTTTGTATTGAAAATCAAAAAAATTAATAATGCACGGATAAACTTACTTCCATTGTTCGTTGTTTCGTATCTTGAATTGTCTCTTGAATGTTCGTGTTGGCTTGCACTAGTGCGTTTACACATTTTTTTTTTTTTAAATGTTGCTAATATCACAAAGAGTAACATAAACCAACCTCATTAGCTCAGATAAAGATTTAACAAATTGGTTGCTTTGGAAAACAGGTTGGTGGCTGTCAGTGACCTAATATAATGTTCCCCAAATATAAGTAAAATAAATCAAACCCCATATCTTTATGACTTTCCGAAGATGAGATAGAGACATGCCGAAGTGGTTGCTATGGTAAAAAGTCTGGTTGCTATGGTGTGGTCAGTGAAATAATATAATATTTCCTTCTTCACTATAAGTCTTATAAACCAACACCTGTGTTTCAATTACTTTCCAAAGCTGAGGTAGAGTTCTAACATTTTGGTTGCTAGGGTAAACAGTTTGGTTGCTAGAGAGTGTTCTGTGATTTAAAGTTTCTATAAGTTTCTCAGTTTGTGTTACATCTATGCAAAGTTTGACCACATGTACTGAGAAATTTCCCAGCATTCTCTGCGATTTTGTACATAGCAACTCAAGCCATGGAAAACGACATACGTTTATCAAAGTAACTTACATTTTTGAAACAACTAAAGCGTAAATGCGATTTTGGACAAATCTTCTTACAGTACATGTATTTATATCTGGCCATAAGCAAACTTCTCTTTTCATTGTAACAAAGACGCATGGCATTGGCAGGATAAGGCCTGGTAAAATCTCTATTTAAATGGAGTATCACATGTGATTTAACGGCCGTCCCCATGCATCCATAACAGGTCTGAGGTCTTCTCCAGTCCACACGGTCCCCTCTGCATCTTTATAGCCCCTGTCGCTCAAGCGGGCAATTAGTAAAGAGCTGGTGTCATCGTAACGACACCTCAGTAGATATCGACTGGAGAGTGTCCCCACAAATCACCCAAAACGCTCAATAGAGATCCAGAGGCGAAACACGCCACAGTTACATTATTAAGCGCGGACGTTTAGGGGCCAGCAGCTTTGCATGTTTGTCGACTCAACTGTGCTTTTCTTGGCCCGTGAATAAAGACCAGAGCGAGTTAATGTGACAGAGCGTGGCCGGACTGATTACAGAGACGTGTCGCTCGCTGTTAATAGGGGAAGCCCTTAAACAAGGTCTGGGTTTGGAGCCTGAACATCCATAATGAGGAGGTAATGAAGCTACGCCTGTTTCTGCTGAACGGGTTAATTAAGAAAGATCCAGATGAAAGCGAACATCTCTTCTCAAACACGGGGAATGTCTGGGAGTCTCTCTAGTTTTGAGATCCCTGCCACATCGGTTTGCTTTTCCATGTAGTAGACATGTTTCGTTACTTCATTAGTGTATTGTTCCATGCTTTCGGCGAATCCTTCAGACTTATTGTGTCTGTGTTCTCTTGCCATGTGCTCTCCTGTGATTGGCTGCCTTGTCTTTCTTGTTATCCATTCATTGGAATTATTTGCATCACCTGCTCTTCCTCGTTTTGTCCCATTTTTTATCTCTGATTTGTGCCGATGGTCAATTGTGAGAAGTCTGTAAATTTTGTAAGTCAGACTCTGGTGTTCCTTTCTAGTTTTCTTTGCATAAGCAATTGTAGTTCAGAGGAACGCCTACAATATCCCTATAAAACATGAGGCGAACACAGTGACCGTGGTATTTGAGAGGTGAAATAAAGTTTATATGACTGATGGAAAAGGAGCAAGAATTTTGACTAAATTAGGCATGTGCACACATTTCTGACATCTTTGTCATTTCATTGTTTTTAATACCTTTAATATTTTAATGGCCCTTGAGCTCCTTACACAGGTGAATCCAATCATGAGAAAGGATTTAAAAGAGTTCAATTGCAAGTGTAAAAAGTGGTAAACCAGGAGCCTCAAATCAACTCTGAGATGAGCTGAAAACAATGATTGTTGAGCATCATGGTTTAGGGGAAGGAGACAGAAAGCTCTCAGAGATTTAAGCGGTTTCAACTGTAAGGAATATTGTGAAGAATTGGAAGACCAGAAGCACAGTTCTAGTTGAGGCCTGAAGTGGCAGAGCAAAAAAATTCTTTCATAGTCAGAGGCGCAGGATGGTGAGAACAATCACGGACAACCCACAGACCAGCTCCAAACACCTACAGCATCATCCTGCTGCGGATGGCATCGCTGTGCATCATTTGATTATTCAGAGCACTTTACACTAGGGGTTGCTGCATGGACAAGTGATGCAACAACAGCATTCCAAGAGGAACACTGGCTCCCTACAGTAAAATCTGGGGATGGTTCCATCATGCAGTGGGGCTGTAACCTTTAAATCTTGTTAAAGTTGAGGGTCGAATGGATTCCATTCACTATCAGCAGATTCTGAAGAATAATGTCCAGGAATCTGTGACAAAGTTAAAGTTTGGGGCTGGAACTTTCAGTAAGACAACGACACTAAACACGGCTCCTGCAGAGGAACTAGGAGAATGTTCTGGAATGACAATCTCCATCCCCAGACCTGAATATTACTGAACATCAGTGGTGTGGTTTAAAGCGGGCTCCTTCTGCCAGAATCCAGAAAATATTCAGTTGATTTTTCTTTCGTGGAGCTTAAAAGACTAATTCTTGCACATTTTGTATAAATAATTTAAACTTAATTATAAAATTTGAATGTTTAAATGTTTGTCTCCTGTATGATATATTTACCTGACAATTCTTATTTAAACAGCCAATGGTTTATAAAGGAAAATCATGAACATTTACAGGGGTGCACAAACTTGTGCACGGCATTCAATCCATAAAGCACCAAGCAGTAAAAACAGTTTAGCACTCAAAAGCTTTCTTTAAAATTGTGTCATCATTGAGGCACAATACACTCTTACTAACCGCACGGTTCAACCACTGGAGTCACATGGTCTGATTCTCTGGCATCAACAGAGGTTTGATTAGATTTGATTTCAATTGTGTACAGAGACATTGTAAGAAAGAGCCTGAAGATGAGTAAATAACAGCTGAAAAATCTGGCTTGAGGAAAAAGCTCGTCTCAACACAAAAGCGCTCAAGTCTTCCCAGAACAGAGACAATCTTTGCTCACTGAATGCTTCACATTTTCAGGGATTCTTGCGTCCTCCCCCTCAAGAGAAAGAAGGAAACTTCTTCAGATGCATGTGTCTTTTGTTGAACGCCTACAGATGCAAAAATGTTTGCACACTAAGTCAAAGCGGCCGGCTTTGGCAGAGTGTGCCGGCCCAGCCAATGCCCCGTTGGCAGCTGGGATCTGGCCGTCCCTGCTGGGAGTGATGGGCTCAATGTAATGGACTCCCACACACGGCAGGCTCTGAATTCAAGAGCTTTCTTTCTTGTATTCGTTGAGGGTCTCGCAAGGTCAGAGGACTTCTGCACGTCCAGGATGCATCAAATGACATCCTTCTGCATCAGCCTTTGCTTTGTTTTTCAGCTCTGTTTCTCTACTGTTATAAGTTGCCACTGTGGGGGATGTGGGTGTTTTAATACACACACTTATATTAGTTTGAGAGTTCAACTCATGCACCTTTTCCATCAGTTTTCACCACACTCAAATCAGAACATTTGATTATAGAAAACGGAGTGAGGAAGTTGACAGGCTTTGATATTGAAACACACAGTGACAACAAATGAAATGCTGATTTTTAGCATTTAGCTGTTTAAATCATGAAGAATCGCAGCCCTGCTCCCAATAGTGCCACTTTATTATTTTTTTTTTTATTTACTGTTGCGTTCTGTGCTGTTATTAAGTTCATCAAAAATGCAATCAACTTTAAATATAAATGAATATCTAACAGAATCATAATTATACCATAACTTTTTAGAAAGGTGGAAAAATCGGCCTATATATCGGATTGGCTGATTAATCAGATTGGCAGATTAATCTTTCTAACTCTAATAAAATATTTTTTGCGCAATACAATCATATTCCTTTATGATAACAACTGTCTCTGTGAATAAAATGTTATGAGGGACATGTAATGACAGTGACATCATTTCTATATTTTATATATATATATATAAATATAAAGTTATCATCATCAAATATATTTAAATGAGTAAATATTACATCATTATACATTTTTTTTAATGTAGAAAAATCGGCCAAAATATCATGGTGACTGATTTATTGGCCCTAATGAAACTCTAATAAAAAAGCTCAATAAACCTCTAATAAAAACTTTTCTCTTAAGGAAAACTTTGTTTTTGCTTTTTTTCTTATAGTGCCATTTCTTCTGATTTTTCTTAAATAAAGTGTATTAGCATTTATTAATAATTTTTTAATAAACTGCACATTTAAAATCATTTAATTATATAAAAATGAAGCCATCAACATTAAAAATACAAATACTATAGAATTCCATTGATCTTTTTGTTGTTTAAAAGTTAAAAAAGCAGCCGATATATCGGTTCGGTCATAATATCAGCCCGACCAATTAATCGGTCTAATTTCAAAGAATCCCATAGTCTGTGGAGGGAGCAAAAGTTTGAGTTGTCACACTTCGTCCTCAAAACCATAATGATTTATGGCTCAGAATCCAGCACTCCTCTTCTGTTATCAAGCACTAAATTATGTTTGGTTAAAGAGTTTAAATATGTCACACCTATAAGTGCAAACGATTCTTTCTCTTATTGGAAACAGAAAGAACTGACCAATTTTCCCCCGGATTTCTAAAATGTTTCAGTCAGTCTGATTTAATTCAAATAAGTGAGACAGATATTTAACTGGCATCAACTGACTTTCATGGAATGTAAATGCTGATAAAAGTTTGTCAAAGATCACAAAGAGAAGGGCCTGCTGTAACTATTTAAAAAAGGGGGGAAAGTGGGGTGGTTTGAGCCGCTCCAGGAACCAGAACCTCTGACAATGCAGCAGAAAGCCAGCTGTCAGTTTCCACCCACCAAATTCAGACGAGGTTTGTGGAAGCGGCTGAATGGACACAAACCTGCTCTGAGATCTGAGGAGCAGCCCGTGGGAGCCGTGCACCATGCCGATTGTTTCTGTAAGCGAGTAGGAGGCCGTTTTTCTCGGGCTGAATTTGTGTAGGTGTTACTTCTCTAAAGATGCTCACCTTCAAAGGACGTGTGCATTTGTGGAGTTGTTTTTGGGAAACGATTATCGATTTATCCGGCTTTTTTGGATTGTAGAAATTAGTTTGCTACTTTTGTACAAACGGGATTAATGCAATCAGATGTATGTTTGAGAATGTCAGTGTTTCGAAAATTAGAAGAGGTGGCATGGTTTTAAAATGAAATCTTGTTACTTAACGTTAATTTATTCTGCTGTAGTCGCATCTTTCTGTATTATGAAGTTGTGTGTTGTAAATATTTTTACAAAAATGTTGTAAATGTATACCCCCCCCCCCAAAAAAAAAAAAAATTATACAAATATTACAAAATTCCACGTATATATATATATATATATATATGTTGATACACATATTTATTTATTTATTCTTTAATTACATATTGAAAAAATATTCAACTTAAAAACTTAATGGGTCACTAAATGTAAAGCATGTAGCTTTTTTAAGCAATTTAGTTCTTTAATTAATATTTCAGAATATTCACAATATTTAAAATTGAAAAAGTGTAAAAATGAGGTACCGTACTCACATTTTTGCTCCAGTGTATAAAATGTAAAATGTTCTAAAATAAACAAATCCTATATAAACAAAATCCTTTCCTTTAATGGAATTAAACATTAAGTCCTTGAAATTAATGAAATGAAAATGCTTTGTATCCATTTATTTAAAAATATGTGCATTTAATTTTAATGTGGTGCTTCTTTAAATGATCTAACACCATTAGATGGAAGTGAAAGCCTCAGGTGACGCTGTAGAGAGCAACGATAGCTTTCCAGGAAAAAGTTTCGCCCTGCTTTCTGTCCTCTAATACCCACATTATCGACAGTAAGGTCCGTGCTCAAAGAGACAAGTGGCGTACACCCACAGCTTCAACAGCATGCAGCATTACAGTGCATTAAAAGTGCTCGCACGAGCACAACGTGAACGCTCAAACACAGGAGGAAACATCGGTGAGGGTGAATACTCACATTATCATTGCAGCGTGCAGAGTAGCACTTTGTGACTTCCCATCGTGTGAGTGGGCTCCTTCGAAAAGCTCGTTCCAACTGCAGCACGGTGCTCCACGCACACTCAGCCTCGAGACTCCTGGGATCCTGATGCAAACTGATCTGCTTTCAAACTGATAAGGCTATATTCTGCCATGCGGCTTTATGAGGTGCAGCTTTCTGGGGGTGTAGCAATGTGGAAGAAGGGAACTCGAGACAATGCTTGGACTTCATGTGTGGGTATCATGCATCCCTGACATTGAAATTGTCATGGTAATGTTCAGCCAGAAGAGCTTTGATGATCAGAGTCGTGGGCTCTGCTGTCATTCACACTTGTCGCGGGCGGGTGGACGGATCCACACACACGATCATGTGGGTTACACATGTCCGATTTCTCCAAAACAGAGGCTTTGTGTACAAATTGCCTTGTAAGTAAAGTGAACGCAAGTGTCGGGTACTGTTTTTTTCATTTACCAAAATAATTGAGGTAAACAACAGTCAGCAGAATTCTCATATTATCAGAGATTTTACTGAACAAACCTCGTAATAAATAACAGTGTTTTTCTTCAAAACCAAAAACCTAAAATGCACTGTTCCACATTTTTACGCGCAGTACGTTTCAAAACACTTTATAGTTGGTGAAGAACTGAATTGTTGGTGAATTTTTTCATGAAATCAAAAGCCGTTTTGTTCAAACTTTGAACACCATTTTTACTTTTTGAACGTTTAATGAAGCTTCAGAAGTCTTGCATTTACTGAACTTGTGAGTTCGTGCTTAAATTTGTTCATAATAATAGCCTCCAGAGCTGCTCAGAGATCTTTTGCTTAAGGAAGCTCCATAGGTTCTCCGTAGGCTTGAGGTCAGGACAGGATGGAGGCCACATCATGACTTTCCCTCCTTTTATCCCCATATGCAGAGCTATACTTTGCAGCAGATGAACGATGTCATGCATAAAGATGATTTTATTGTATAAAGCAGAGTTTTTCCTTCTGCACCAGGGCAGGAAGTAGTCAGTCAGACGTGTATTTTTCTGTACAGTTGAGCCGTTTCTGCTTGTGAGCATTGGTTAGCGATGGTTTATGCAAGACTCTGGATGAGTCCATGGAATTCCCGAGGCTCCCAAATATCTATTGGCTGCAACATCATGGCATGATAGGAGCTGATGTCTTGATCCGATGCGTAGATCTTGCTCAAATTCTCATCAAAGTGCATTTATCTGCACAATTTGGCCACAAATCAGTCTGTGATGCCACTTTTGTGCCCTTGGACGTTTGAGCAGACATTAATTAATTATATGGACCGTATTGATGAATGCTGGTGAGTGTAAAGAAAGAGTTATTGTAACGTGTAAAGAGTTTTTTAAAATAATTATATTGTAGATACTTAGTTTGTTAGTTGTTTTTTTAACTAACTAACTGATCTAGGTTTTTGTGAAATATCTAATGTTTTCATACCTCGTCCATGTCACACTTTTCAGAAGCAGAAAGATGCCTTTACTTCCAAATATTGCTTGAAAATGGTGCTCTGCACATCAGTGTTCAGTAGTTTGTGACAGACTTGTGTGTGCGTGTGTGTGTGTGTGTGTGTGTGGGGGGTATCTTCAGTTGATTGTTCATATGTTTTAATAAATGAAAAACTACTAGAAGGGATGCCTTTTCTGATCCTTCTGAACCAATGCGTTGATGGATATTGCTTTGTAGAGGTGTCCTGATTCACTGTGGTATGTTGTCAAGGGGTAAGTGAGAAGAACATCTTTCAATATTTGCAATCAAACATAATGTGTTCAATTCACTTTTAACAGTATGTTATTGATTAGGCAAGTTGAAATGATCTCTGGACTGAGATGAAATGAAAACGGTTGGCAAAATGATCAATAAATGGTTTCCATTGTGAATATCTGTAAATTTTATTCCTTTATTCCTGAAGAGAGTAAAAGATGCTCACAAAGTTTCTTTGCAAATGGTTCACGGAATATATATATATATATACATATATATATTTATTCAGAACCATTATATATTATTTTTTTAAGTACAATTTGAAAGCCAGATTAAATTTCAACCGAATGCCATTTACCCAAATTCTTTGCTCAAAGTGCCCAAACACTTTCATGTCTTAGTCCGGTGTTGTTTAAAACCATAGTTGCTAGGTGCTCATGGATTTGGTGGCACTAATGAAGTTAAACTAGTGTCACTTATAGTCAAATATTTGTTTTATTTACCGTAATTGCTTTTAAAATTATTTGTAGTTAGTTTTGTCTCATTTTGCAGCAAACTAATAATGATATTTGAACGCTAGTGCTGTTCTGATCTGATGGGTTCAGAGCGGTGTCAGTTGGGGCAGCGGGTTAGGTCCCGATAGAAGCTTCATTATTCCTGGTTACAGCCACTCCATCATTGACTTCTGCCTCTCTATTAGCATCAGCAGCCATTAACACTAATGTTTGTTTAACACCGAAGATCTGAGACTCTTCCTGCTCTCGGGACTGACTGAGTCTTAATGGATTTATACACATTACTGGCAATCCCGGGGACCGAATGGTTTCTGCCGTGTTAAACTCTCTCAGTCCTGGTTAGGGTGTTTCTCCAGCTCACATTGGGCGAAAGGAAGGGTACAGCCAGGAGTGTCTGATTCACACCGGGAGCATCGTGAACTCAAGTAGCCATTGGAAACTATTTGCAAAGAACGGTCAAGCTTCTACCTCCGAGGTCACTTTTAATGTAAGTTAATCCATCAAATATGTGTTTTAGTCCTTTACTAACCTTCAGCTTCTCCAGTTGAGCACACATCATTATCCTGACACAGCTTGCAGGTGCAATGAGATCTCCCTGGAATCTTCCTCCGCTCTAGAGCACGACACGGGAGCGGATTTTCATTCCTGGACCAGAGTAAAAAAAATAAATCCTGTCCTGTCCCACTCTTGTAGAACTGACTCCTGGTCCCATCCCATTCCCACTCAAAATTACTCCCAACTCCTGCCAGCTTACAAATACCTGTAGTCTTTTGGAATGGATTCCAGTTTAGTAAAAACAGGACATTGGTCACACCATGTCCATCTTAGTTGATTGAACCGAACCCCAAGAAAATAGTGTTTGTGTGATTTTTTTGTTTTTTTAGCCATTTTTCTTTTTAGAGGAAATAAAACTTTTAAAAACTGGCAAAGATTTGTTTTTTTGTACGTTAGAAATGCTCAGAACAGTGTGAAATAACAAAAAAAGTAAAACAAAAAAAGGATTAAAAAAAATATACGGTAATTTTCATCAAATTCTCTTTATAAACAACTGTGCAGCAACAAGATTTTTGAGATTACAGAAATTAACCTCAACCTTTTGTGCTTCAACTCAAAACGTTTTGTCTGAATACGGCTTTCAGAGTCGATTTTACAGGTTGTTTTATTTTCAAAGGTCCAGGTGGTTTTTTTCAGCTGTGAAATATTGTAGAGTAGTTCCTGTCCAGCTGAAAAAAGATAAAAATAAATGAATGAAGCCATATGTTGTTGGAATCAAGAGCAGTTTTAAAGCAATATTATATAATGGGAAAAATTACACTATTTGTATATTGAAAAACATTATTGTTAGGAATAAACCCTGTGTATAAAACTTTTATTACATATGACTGTGATTGAGATGGTGACACGCCCCCTACTGTTGCTGTTTGTGTTCCACAAAACTCACAGGGGCTCTCGATGATGGTATAATCATCTTCTTTCACTATTTACAAGTGTTTCGGTACTGAAATCTAACAGTTTAGTGTGCCAAAAACAGCGGAAGAATGAGAGGAAATAAGGAAGAAAAGACGCACTTGCGCTAGTGTGAAAGAAGAATCATGGACGGTAAAAAGAGAACAATCTAACACTAACAAACATATTACTACTACTAAGACAATGCTTATGCTATTATGTACAGTATAAATATATATTTACAATGAAAACACAGCTAAAGTGTTGCTAAAGCGATCACAGGAAATTAATCATCTGCTCTCCCGCTCTCCTGGTGAAAGCTCTGTTTCTCTTTGTTGTTTGTCGCCGGTGACAGCTTCGGTGTTAAAGGTTTAACTTCTGTTGCCGGAAACAAAAAACGTTCTTCCGTGTTTTGACGCGCTGAAAGATTTACAAAAATCGACGCATCTCGTTTGGATTGCTTAACACTGTAAATTATAATCTATTAATGGTGTTCCAGCTCCCGTTGATTTTTATTCCTGTCCCATCCCAATCCCGAGATTAATAACAAAAGTTTATCCCATCCCACAGGAATCCCACGGGAATCACGAAACATGTGGGAAATCCCGACCAATGTCATCCTCTTCTCCACTCCTTTCTAGGGAATAGCTGTTTCCACCTGAGAGACATAGTATTTCCAGAAGGTTCGGAGGGTCCCTGTGGCTCTCGCTCCAATGGGTAACTTCTCCAGACTTCCTTAGGCTCCTCAGACTGGACTATTTGAAAATCGAATTATAAATATTCTTTCTCTCAGTAACAGTTACGCATAGTTACTTAGACAGTAACTGTAATCTAATTACCATCTTAAAAATTATATTACGCTTTATTTCTCTGAGTTTCTTAAAAAAAGTCATCTAATTACAGTAACTAATAACTAAGTAATACATCACTGCCTAACACTGGGTACGTGTCTGGAAAAAACTTGGGACCTATTGATTTAGTAGATTGTTAATAGATGCCAAATTATAATTGGCTCCCTCTACATCTGTGTAACTTTGATAAAAATATATGTGAAATTATAAAAGGCGCCTGAACTCTTTCTGATATAAACATAAAAATGAGTGCATTATTAAAACCGATAAAAATTAAAATAAGAATGGGCTGAGTACGTTTGCTCTATGAGTACGTTTGCTCTTTCTTACGTCATCAATTTAGAAATGGTGTATTCTTTAATTGACCAGCAGCACACGTTGCGTCAATACTTTTCGAACCAAGGAGACTGAAGTCCCCTCCAAAGAAAGTTTGGGTCAAACGCACAACTAGGGCCCAGATGGATTTTCCTCTGCATTTGTTTCTTCGGTGTAAAGATAAGTTGCAGGAGAAACCTAAACGTTATGTGAATGTGTGCAGAAAAAGAAGCAGAAGGCATCATTACGAGCTTCATCTTTGTTTGCGAGGGGTGCGAGAGTTGATGGGATGTGTCTTCGGTGGTCTCAACAGACAGGCGATGCTAACAAATGGTTCTGCTAAATCAATCTTTAATTTGATGCTAATGGAGAGCCTTGTTAGAGTCTTAGCCTTTCCTCGGCTCTGTCAAAGTTTTGCCATTACGCTGCAGATCCATCATTTCTAGATGTGGTCAGTAATGAATCGTGCGCATCAGCATCATTAGAGGTTTATGAAGCCGAAGCATCCACCTATTAAATAAGCTATTAAAGACCTTGGTAATGTTCACCCCGTTTAATGGTGAGAAGCAGTCGCGGGAGAAAAATTAGCTGATTTTGATTCATTAGATGCATGTTCTGAATGATTGCTGTGGAATATACTTCTTCCCAACAAAACACCCAAAGGAAGTGGAGTGTGCGCATCAGGAAATGTGTTTTATTGAAGAGCTGGACCAGACTTCAATGAATTCAAACGTTTGGGGATCAAACGTGATCTTGATGTGATCTGGGTCTTTTTGTGTGTCATTCTTGAATACTTACCTTTTTAAAAGGTTTGAATTCATTCACATGGGTCACATCTCCAGCTCACATCATGCGAGAGGCGGGGGTACACCCTGGAGAGGTTGCCAGTCCATTGCAGGCCGGCTACCGTTCAAAGTTTGGAGGCAACCAGACAATTTTGAGTAGTAAATGACTTGTAAAAGACAATATGAGTTGTAAAATGAATAGAAAATATAGTCGAGACATTGACAAGGTTAGAAATAATATATTTATTTGAACTAATAATTTTTTCCTCCAATCTTTGCTTTCATTGAAGAATCCTCCATTTGCTGCAATTACAGCGTTGCAGACCTTTGTTTTTAAACCAGGTTATCTGGAGAAAATTCACTCCATGCTTCTAGAAGCCCCTCCCACCATTTGGATTGGCTGTGGGGCACATCTTGTATACCATATGCTCAAGCTGTTCCCACAACAGCTCAATGGGGTTTTGATCTGGTGACTCCATTACAGATAGAAGACCAGCTGCTGCTTCTTCTCTAAATAGTTCTGGCACAGTTTGGACGTGTGCTTTGGGTCATTGTTCTGCTGTAAGATAAAATTGGCTACAATGAAGTGCCGTCCACAGGGTCCGGCATGCCCTTGCAAAATGGAGAGGTAACCTTCCTTCTTCAAAATCCCTTTTAGCCTGAAAAAATCTTCCACCTCACCAGCACCAAAGCAAACCCCAGAGCATCACATTACCCCCACCTTGCTTGACAGATTCCAGCATCTTTTCAGTTGTTTTCTGTGTGATCCCAACACCTCAAACTTCGATTTGTCCATCCAGAACACTCTTCCAATCTTCCTCTGTCTTTGTTCTGTTGCCCATATTAATCTTTTTCTTTTATTGACCAGTCTCAGATATGGCCACTCTACCCTGAAGGCCAGCATCCCGGAGTTGCCTGATAAAGAAAAACTGTGAGCAGCATGTTATCAAAGGATCCTGGAGGAAAATGTGCTTCATCAGCCGGAAGCTGCTCATGGGACGTTACTGAACATTCCAACACCACAACAATCCAAAACACAAGGCCACGCCCACTCGTCATCAGTTCCTCCAGAACAAAGAGAAGGTTCTGGAGTGGATCTCAGTCTCCTGATCTCAATATCACTGAAAGAATCAGTCCAAGAAGAACGTGCTGCTTTACCAACAGAGAAGATAAAGAACCTCATCGACAACTACCTCAAGAGACTTCAAAATGTCGTTGATGTTAATACAATACTAAATATTAAGAGCTTGGTGTAAACCAATAGAACGTTTTGTTGTCTGTCAAATTTAAAAAGTGTAAACATAGTTGTTTTAATAAATGGCTTTTATTATAAAACACCCAAACACTAAATACTTCTGAGCACAACTGTTTTGTGATTAAAGACAATAAATCATTCAATTTGTCCCAGTGACTTCATCCTCTTAAACCGAATCAAGTCTGCTACATAGGCTTGATGCAGACAGTGGGTTTAAGGCAGGGTCAGTGGCTAGAAACTTGTGTCACTGTACAGCTGTATTCCTTGCAGCATCCCTGCATAGGCTTCTCGGCTAACAGGAAGTGCAGTCAATGTGCTTGGATCTCAGCTGGACAAGTTGGTTGGAGAAGTTTAATGGTCTTCACTAATAAAATCAAACAACCTTTTTAATGTTTGCAAACTCTTCAGATTGTACTCTCATTTAAAGAAACATAATTTTTTAACAAGGTTGAGTTGTGAAACCAAACCGGGTAAGGCTCTGGGCTCATGTAACTTCAGAGCTGCAGCGTTGTTGTCCAGGGGAGAAGACACAAAGGCCCAGCAGCAGATCCATTCTCCCCCAAAGCTGATACCACCTGCAGGGGCTGGGCCCTCTCCTGAGTCAGACTCAGAAGCTCTCCAAATGATGATTAATCACAGGGGGCTGAGGGGGGCTCGGACCCTGACATGGCCATAATGCTGGTCACCAGAGCCTGGATTGGCCAGGCACGATCAGTGGGTGGATGTCCACAGAAGATGGATGACCCCAGTCCTGTCATTAACAAGAGAAAAAAACAACAGACAACAAAAAGAAAGGCGGCTTGGTGTGAGGGAGGCTCAGTTTGTGTGAGATTTAATGAGAGTTCTGACATTAGAAATCGTTTAGACGCGTGTATTCCGTGCGATTTTTGACACGATTGTGGAAATCAGATCAGGTTGCTAAATGCTAAGCTAACATGAGGAGTCTTCGGGGTTGGTGGGCTGAGCTGTCAGTTCAATATATGATGAGCTTATTAACTCAAAATACAGACTTAATTTCCTTAAAATACCTCAAGGAGAAATTGAAATAAGACATTAGATGAGGCAAAAGTCTTGGATTTCAGTGAATAAATCTGATTTGCAAACCCTTTTTGACCTGGCTGAGTCTCAAATGATCTTGGGAGCATGTTGGTCAGAAAACGTGGTCAGCCAAGATAAACAGTTACTGTGTGATGTCACCCATCATGAGTGGGTCAGTTAAAGTTTGAGACAAGACATGAGATATGGAATTGGAGCCAGGATTAAGGCCGATCCGAATTGAAGTGCTCTTCGTCTGCTTTGAGGAAATATTGATGCAATGATGCTGCCGTGTATTGTAAGATGTTGTGCAGAAACCTCCTTCCCTCAGTCAGAGCATTGAAGATGGATCTTCCAACATGGCAATGGCCCGAAGCACACAGCCAGGAAAACCAAGGAGTGGCTCAGGAGGACGCACATCAAGGTTCTGGAGTGGCCTACACAGTCTCCAGACCGAAATCCAATAGAGAATCTGCTCAGCGACAGCCTCGAAACTTGGCTGATCTAGGGAAGATCTGTGTGGAGGAGTTGGCCAAAATCCCTGTGCAGATTGGCCCTTTGTAATTGGTAGAATCGATCGAAAACTCTGAAAGGGGACAAAAGTTTCTGTACCCAATATTACATTTTTTTTACTCAGGTGATGAAATACGTTTTCCTGACCCAGTAATTTACAAATTAATTGTTTAAAAAAAAGCATATTTTCTTTTTAGATTCTGTCTCTCGCGGTGGAAATGCAGCTATGCTGGAAATTCAAGAACCCGCCATTATTTCTAAATAGGAGGACTCACAAAAGTTAATCTCGTGTATAATATATCATAGAGTGCCCCTGTGATTGATGCACTATCAGCCATACATCATGTGACCCCGGTTAGAGCAGTGTTGCTCCCGTCCTTTCAGCTCTTTCTAATTCACTTCGAGTCCATCTGAAGCTTTTCTGTCAAAAAAAGCCAACAAGAAATCTTAACCCAACAATTGACTTCATATATTCATTTGCATTTTTATCGTCACAATCACATGTTGAGTCTTCATTGTTAAACTGTGCACCCAGGAGTCCCGGGTCTCTTTTAGTGACTTTCTATTCCTTTTAATATCCTTAGGAGTTGCCAAACAACAAAAAGCCAAAAGTGCTGTGCCTTCCCCACACACAAAGCTTTCAGACATTCTTGTGTTCATGGTACATTTGAAAATGACCATGGCGGCAAGGTGATTATAACACCTTGCATGCGCAACTAAAAATGTGACAAAATCAGATTTAAAAAACCATTTGTATTCACATCTGCAAGCAATCTTCATTTGGGACACAAATGAAGCGCAGTTCAGTGCGTATGGGTTTCCGCCCCAAACACAGCTCATCCTAACCATATATAGTCAATGCAAAGCAGCTGCCCGTGTTTGGAAGATGGGAATTTTCACAAACAGAAATCTAAATTCTTGTAGGGGAAGTGGAGATCCAAAAAGCAGTTGCCTCTAAAGTGCTGGACCCAATTCAGCAGATAAATCCAAGAGAACTGCTCTCGGGAATCTAAAGCGGCTTATTAGCCACATATCACCAGAATGAAATACACATTCTTTTCCATGAGGGGGCAAGGCAGTCTTTATACATTTATAATCACAATTATTCTTAACAATTTGTAGACATAACATAACTACTTTCAAGTTATCCCACCTAAATGATGTTTTTCACAGTATTTGTTGGTTCGCTTATCAAATTAACAGGCATTTTAGTGCCTTTGCATTTTTTTATGTAATTTTCAAGATTGGTTTGGTATAAGGTGTCATTTTTAAGTCATAAAGTATTTAAACACATCTTTTTTAACCAATATCTGCTTTTCAAATTAAGGATGAATGGTCGACATTTCGACTAGATGTCACTATTACCTCAAGTATTCACAGCCAAAGAAGTTTCTGTATGCGTATTCTATGTGAGTATACACAAACTTTCATGTCAAGTTGTGTTTTTATAAATCGCAACAATAAATAAAAGCATGAACTACTTTGACTTTTTCGCTGTGTTTTACTTTTAAGTGAAGATGCGCATCTGGACCATGGGTGAAGATGAAGATGCTCGTGGCACACTCAAAACAAACAGCTCTTCGCTCTGAAGCTGCAAACGACAGCCGTGAACTTCGGCGAGTTTGAGATCATTCCCTCTCATCAGCGGAAAGACGAGCTGAGATTTCTCTGACAGTTACAAATGAAGCTGCGATTCATTATTTTCCAGGGAGTTCATTCTTGCTCAGACAAAGATGGAGATTCAACCGTGGCGTCACTGCTTATTTGAATAGAGATGAATCAAGACGCTTTATTCCAGACGCAGCACTGACAATCAGATCAGCGAGGCTATCGGACTCCGCTCGACTCCTCACGGACGGATCCGGTGTGAAGCGGAGCGGGTAATAAAGGCTCCTACTGAAACCCCATTAAGCCCAGTCTCCAAAGACCAGCTCATTAGCATAGCGGAATATTCCCCCTGTTTGTGTAATTCTATAAACTCTTATTGCTTCCTCTATCCTGTTCTTAAATGACGCTAATAATGTGGAAAGTTTAGCACGCTCCTGTTCTTTTGCAGCTTGTGTTCATTTTAATCCAGGGTCTGGTTACCTCATTCACAATCCCCCTAATGACCCATCTTTGTTAATTAAGCAGATGAGAACTGGTGGAGGTTGGGGGGGGGGGAGGGCATGTTTGCTTCTTTTGTTGTCTTATTTACATGAGCGTCTGCTTCCTATTTGAAAATTAAAAACAGATTATAATGTCTATAATGATGATTTCATGGCATTAAATACATATATATACATATATATGATATGATTGTGAATAACGCAATTATCTTTAGATGAAAGAGTTGTTTTCTTTAAAGGGCCACGATACACAGGATGTAAACAATGTGATATTTTTATATATTTAGATCTTTTTTTTTCTGACTGCCTGTTTGAAAAGAAATTTCTCAGGAAGTAATGAGTCTTTGTCCTATAAGACTTCTACGACTCATCAGTATTTTAATTATTCATGAGCCTGCCCTCTATTATCCTATGAGAAGATGCGCCACAGTAATTCAAGTTTCAAGACTGCGCAGTAGTTTGGAGTTCAGAATGTGTCGCAAGCGTTTGTTTCCGTGGTGCAGAGGCACTGATGTGATGGATGGCTGTCCTCGTGATGAAGTCAGAGTTTAACTTTGGCTTTGAGCGGCAAATGACACGTCGAAACTTTTGATTTGAAACAAGCATTTTCCTCGAGAAAGCTACAAGAACTGGAGCATGGTGATGCGGTAACAATTGGGGTTCAGTGGCGGTATGTGTGTGTTTTATGGACTGTTATTAGGCTCTTTTCTTTGATATTCAGTATCGAAAGCCAAGCCACACCCAGACCTCAATCTATTCTGTGCAGCTGTACACACCAATTTTTTTCCACATTTATTTGAAAATGATCTCGTGCGGATGAGAAAGAGAGCCGAAACAGGAGTCGTTCATTGCCCTTTAAACTCATACATTTCAAAGATAAACTGTTCTTTCTGAAGCAGACTCTTCTCTGAGAAGTTCATTTTAGATGTTGCTTGTTGTTTAAAATTAATAAAAAAAATTATGAAAATTGAAAAAAAAAATTACATAAAAACGTACAAATGAAAAATAAAAGGTACAAACGAAAACAAAACGTACAAAAACTTGTGTATTTGTACATATTATTCTAATAAATTCTAGAATCCTCCATGGTTCATAAGTAGGAAAACAAAGGGTGATGAAATACTTATTGACCTCACTATATAACATTATTTATACATGTTTTTTTTGGCAGGCATTTTTTGTGGCAGGTGTCAATCTTGACACACTGCTGCAGCTGTACATCATGTCACACATGTTTGAGTGGTTCTTTCTTATTCATTTCAAGTTTATCTGAAGCTTTCAAGTCAATAAACAAAAGCCAACAAGAAATATTTACCAAACTATTTAATAATTAGCATTTTTATCGTCACAATCACATGTTGAGTCGGAATGGCTTGGTTGTTAAACTGTGCCTCCGGGAGTCCTGAATCAGTTCTTCTAATGACTTTTTGAACCTGTTATTAGGGGAAAAAATGTACATAGACACTCATGGTAAAACTGTTTTTTGCATGATTTGGAAAAGCGAATGTTACAGACGTTAATGTTGCAGCATGTTTTGTCAAAAATCTTTTTTTCTTTGTATTTTTTTTTATTTTTTGCTCCACTTTAGTTTTGTAGCATGTAGCTTTTGTAGTATTTGAGTAGTTAACTGCAAATTAAAAGCATTTTGATCTAATAGGCTAGAATATATTTGATAAAGTTAAAACAGTGTAAACCTGTGGGGTTTTGTGGGGTTCGACTGTACTGTAATATTTTCTTCATCAATATTTTCATGTTGCACTTTTTAAACTATGCAGAAATGATGTGGTGCTTAATTACTTTAACTCATCGTCATTTTCCAGTTTGGTTTCTGTACTTTCTGTCCTTTACTTAGCGCCGAGAGCTCTTTCAACCTCAATAACCTCACAAACTTTGGCGCAAACTCTATTTCCAATCATACAAATCAAACTATACAAATCTATGGGGTACAGAAAGTATTCAAACCCTCTGGCATTTCTAGTAAGAGAGATGAGAGAAAGTCAACTACCACTGCTGCAGGCCTCTACTGGGGGGGGGGGGGACACTCAAAAGTCTACAAGGACTTTTATGATGGCAAATCAATGCCAAAATGTTTTGCACAGAAAACAGACCCGTGCGATCACATCATGCATGAGCATAACAGCGCAGAACACACTGTTGTATCTGTGGGTGGGGTTTCCACGCGCTTAAATTCTCCATCCGCTTGTGAAAATAATAAAAAATAGGAAAAATATGTATAATAGAATAAATTGAAAAATAACAGTATATTCCATAATAATGATATTCAAAACATCAAATTGCATTGCTGAGTACATCTGAATATTTTTTTTATTTGTGTGCAGATTTGATTTAAATTCACAAATTTATTATTTGTTTTTAAACTCAAACTCAAGTCTTCAAACAGTGAATTTTTACATTTTAAAACATGCTTTAAGTAATTCAAACAAAAGAAATGAATTTTGTGAGCGCGTAGAAACACCACCCACAGATACAAGAGTGTGTTTTACATTCAATATTGAGCATCTCAACTTATTTTTTATTTTTTAAAGAAACAGCAAAATTGCGAACAATTCTCTGTCTTTCCTTCAATACGTGGGGGGCTGTAACTGTAAAAAATTAACTTTAATGATTAAAAAAAATGTAAAATTTGAAAAATTAACAAAGAGTTAAAGAGGATCTGGGTGTCTTCCGTACCCATTGCACTTTTAGCGGAATTAAGCCTCAACAAAAGAAACGAGTATCCACGTAAATTGTTTTGGAAATCTACAAATGAACTGAATCATTGGATTTTTAACTGAAATGTACGCAATGCTAATCCCGATCGCTGTTGCATGGTGAAGGCCCCTCAGCACTTTCATTTGGTAATTTCCTCCGGCGTCAGCAGGATTGTGGAGATCCTCGCACTGTAGACTTTCCCTTTTCTCCCACAACATCCTGCGCCTCCCTCACTTTCTCAGTGCATGATTGTCCCTCATACAGTAAAAGTACAGACAGGGCAATTTTCTCTGACAAGCACTGCCATCTTGTTTTCCTCAGCCTGACAAAGAGGCCTGGATTGATGGCTTTGTTGGCTCAGACAAGCCCTTGACAAGCGAGTTCCGTCCTCAAAGCCTCTTCTTCCTGTTCCTCCTCAAGGCTCAGGATCCCGCTCTGGTTAATCTTCAACCAGGAACAGGAAGTGAGGTTTGTGCTTACATGGTGGAAGTGTGGGTCGTCCGTCTCTCTTGACAGCCAGCTCCACTTAGCTTGTTCTCAGCTTGTAACGCGCCATGTCCAATTAGCTCTTGGGTGCTTCGTCTTCATCCAGAAAGCAGTCGCTCGACCATGATGGAGAGGGTCTGAAGTGGAGAACAAGACGTCCTGCAGCCGGAGTCCAGACTGAGTCAGCTAATCATCAACTGAGGATCCAGCGGCAGAAGTCAAAGTCTGAGACCTGGACAGGAAGTCTCAAACCGAGCTCCTCAGCACCAGGCCGAGGAGGCGATAGACTCCACTATTGTGTTCCGAGATGTTTGTCAGCGAGTTTCTGCTGATCACGACGGTGACTGGGATTAACCAGGAAATCAAGATGTGCCTCCACCACGAGCACCAACAGAACTTTATTGTTCAATTTCTGTTACAAAAGATGCTTTAAAAAGTGGTTTAAAATACCTTTTCAGATTTTTATGTCCCTTATCTAACTTATTTTATGTTCATTACAAGGCAAACTATTCCTATTAATGTCCTGCTTGTAATTGGTTTAAAATTCTTGGTTATATCTTTACAGTTGTGCTCCTAAGTTTACACATCTTGGCAAATTTTCTACTTTTTTCAGAAAATATTAATGATACCACAAAGGCATTGTTTCTAGCTCATAGTGTTTGGAGCCATTTATTATCAGACAACTGTATTTACTCTTTTTAAATCAGAACGACAACAGAAACCTGATTCCGTATCCCCCTTTAACATCGATGACATCCTGAAGTCTCTTGAGGTAGTTGTGGATGAGGTTCTTTATCTTCTCTATTGGTAAAGCAGCACTGACTCTTCTTGGACTCTTGCAGGAACGACCCGATTAAGTTCTCCTCAGAGTGTTTCAGTGATATTGAGATCAGGAGACTGAGATCCACTCCAGAACCTTCACTTTGTTCTGGTGGAACCGATGACGAGTGGGCGTGGCCTTGTGTTTTGGATCGTTGTGGTGTTGGAATGTTCAGTAACGTCCCATGAGCAGCTTCTGGCTGATGAAGCACATTTTCCTCCAGGATCCTTTGAGAACATGCTGCTTTTATCTTCCATCAATTCTGACCAAGTTTCCTGTGTCTTTGGAGCGCACGCATCCCCAGAACATCAGTGACCCGCCTCTGCGTTTCATAATGTGAATGGTGCTTCGTTCATCATGGGCCTTGGTCACTCCTCTTCAAATTTAGAGTTTATGGTTGTGGCCAAAAAGTTCAATGTTGGTCTCATCGCTCAAAAACACTTTGTTCCAGAAGTTTGGAGCTTGTTTCTGAGATATTTGGCGGATCGTAAGCAGCTAGTTTGTGGCATTTGTGTAGTAACGGCTTTCTTCTGGCGACTTTTCTTCAAGTGTCTCCTTATTGTTCTCTTTGAAACAGCTGCGCCACATTTTTTCAAAGAGCCCTTTGTTTAAGCTGAAGTTATTGGTGGGTTTTTCTTTGCATCTCTTTGCAACCCTGAGTTTGTGTGAATGTTGTCAGCCCAAAATTATGCTATGATTTAAAACGAGCAAATATAGTTGTTTCTCAATAAATGGCTTCACCCAACCAGTAAGTATGAGTGGGAAAAATGATTTTGTATCATTCATATTTTCTGATAAATGGTAAGGAAATCTGAAAAAATTTTAAACTGATGAGCACAACTGTATTCATGATTGTATTACAAACACTACAATCTTACTGAATTAAATACATTTATAAAATTATACTTTCTATTGAACAACTAGGACCACCCATAGTTCCTACCTCCGCCCACTGACCAATCAGATTAATCGCTGAATAATGTCAACAAAACACCATTAGAAAGAATAAACACATTCCTTTTTCAAACCCCTACAATATTTGCATGAAATAGACCCAAACTTTGTTCGTTAACTTTATCTCAGGCAAACAGCCCGAGAGCTCTAGCATACATGGGCACTGAACTGCGTGAAGTGTGTCGTTATCTCTACATGTTTACGATGGATTCATTCACTTAAGAAGTGATGACACTTACATAGAAACTCTGCAGTTTCAACTTTATTTATGTCCCTTTCAAACTCTTGAATCTCATTTGAACAAATTCATGCCACTCTATTTAACTTTTAAATATGAGATGATTCAAAAATGTTTTTTAAGATTATCATTTAGAAAGTTACTAATGGAGCGGTGCTATTATAGAGGGATCAAATGTTTATTATAAATGCTTTAAAATTGAATAATATGGCCCCTTTAGCATGTACAAAACCACAGCGAGAGATAGCAAGCACAAAGAAAGGTCCCTGGAAGAGTTACAGAAAGGTTCTCTGGATATTCTTGTTTATAGCTGAACAGCCATCTTTCCTGTTCTTTTTTTTTTGTGAGCACAATTTGGATCTCCATTGTCCACCTCAAAATGAATAAAGATTTTTGTCTCTTTCCTCATCATTCGGATAGAAAAGGGAATTTTGAGATCAACGGCATACATTTACAAGAGCTGAGTTATTAGCGTTGGTAAAAAGCCCTTCCTAAACAGATGAAGATTCAAAAGTGATTATTGGATTGCGTTGAAATAGAATTACTGCTTTTGTCAGTATTGCAACATCTATAAAGATGTCAGTGATTTGGAAAGATCATTAGAACCCTAAATTGTCTGCCAGGGATATGAGAACAGGCATTGGCTCATATATTACCCACAATCCTCATGTGGCATGATGGAGCTCTGCCTGCTTTGCTTGTGAGAAAGCATTAATCCTTCTCCAGATGAGGCTAAATTCTTTACGCTTGCTAAACGAGCGCTAGGAAGGTCTGTAATGGAAAGCAGAGGTGACGTGTATGAAGACAAACTCTTTTTCAGAGCACAAATAGTTTCCTGGTTTGTGAACACTTAAGCTGCTTTGATCTCTTTTTGTGTCGAGTTAAAGGTTATTTTTCCCAAATATTCAGTTGTTGGTTGCCACTTTTTTCTGCAACAAATTTTTTGTCACTTATCTTTACACTCGCCGGCCACTTTATTAGGTACACCTCGCTAGTACCATGTTTGATGCCATTTTTTTTTTGGCAGAGATTCAAAAAAAGCACTGGAAACATGCTCCTTATCGATATAAGAGCATCACGCAGCTGCTGCAGGTTTGTCAGCTGCACATCCATGATGGGACTCTCCCGTTCCACCACCAACCAAAGGTGCTCTACTGGATTGAGATCTGGTGACTGCAGAGAACATTTAAGTACAGTGAACTCATCATCTTGTTCAAGAAACCAGTCTGAGATGATTCAAGCTTTATGACATGGAGCTTTCTCCTGCTGGAAGCAACATCAGAAGATGGTCATAAAGGGATGGAGATGGTCAGCAAGGCTGTGGCGTTCATGCTCAGTTGGTACTGATGGACCCAAAGTGTGCAGAGAAAATTAAAATATTCCCCACACCAAACTTCAACTTTGTCAAAGATTCCTGAATATTGTTCTCCAGAATCTGCTGATCCTGACAGGAATCCATTCGACCCTCGGCTTTAACAAGATTCCCAGTCCCTTCACTGGCCACAGCCCCACGGAACCACCACCAGATTTTACTGTAGGGAGCAAGTGTTTCTCTTGGAATGCTGTTTTTTTCCACATATAACAGCCCTTGTTTTGCCTAAATAACGCTGTTTTTAGTTATTCCAGAATGAACCTTGTCCAGAAGTTCTTGAGCAGACCTCGAGTGACACCGACTGTTGCGTGTGCAGGGAAAAGCCTTGTTCCGCATCACTCGTCCATGCAGCATCTCCTTGTCAAAAGTGTGCTGAATACTCGAACGATGCACAGCGACGCCATCTGCTGCAAGCTGTTGCTGTCGATCTCTGGAGCTGGTCTGTGGGTTGTCCGTGACTGTTCTCACCAACCTGCGCCTCTGATTTTCTGAGATTTTTCATGCTCTGCCACTTCAGGCCTTAACTAGAACTGCATTTCTGGTCTTCCAATTCCTCACAGTTGAAACCGAGAGCTTAAATCTCTGAGAGCGTTCTGTTTCCTTCCCCTAAACCACGATGTTCCACAATCATTGTTTTCAGCTCATCTCAGAGCTGTTTTGAAGCTCCCACTTAGAGAAGATGCAAAGAGGAGAAACACTAACAATTCACCTCCTTTAAATACTTTCTCCTGATTGGATTCACCTGTGTGTAGAGGTCAAGGGTCACTGAGGTTACCAAACCCATGTTGAGTTCAAATAATTAGTGATAAAGGTATTGAAAGGTATTGTCTCCTATATGATACATAGGAGTTTGAATACCACTGTACTCTGCATCATGGCCATATCAGAACAAGATTCAGTGATTGTGTCCAGGGATGATTAACATTTAATCGAAACATCTTCCCAAGCCCAAGATGAGGAGTGATTAGTTAATGAAGTTATTTTTAAAATTAACCCGCTCTTTAATAGGAACCAAAAATCCAAAACCTGCGATGTCTCCTCGACAGTGAGTACAGTGAGGTAATAAAAACTAATAAAACCAGTGATGCCCTAATGTGGAAACAGAGCCTGTAACGATGTTTTTGTCTCTCAATCTTCCATTTCTGACCAGTTAAAACCGTTCAAATGAGCTCATCCAGCTGCATCATATTTCTCCAAGCAAATGATGGGAATCTGGTTCTCTGGTGACACCAGATCTAATAAATACTACAATCCTCTCACGTTTTGCCCTAAATGATGAAATGCAGGTGTGAAGTAATCTGTGAATTTATCCTTGAGGAAGCGATGCGTCTGAAGAGCTGAAGAGAGATGGCAAGGAGGAAACGAGGCTGATGAAACCTGGTCATCAAATCGCGTTGATATGCGAGAGGCGGTTGAGGATTCGCTGGAAAGAAGCCATGGAAATGTTGGAATCTAATTGTGTAAATTAAACAAACCTCTGCCAACACTGTCTGCAATCAGAAGATTAACAAAGATATCTTTTTAATTGTTTTCAAAGTGTGAATGAAGCACATTATCAAGTGAAAATACAATTTTGCCTGACGTAAACCTGCAACTTGAATGCGTATAATTATATTAAAAAGTTTCTCAAAACTTGTTTAAAACTAGCTAATTCAGTGACTGATCCCTGTATTATTGGATTAGATATTACCCATATTCTTGTAAGATACTTTTTTGTGCAGTTAGGTGAGTATCATGGGAAAAAATTAATTCAGTTGTTATGTTTATTCAGTAATGTGTCTGTTATTATTATTTTTTAATTTAAATAGCCATATTGTTTTTTTTTTATTTTTATTTTTTTTATTTAGATACTATGAAGAGCCGTGTGGTGAGGCAGATCCTCATCTTGCATTATGCAATCATTGTTTGAGTGTATTGTGTGGAATAAGAGAGTTTCTGTCTCTTTGTTGGTCAGATTTAAATACGAACATATGATTATATTAGACTAGATCCAACTATAGGGGGCGCTGTGATCCCAGAGGTGGTGATCACTTCTGCTAAGCATAACAGAATTAGTTGTAGCAAAGCATCTTACTTCACTGCCACTGATCTCCATTTTGATCGCAACAAAGAGACTTTTATAACTTAAGAAAGAAAAGCAACACTTCTACAAACAAGTTATCGATTATCTTCAAGAAACTGCACATGTACTTCATTTATAAGTGAAGGCAAGTCGATATTAACGTTTTTGTACTTTTTAAATGATACGGTTTGTACATGGAGATAAAAAAAACACATTCACGGTTGCTTATCAAAAGGTGAATATTAATAAGCGAATTGTGCTTCTCTGCTTGGTTTTTAGTGCTCAAACACCAAAGGTGTGTAGAACCCTATTGTAATTGCGTTGAGTATTATTGTCTTGTGGCTTTCAATGTATTTTTTAGGGTCTAAACGAGCTTACAAAGGCATCAATTTTTGCGCACATGTCAGAACTGATGAAAATTTACATGTGAGTGTGGTTGAAAAAGTGAGTGTTGAAAAATGTCTCTATAGTGCCATCTAACGCGTTTCAGCTCATGGTGCAATAACAGTGTTTCATATGCGAATGGAATTTGGCACACATGTGTCGTTTAAATATAAGTAAATGTTAATATAATATGGATTGCATTTCAGAATGTCGACAGGAAGTCTGTTATTTTGCAAAAACGTCTAAAAATTGCCAATTTTATGGTGCAATAATTTAACTAATTCCTCCTAGAGATTTTATCAAAATTTCGCCACCAATATTTTTTCCTAAAATGACCAACTTTGTTATTAGTCTTTGTCTGATCACATCTACAAAATAAACTCCGAGTAATAGCGCCACCAGGTGGCCATTGAAAAAAACAACATTTAACTTTTTTAGCAGTTGTGACATGAGAGTAATGTCCCCCCATAAAAAGAAATTATTCAAAATCATTCATAGTGCCCCCTGGAGGTCATAACACTTTATATTGTGGTTTTTATTGTTTTATTTGCTTGTATTTTTAATGTATGTTTTTTTGATAATTGTAGCTTGAATTTAACTTCCTGGCTCATAGTGCAACTAACTTACCCCTGTGGCGCAAGAGGCCTATGATTTTTTTAAATAATTTTTTTATTACAATATACAAAATCGCAAGTGACAATAGAAACTCCAGGCAATTGTAGAATATCGCTTAGTTCAACCACAAGTGGAACCTTCCATTGCCAAACTGTGTGCGCGGGCCGCACCCCTGCAGAGTTTAGATGCAACCTTCATGAAACACCGGATTCTACTAATGAAGGAAGCTCTCCTTGGTTTGTTTAAAGCTGCCAGTGTTTGTACTGAAGCAGCGCTGGAAAAAAAACCAGGAGGGACACCGGCCTCCAGGAATGACTTTGCCCACCCCTGGTCTATCCTTTAGCCAATATATGAGAGGTTGCTTTGTGGTTTGCACTAGAGCATTCTGGGTTTTGTGGTTTTACATAAGGTTGTCTTATAACCAGAAGGTTGGTGGTCCGATCCCCACCAGGTCTGTTCTGTTCTGTTCTCCGTTTTTTGTTTTCTGTGCCGCGTTCCTCTCATATTCAGCATCGCGATTTGGATTTCAGGTGATAAATTAAACCCAACGTGAAAGACGCACTGCCTATCTGGGGGTCTTTCTCCGCTAAATACAGAAATACAGCCAGATGCTTCCGACAAGCATGTGCAGGGCACGATTGCATCATCACAGTTTCGGCCATGTTGTTTCGGTGGAAAAACTCTTTCGGAAGAAAACCAAAAATGCACTTTTGGGCCATTTTTGGTGAAAAGTGATGTCTTCCTGTCTTGTGTAACATGTGACCTTTGAGTTTCAGTAGCCTTGTGTTCATGTCTCTAGTTTGGTGAGCACACGGCTTTGTTCTGTTTATATGTGCCATGTGCTCTCCCATCTAGCATCTTGACAGAGCCCTTTTTCTTACCTTGTTATTGGTAAGTATATCCTCTTTGTCTCCTGGCTTGGTTCCTTCTTTATGCTTATTCCATCTGTTTTTTTTTAGTAAACAATGTTTAATTTCCACAACTGCTTCTGTGTAGGGTTCTGTGTATCTCATATCTCTATGAGATACTATATATCTACATTTTTACTCATATAAGTTGAGATTTGATGAAGTCCTCATCTGAACGGTCACATTTTTAATGTTGGCTAAGACACAACATTGAAGAAAGCAATATTTTTTTCCCACAAAGGATTGAGGCCTTACACTGCAAATATTGGTACCTTGTTGCTTTTCTTGTTTACACTGCTGCAGAAAAGATGCGGCGCAAGACCGTGTTTGGAACATATTTAAATAAAGCACTGAAAAAATGAATTTGATTCCTACAGATCTTGTGCTGCAGACTATTACAAGTCTAGCCACAGCTCTCGATCTTCAGCGACATCCCCTTCATTCTGCTTGGGGCTTGTTTTTACTAAAACAACTGATCGCCATTCAATTTAACCAATATTAGCAGCCGGGGAGCAGAGTTGACTAATTTACTCCTACTCTGATGTACAAACATTAGCAACTCTTCCCTTTTTTTAGACTGGACCTGCTAATGTCTTCGCCTCCCACTCCTGCACAGCTAAATGAAAGGCTTCTGTGGCTAAATTTCCCCCTTGTTCCTCCCACTCAAGTCTAACATCATTAGATGTACTTTAGGGCAGATATTGTTTCCTATCAATTCTATTCAATGAAACGCGAGCTCACAAGCATCGTTATGAGGCTGCTAATAAAATCATACAAGGTGTTTATGTATGCAGGATTCTCAGGAAAAGGCTAATCGCGCAGCTTATTAAAAGTGAACTTGCCTTCAGCCTCCTGGTGCAGGAGCGACTGGAGTTTCTGGGAATCTGAGGACAGCTCTGCAGTCAGAGGTCACAGATTAAGTTGCGTGTTTATGGAAACGGTGAGCTAATGTGTTTGCAATGTGAATATGAAGGAAAGTTCTGCTAAATAGCTATGTTGTGTTTTTTAAGTGTAACAAGAGTTAAATTGCAAGAACATTTTGAGATGAGGTCCATTGTTGTCGACACTATTTCTCACATTACTGTTTCCACCGATTCCACTTAACCCCTCCAGACCCTGTGTCCCTTTAGTGTGGACTTTGTACAGCACGTGTTTATTTTCTATAGCGAATTTAAGTAAATACAAAGCTTATTTTGCTGGAAATTATTATATGGTCAAATATAATGAAAGCCACACAACTAAAACCCAAATATTTTCAGTGCTTTTTCATTCATTTATAAACATCTAAAGGGGCAAAAAAGTTTGCTAAATCTTAAGTTTGATATTAGTATGTTGTAGGTGAAGTTTAATTCCTGGTGTTCACTGAAATTGCCAAAAAATGTCCATCTCCAGGGGTATAGAAGTTAGCGAGCCAAAAAAAAAACCCCATTTGATTAATTAAAATATAAATTTTGCATTTTGAATAGTATCTTATTAATGTTAAGTGAATTAAGTTCTGATGCTTGAAAATGGCGGCAATCAATTTGATCTCGAATTTTCAATTCACAAGTTCCACTTTTATCAATATTTAGCTTTCCTTTTTTCTATGTCAAAGTTTAACTTTGATTTAATTTGTTGTGTATATTTGAGTTTATAACATTTAAACCAATTTTTACATTAATATTAACATTAATTTTATCAATTTTACTACACTTTTGTCCAATTGTGACAACAGATTTTTGTTTGATGAACTTCAGTTTCATGTTTTACCATTTTTTACATTAGTATTTAACTTATTTTTTTGTGATTGTACTGCAGCTTTTGATAATTGTGAATAGTTAACTATTATTTTAACTTTCATTTAATTTAACCAATTTTTAAACAATTTTATGTCAATATTTAATCTTAATTTGATGGCAATTTGTCATCAATATTTGCCATTACTTCAGCTGTGTAGAAACTTTATTATTATTTCGTATTGACTTGTTTTTTTATGACCTTCCAAAATTAAACATTATTTAAATGTGTCTTTTAAATGTAATGCATACTAATAAATGTTTATTTTGCATTGTATTGTAAATAACATTTTAATAAAAGAACTAAATAATTTAGAATATAAGAGTTTATTCAAAAACACACAATCCTCAACTCAGGAGTGATTTTCTTCACTCATATCCTAGACTCTGTATAAACGAAACACATCCATCCATCCATTCATCCATTCATCCAGTCAGTGGCATTTATTCTGAAATATTTTCATGTTTCTAATATTTCATTATTCCCACCACCACCAGTAGAGTAATGACTGCAATAACAGCTATCGCTCCACAAAGGAATCGTTTTCAAGTGCAGTGTGAAAAAGCTGTTTATGGAGTCATTAGGATTATAAGTGATATTAAATACAGGAAGGTTTCCCTAGAATAAAAGAGGCAATAACTTAGACTGACAGACTATAAATATAATGATATTATTCATTTGCAAGTTGTGAATGTCTCGATTTGTCAGATTTAAGCTGCTGACACACAAAGGAATGATTCATCTTAGTTTGCTCACAGATCACTGTGAGAGCTCCTCTGACAAACCACAAATTTCTGGATTATTCCCTTATTTGGTTCAAGTATTTTCACTTCTACAAATTGTGAAATATATTTGACAGCAAACAAAGTGAACCGTAAAAGTGATCAGGCCTCCTTTAAGGCGACGTCAAATGCCCATTTTCAATTTGTATTTATGAAAAAGCTGCAACATGGTAAAGTTATTTTTGTATTGTGTAATGTATTGCCAAATTACATTTTTCCTTTGTTAAAAACAACACTGTTGCAAGTGTTTATCATAAATGTCTATTGAATTAAGTTTTCTGATCTCTAAAACTAGCTCTTTTTCATCCTAAAGATTTACCTCAGATTGTAAATTCACTGCAGTTTACGTCTTTTTGACAGCAACGCTCAACTTTAACTTGATGTTTTTTTTCTACTTTACACTTTTGACCAATTGATGTCAGTATTTGCCATTAATTTAATGTCAGTATTTGACTACAGTTAGCCATTGTATTGTAAAACAGCATTTTTACCTTGTTACATATAACACTCTTCCAAATCACTCGTTTTAGAGTCTGCTCCTTTAAATGATCCTGAGCTTCTGCTGACCACACCCCCTGCTGTCATATTTTTATATATGCACACTGGAAACACCCACACACATAGAGAGAAAATGTTTGGAACATGGAAAACTGCATGGGGCTCACTGAGTGTATCATCACATAGGCATATCAAGCGGTTCAGAATGACAGGCTCATCATGTCAGATTTTTTCCATGCACACAGTTTTTCTTAAATCCAATAAATAAAAAAATTAAGGTTCATTTTCATAATACAAGCCATTTTCACATAAACAAGGTAAATGTAATATGTAAGGAGTAGAGAGTAGAGATTAAAATGTAAGGATTCCAAGTAGAATAAAGTAAATAAACATAAATGTTTATGGATATGATCAGATTATCGAGAAATAAGTTAACCCCCTGAACCCTTGAGCCGGCCCCGATTCAGACTTCACAAGATCTCAAATGAGCTAATCATCTGATACCTGAGGGGAAACAAGTGTAGTTTTTTTTGTTCTCCGTCATTTTTATTAAAGTAACACACTGTTCAAGACTCTTGCCGTTTTTCTTCAGTTGTGCAGGGATGTTATGAAGAATTTAGGAACTATTTTAGATGTTATTGTTTACACAACATCTGCAAAATACATTTCTATTTCAATAGAAAAGTTAATCAATAGAGTTAACATCATCTAATCATTCATGACTGTCAGTGAACGCCCAAACAGAGCTAATTAAGCCCCACCTCGGTGACCTTTCACATCATGCTCTCACAGCTGTCTGAGCCATAAACACTCAGAGGAACACTCATTTGTGATGATTTTGAATGAACTTCACTTTCCAAAAACACAAACAACTCACCCAACCCCTGAAATAAGAAATGTGCACAATATTACAAAATACATTTATTGATTACAAATAAAATTTCAATTCGCTCGCAGCTTTTTCTCAAACACTCCATCAGGAAAAAAAATCCATTGTAAACAGAATCTGTAGCGTTCCATAGATGTGTTGTCAAACTGGTTCAATGAAGAAAACAGTTTTTATTTGATTTCATTGTGACAATCGGTTCCACCTGAACAAAATGACATGATAGGAATGTTGATTTCATACTGTGCCTGGCCTCTCCTGCCTTTAGCTTTGATTATCCACTCGTCATAGAACTGTTCTTGCATCCGTGAGTCTGAGCACTGCACAAAGCTTTCTCCAGCACATTCCAAAGATTCTCATTGGGATTCAGCTCTGGACTATGTGACGGAAATGATGTCTCTTTCACAATCTGAGATGATGAATCCTGGCATTGCCGTCCCGGAATATGCCAGAATCCATTTCTGGAATCACCAGGAATGTTCGGAAGTCAGCTGACTTCCTTTTGCTGAACCTAGACCTGAGCCACTACAGTAACCCCAGCTTGTAGCACTGCCCCCACAGGCTCGTACAGTAGGTACATCTGTCTCTCTTCTTACACAGATGCACCCATCACGCTGTAGCAGGGTCAATCTGGACTCATCAGGTCAAATGACGCGTTTTTACGTGGCTAAAACGATCAAAATGAATGGAAAACAAAGACAAAAATCTGCCTGAAACAAAAAAAAATCTAATAAATACCATAAAAACATTTACAACTTCAGTTTCGCATCGCAGAGTTCTGATTACGCTCTCAGCATCTTCGCTTTTGCTTTCTACTTTTTCGTTTGTGATCCTGAAAGTTACGTTTGTCATTCTGGCTTCGCACACATTGGCTAGTACGGTTTTGATTGATGATCCAACCAAAGTGGATCATCCTCCCCTCCTACTCTCACTCCCCTGGCCCGGCCTCTGTTGGCATCCGTTGCTCCACAACAGAAGAGCTCACCTGTTCCCCTTTTATGCTAAAGCTCTGATTGCTAGTTGTGAAACTGTTTACGCCTGGCAATGTGTTCCTTGTGAAAACTGTGTGTAGTGTTTTTTTTTTTAGAAAGTGTGTTTTAAAACTGTAATGTGAGTGTACAGCAGGAATTGTTTTGTCGTTGAACAGAATTGGTTCAGGGTTTTGGGAAAAAAGTTACATGTTGTGGTCATTGTGTCTCAAGTACCAGAATTTGTGGGTGTTTGAGGGTACATTTGAGAAAAACTGTGACACAATTAAATATGAAGTGTCATGTAAGGCCCAAGTCATTATGATGAATGAAGAAGAAGTGTTTTCCAATCAGCACATCAGCGTTCAGCTGGCTCCGCTAAATGTTTTGTGTCTGTCATTTGAAAACAGAATCCCGTCTTGGGAAGAAATAACATTGTTTAGAATGTAATGTTTCAATTTGCAGTAGAATTGAGGGGATTTGCCCGTTGTGGGTGTTTTTTTGGATTTGTTTGTAGAGTTCTGAGAATATGAGGCATGCTTTCAGAAAATGTGTGTAAACAATTGAGAAAAACTCAAGAAACGGTGCTGTTTATAACTCTTGTAAGCTGTGTCCCAATTCAGAAGCGTGCATCCTCCCAGGTGCGTATTTTAAAGCCACTTACGTCAACACGTAACTCTCTCATTTTCGCACCCTTCAATTGCGTCCTACTTTCCCCTGAATTCCGAGGATGCATCGCGACCATCCTTCATAGGCTCAGATATCCCACAATGCTTTGCTTTTTTTTCTTCATTAGAATCAACACAAAACACACTTGAATTTGTATTTATATGTAAGTAACATGTTTATAAAGGACAGTATATTCAAGCTCTAAATACTGGTAGTGATCGGCGAATTGTAAAACATATTTTTATTGTAAACATTAACACACGCAGCCAACAAAAGAACACTTATGAAAACAGAATGAAGCTCGACCGTCATCTGGTTTAAATTACACACCACATAAAATAGAAAATAATCCCAATGCAACCAAAATGAAAAATACAGAGCATGTTTAATACAATGTATTCCAAATAAAAAAGACAAAAAAAAATTAAACGATTAAAAATAACAATAAACACTAGAAAATAAACAAAAGAACACTGATCTTAAAAATGTTTTAGACACAAAACATAAAAATAAAAGAATCACTTAAAGAAAAATATTAATAATAAAAAGCGTTTCATTCATTTAATTTGGGATCCAAACTCCTGATCCAGCTGGTGGCGCTAATGCACCATAAGCAAACTGCGAAAAAACAACAGAAGAAGAATAAGAGGCAAACACTGTCCTGTTTACTAAGGGTTTATGCAGCCTTCGGAGGATCCTTGGAGGCTGGATAGGAAGAACCCTCCGAAGGCTTTTAGAACCTGGATTGGGTTACAGCTGTAATGTTCGTTTAAAACAAAAATAACAAAAATAATGACATTTTCAAAAGTTACACATATTATTGAAATCAAAACGAAACGATAGCTGGGTTGTGTTGTTCCTACATAAATCCAAACAGACGCGGTGACTGGCACGCGGACGGTGTTTCCAGAGTCTTACATTTACACTTTATGAATTTGTCAGAAGCTTTTATCCAAAGTGACTTACATTTTTAATGAATGAGAACTTCAGTTTTAGCTTTCCTGCGACGTGATCCCACGACGTTTGCGTTGTTAGCGCAATGCTCTACCGACGGAGCCCCAGAAAAGCTTCTATTGGTTAAATACTGTAAAAAGTTAGAGCATAGCGGTCACTAATCAGATGAAGCACCTTTGAGTTATTCAGGAATAAACCGTGATGATCTCATAAAAGATTCAAAAATCTGATTCATGTTCTGCAGGTTTCTCCTCTGGATCCCGCTGACGTGGTTCTCCTTAATCTCATCATCCACAGTCTAGAACTGATTTCAACACTTCTGATCAGATCTCTTTATCTCAGCTGTTATAATTTGGAGAGTATATTTTACAGTACCCAGGATTCCCCCATCCCCTTCCAGCAGCACCTGACAGCGGTGAGAGCTGTCGCTACTTTAACGTGTGTAGGAATATTTGTCAAGCACATTAGCTCACCCCGGGGTTCCCATTGTAGGCCTCCAAACCCCTCCTTCACATTCCCTTTAGGGCACTGTGTGTAGGAGGCTATGTGGGATTCTCCATACAAACACAGCAGATAGGAACCTGCCTGTGATGCTGGACAGAAGAACCGCGCTCGGCACTACGGCTGACGGGGCTGGGCAGGGGGGTCTGAACAGAAAGTGAGATCCTCTGCGTGGGATGCGGCTCAATTCTTCTCTGGCTTGGCTTGCTCATCACTACTTTTCAGACCAGATTTCAGGCAGGTGAAGGAGGTGACGGGATGTCCTCCTACACGCAGATTCCTGAGGACACTGGGCATCCTCTCTGTCTTTCAGAGCTGCTGAATGAAGGACTTCCAGAGAGCTTTATCTGAAGCTTTTAGTGGAACAAGCTGCAGAAGGAATGATCTCAGCTGCACTAGAAAAAGCGGCTATCTTTATTTTTTTTACTTTACTATGATAGTCAGTTTTCACTCCACATGTATAATTAAAATTATTTTTTTATTAACCAAACAATCCAACAATATTGCACGCTTGCTCGTTCATTGTAGATTGTGCTGACATTTGTGGGTGGAACAAAAATCCAAAATATAGTGAATATTGAATACATTTTTCAGGTTTTGTTATAAGCTCCTGCATCTCTCTGCTCTTTGAGCAGGGTTTACAGTTGTGGAAATAAGTTTACACACACTGACAAAGATTTCTTGGCCATTTTTCTGAAAATATTAGTGATGACACAAAAGCATTTTTCTCCCTCTTAGTAACTGGGAGAAGCCATTTATTTAGTTTTTAAATCATAATAACAGAAACTTTCCAGATGACCCTGATCAAAAGTCTACACACCCTTGACCTGTTTGCTTGGATTCAGTGTTTGTGCCGAAAAGGTTTCTGAGTTCATCCTGATCAACCCTTGCCTCTTTCATCCAGTAATGCCTAACATTTCTGAATTCTGAGCGATGGAGAAAGAAAAAGAGCTGTCAATCAGCGGAATGTCGATCAGCGGTGTTCAAACTCTGATGAAGAAGTGGAAAGTGAAGGATTCTGGTGAAACCCACAAACATTTCTGCTACAACTGCCAGAAAAACTGCACGTGATTGGCTGTCCCCGCTGTGTCACCTTTAGGTGGAACCTGCATTTTCCTTCAGGCATTCAATGCGTGTTTTACACAACAAACTGTAAAACTGAATGCTGCTCGCAGTTTAGATATTGTTTTGGTTGAATCTCGTTAACATATTTTAAAAGATGTATAACTTACATTTAAATCCCTGTGTTTGCAATAGTCGCATCCAAGTGGCTCAATGTAAATAAAATGGATCATAATGGACGCCTTTGGACGGGACAAACTGTAAGTTACTCCAGGAGATAACACCTGAAACTCACAGATCTCTGACACCTTTCAGCATAATCCGCAGCACTGTTACTGTCATGATGGGTATTTTAATTATAAATAACAGAGATTTAAAAAATGTATAGTTAATATCAAGAAGATATGCTTTTGATTGTTTATATTTGTTTTCAGGTGTTTTAAATCTGTTGAAAAGAAGCAGCACGTTAAAAAAACCCAACAATAAATGTTTATTCATATTTTTGTTGCATGTTTTTTTAGATTTAAAGCAGGGGTCAGGGGTGGCTTAGATAAAGACAAAAGAGCAGAAGATTGAGGAGAACTGGGGCCAGAGATCATACATCGGTTCAAAAACATAAATGTTCAAAATCTTAAAGACAAAACCCTACATTGCCGAGATAATAATGTCAGTGTGAACAGAGTCCTGTGCTTTTACTGTCTAAAAGCATCCAAGTTGAGAAAAAAAAATCACTGCTGCACCAATACTTTCTTCTGTGTTCAGAAACTTACCGTTGAGTTCAGCCATTTTCTATATCTGCCATTTTAATTTGTAGGGTCTCAGGGTTCTGCAGTGCACTTCACAAGGTTCTGCGGGACACTCCGGATAGTTCCTATTGTCCATCACAGGGAAACACACACAATCACTCCAGAGGGGAAGTTAGAATTCTTGTGGGAATTAGAGAACACCTGGAACCGGGAATCTGGAGGAAACCCACGCAAGCAAAGGGAGAACATGCAAACGCCTCCCAGGAACCCTCAAACCAGTGACCTTATACTGAAAGGCCACAGTGCTACCAATGGTGCCACCCACAAACTTCATTACCACAGATTTTCGAAAGGAAATGTGGTACATTTTTGCAAACTTGTGTCAACTGTAATGAGCCTTTTGGAAGAGGCTTTAAAGCCTGTCATATTTAATGTATAGGGCAGAAATGTCCCCCCCCCCCACACACACACTTTTGAAACCAACATTTTTTGCGATGCATGTTTGAATATGGAACCGATTGTCATTTCCCAGCCTCCACCCTCTCCTCTACCTGTTTCTCTTCCTGTCATTCTACCATCCTCTCTGTTAAAAAGGGGCAATAAATAAAGGTTGCTTTTTTAACATGGGTGTCATTGGGAATCTGACAACTTCTGCCTCAAGTTGTCAGTCGAGGGATATGCATCCAAAAGAAAAGTGAGGGATGGCAGCCTCGTCATGCCCCAGAGCTTATGGTTACAGGTGAGGTAGGAAAGTAGAAAGGGAGATCTTCATCCTGCAGCTCAGCTCCTTCTTCATCAGGACGGATCGGTACATTGACAGCATTACTGCAGAGGCTGCACCAATCCGTCTCTCATTCCACATAGTCCCCAAGATACTTGAACTCCTCCATAAGTTATGTGTTTATTCCCTCCAACTCCTGTTAAAATAAAGTAACTAGTAGCACAGGTTTCTTTTACCGAACCACAGAAATAGAACGCAACAGAAAGTTTCTCTGTTGAACTTCAATCTACAAACCAGCACCGATTGTCATTCACAAACGAAAAAAAGGATTAAATGCTTTAATGTCAAAAGCAGGCCACCGGATGTGAAACAGGTTCACTGTGAAGCCCACACACACATGCAAATACGACCGGCCGTTCAGAGGCTTTGAAGGAGAGAATCAGCCGAACCTCTTGCACGTCTGAGGCACTCACAAAGTGCAGCCTGTTCCTGAGGTCTTGCTCTGTAGCAACCAACAAGCCTTTTTCAATGAGTTATGACTCGATTCACATTTGTCTGGATGGACACCCACAGTGTTCCTCTGATCCAGGCCACACAACACAGAGAGAGCTGTACTCTGGCTCTGAAAGTATGAGCTGTTTACATTTACTGCAACAGTTACAAGCTATCGGCATTACAGTCAAACACAGCAGGGTTACAGGGAGTTCCTTTCACTGGTTGAAGTGTAACCATGGAGACGAATATCCTACGATTTATCAAAATGTAGTTTCTTTTAGAAAGCATTGTTTTCATACAAATAAACATTTACTGAACTCTTAACTAATAAGTTTTAAAAACAATTTAAGAAGAAATATTTTATCATAAAATATGACTTTGTAGCTCCACCTCTTGTCAGAAGACTTATCCCCTGAATCTGTAGTGGACCGGGAAACTACAGCCCAGTTTGGGGAAATACACCCCAGTCATCGTCAAACCCCAATCACCAGTTCATTTTAAGGTTATCCATCAGGCTTGCTCAACATCTCGTGTGAGATACACTCCAGCTTCAGGTACGCTGGATACATTCACACACACACATGTTGTGGGACTGCCCCGGAAATCTTCAGAAATCTTGGGATGAAGTTCTCAGTGTTCTGTCTCTGGTCACCAGTGCTACTCCAGTCTGGACTCATTAATGTTCGGACTCTGATTTGACTTGGGCTCATTAGTGTTCAGACTTTGACTTAAATAGAACTCATTATTGTTTGGACTCAGACTTGAATTGGACGCATTAGTGTTCGGACTCTGAATTGACTTAGAATTTTTTAGTGTTTGGACTCGGACTTGACTTAATTTTGATTGGACATGTTAGTTTTCGGACTTGACTTGAACTTGTTGGACTCATTAGTATTCAAAGTCGAACTCATAAGAGTTCATACTCAGACTTGACGTTCAGTTTTTAGTGTTCGAACTCAGATTTGAATTGGACTCATTACGGTTCAGATTGTAGACTCATGAGGGTTTGGACTTGAACTTGACTTGGACTTGTTAGTGTTCAGAATCGGACTTGATTTGGACTGGTTAGTGTTTGGACTCAGACTTGACTTGGACTCAAACTCGAATTGAATTTGTTAGTGGTCAGACTCAGACTTGACTTGGACTTACTAGTGTTTAGACTCGGACTCGGCTTGGACTTATTAGTGTTGAGACTCAGACTTGGCTTGGAATTGTTAGTCTTCTGAATCTGACTTGAGTTAGACTTGTTTGTGTTTACGCTTGGACTTGACTTAGACTTGTTTGTGTTTGGGCTTGGTTTTGACTTGGAGTAATTAGCCTTCGGGCATGGAATCTTTAATGTTTGGGCTCGGACTTTACTTGGACTTGTTAGTGTTCAGAATCGGACTTGGTTTGGACTTGTCAGTCATTTAGCTTAGACTTGAGTTGGACTTATTAGTGTTTGTGCTCTGACTTGACTTAGACTTTTTTAACGTTTGGAAGCGGACTTGACTTAGACTTCATTGGACATTAGTATTCAAATTTGACTTGCACTTGTTGGACTCATTAGTATTCAAAGTGGAACCCCTAAGTGTTCAGACTCAGACTTGACAATGACTTGTTAGTGTTCAAACTCAGATTTGAATTGGACTCATTAGTGTTCAGATTTGTGGACTCATTAGGGTTCGGACTTGAACTTGACTTAGACTTGTTAGTGTTCAGAATTGGACTTGACTTGGACTGGCCGGTGTTTGGACTCAGACTTGACTTGGACTTGAATTGGACTTTTTAGTGTTGAGACTCGGACTTGGCTTGGACTTGTTAGTCTTCTGAATCTGACTTGGCTTAGACTTGTTTGTGTTTGGGCTTAGACTTGACTTGGACACATTAGTCTTCGGGCATGGACTTAGTGATGTTTGAACTCTGACTTTTCTTGGACTTGTTAGTGTTCAGAATCGGACTTGAATTGGATTTGTCAGTCATTAAGCTTAGACTTGAGTTGGACTTATTAGTGTTTGTGCTTGGACTTGACTTGAATTCATCAGTGTTCAGACTCTGACCTGAATTAAACTCGTTAGTGTTCAGGCTTTGACTTGACTTGGACTCATTAGTGTTCGGAGTCAGACTTAGACTCATTAGTATTCAGACTTGGACTTAACATTAACTCATTAGTGTTTGGGCTCAGACTTGAATTGGACTCATTAGGGTTCGGACTCTGACTTGACTTGCACTCATAAGTGTTCGGAGTTAGACTTGGACTCATTAGTGATCAGACTTGGACTTAACTTTAACTCCTTAATGTTTGGACTCAGATTTGGACTCGTAAGGGTTCGGACTGTGACTTGACTTGCACTTATTAGTGTTCAGACTCACACTTGACTCAATACTGTTCAAGTAGTCCATATGCAGTGGTGGCTGGTCAATAGAGGGCATCAAAGTACCAACCCATCACTCAATCATGT
The DNA here is from genome assembly GCA_007224835.1 of Danionella cerebrum. NCBI lineage: Eukaryota > Metazoa > Chordata > Actinopteri > Cypriniformes > Danionidae > Danionella > Danionella cerebrum. The sequence goes on along the minus strand of SRMA01026784.1, from coordinate 13,121 downwards.
TAATGTGAAGAAGACCTTATGTAGAACATTTAATGAACCAATATTTTGATATGTTTATAAGTCAATGTATGTGAGTAAAGTTAGAGTCTCAGAATGTGTTACTTCCAGTTTCCTCAGTATCACGATTTTGAGAAGATCTTCAAAGCACCCTCCTTCCCGTTTTGCCCCTATCTTGCAGTCCTATTGAAATGAAGCCCATGACAAATATTGATTGAAACAACTTTATAATTGGAAAGAGCCAAACAGATTGAGATGAATGGAGAACAGAACCACATGAACAAGGGGTTTTAATGGAAAGCTGTTTTTATCATAAATGCTATGTTAGGATACGCTATGTTACCCAGAGACTAGGGCTGACTTAGGGCTGTGCGGTGTGTTCCAGCTTTAGAATCTAATGAGATGTGATCTAATGATTTCTTAGAAGCATGAAATAAATGCACAGCAAAAATGAATTGCATTTAAAAACTATGATATTCCGATCAATGTTTTTTAGATGAAATGTGATCCCGTGAATACAGCGAATGCATAGCAGTCTCCTGAATCACCCTCTCCGACCCGCTTCTGCTCTCTATTAGCAGAAAATGAAGAGCATTTGGATAAAGCAAGTGGCTCTTCACAACAAAAACAAAGCACTTGAGCCGATGATGTCATCAGATAATAAGTGCTCATTGTGAATTGACAAAATATTATGGCATGAGAGAAATCTCTAACCACTGGACGGAAGAGCGTAGAGAATCAAACCATGTTTTACGTGTAAATATATGTTGTGTTTATGTTGTTCCATCTCCATAAATCGATAAATATAACTCAACCCTGAGAAACATCCACTTCCAAGACGTTAAATAAAGATCTCTCTGACATTGATTTGATGAGCAGCGGTAGAATCAATACCAAATCCTTCAAAGATTTACTTGCACTGAATTATTTTGTTCTTAATGAGGTGGAAATGACCAAGAACAAATAAGTCTGAAAGTAAATATACACAGGTCTGCTGTATAATTAGCTCTTCTTTCTTTTTCTTTTTTCCTCTTTTTCTCCTTCATCTTTTTATTCTTCATTTTCTTTGTCATTTTTTCTTGTTCCTCTTGTATTCTTCTTCTTGCTTTCATTTTTTCTTTTACTCTTCTTTATTCTACTGTTTGCCCTTCTTTTTTCCTTTTCTTCTGACTCCCCTTATTCTTCCCCGTTTGAGTCTTCTTCCTCGTCTTGCTCTTTTTCCTCTTTTTTTCCCCTTCCCTTTCTTTCAATGTCCCCCTCCTCCTCCTCATTGTCTTCTTCATTCCCTTCCTCTTGTTCAACTTTTTTTTATTCTTATTGATCTCCTTTTTCCTCTTCTTCTTACTCCTCTTCATCTTCTTCTCCCCATACTTCCTCCTCTTCTTCTTTGTCCTCTTCCTCTTTTTATTCTTCTTTTTTTTCTTAATTCATTCATCTTCTCTCCCGCTTGTTCTCAGGGTCTCGAAAGTCTGCTGGTGCCTTCTTCCAGAGCACTTCGGACATGTCCATCCATCCATCTCCTTATAAATACACACAATATCAAGTCTAGGAAGTGTAAAAAGTATACAATAACAAATTAAACTAGATTTTAAAGTTTGCACGCAAACTTCGATGTTGGCTTGCGTTGGTGCCGTTAATACCTATTTTTTAAAATGTTGTCAGTTCCGCAACAATAACATAATCCAACCCCCATGTCTCTATGATTCTCATAAGCTGAGATAGGTACATGCAAAATTGGTTGCTATGGTAACCAATCTGGTTGCTATGGAGGGGTCTGTGACCTAACACATTGTTCCCCATGTCAATACATCAACCCCCATGTCTCTATGACTTTCCTAAGCTAAGATAGAGCTGCGCCATATTGGTTGCCATGGTAACCAGTCTGGTTGCTATGGAGGGGTCGCTGACCTAATATATTGCTCCCCATATCTATTCGGGTAAAATACAGCAACCCCCATCTCTCTATGACTTTCCTAAGCTGAGATAGAGACATGCCATATTGGTTGCTATGGAGGTGTCAGTGACATCATGCTGTAATCTACTTTCCATTTAGAATAATATAAAGCAACCCCCATGTCTCTACTGTGTTCCGTTCAGAAGATATTTGACATCGATAGTTTTGTAAAAAAGGGGGTGTGGCTTAATTATTTTATGTTAAATCACAAGGAATGATTGGCTGGATAAGTGATTTGCTTCCTTAATGCTAGTATGACTTTCCAGTGTCAATCAATTACAGAAGCTCTTTCACAACAGGATCTATGGGATTCATGCTCCATTCATTTCAATGGGCCATTGAAAGTCAATGAGACACCTTTGACCTACTAATTAGTAATCAAGTGCAGCTGCTGCAAAGGGCCAGCTGTTGAAACTGCCAGTTTCAACTGTCAGATTTTGAAATGATGGCAAATCTGCTGGAGAAAATCCGATTTTCATGCCTCAAACAAATAAAGATTATAGAAGAACCGTAAGACATATCTAAATGATTCTTTCTTTGTCAGAAGCAGAAGACCCTAACGAAGAGAATGCTGTAAATTTTGTGAAGGTTTGATTAGAAATAAAAAAATTATGGTGAGCTAGAAAAAGCCTTCATTTGATTCTGTGCAACTGCTCATTTCTGAGAAATCCATACCTCCAAACAAATAAGGATTACGAAAGAAGGAAAAGACACATTAAAATATTTCCTTTACTGTTAGAATCACAAGATTTTAAGGAAGAGAATGGTGTAAGTTTTGTGAAGCTGTGATAAAGTTTGAATGATTTATGGCGAGTTATAAATAGCCCGCGATTGAGATTTTGAACAGAATCCACCAGAATTTTTGAATGGAGGTGAATGGAGCAATTATGTGCACTCCTTGTGGTTTAGGCCACCTGGAGTAAAAACCGTGTGTTTTTTAAAAAATGAAAACAGCACCAACTGAAAGAGGACAAAAATCTCTACCATTTAGATATAAAATGTGTGTGTAAAGGTTAATTTTTAGTTGAGAAAACAGTGCAAGTAGCAACAAGACTGAGCTTGCTCACAGTTAGAGTGAGCGATGACATCACCACTCTAGGGCTCCCATAGGGAATGACTTGGGCCATTTTTGGGCCGAAATTCGCGATTTTTACGGAAACCGCTGGTCAAATCGGTTCGAAAAGACATAGCAACTCGAGTGGGAACAGGTTGGACGACCGTGGAAAGTTTCGTGGCTGTAGCTCGAACGGGCTAGGAGGAGAAGCGTTGTAAAATTTTGACGGAGGAAAAGAGAAGAAGAAGAAGAAGAAGAAGAAGAAGAAGCGGAATAATAACTAGATTTTAAAGTTTGCACGCAAACTTCGATGTTGGCTTGCGTTGGTACCGTTAATACCTTTTTTTTAAATGTTGTCAATTCCGCAACAATAACATAATCCAACCCTCATGTCTCTATGATTCTCAAAGGCTGAGATAGGTACATGCAAAATTGGTTGCTATGGTAACCAGTCTGGTTGCTATGGAGGGGTCAGTGACCTAACATATTGTTCCCCATGTCAACACGAGTAAAATACACCAACCACCATGTCTCTATGACTTTCGTAAGCTGAGATAGAGATACGCCATATTGGTTGCTATGGTAACAGTGTGGTTGTTATGGAGGGGTCGCTGACCTAATATATTGTTCCCTATATGAATACGAGTAAATTACAGCAACCCCCATGTCTCTATGATTTTCCTGAGCTGAGATAGGTACATGCAAAATTGGTTGCTATGGTAACCAGTCTGGTTGCTATGGAGGGGTCAGTGACCTAACACATTGTTCCCCATGTCAATACATCAACCCCCATGTCTCTATGACTTTCCAAAGCTGAGATAGCGCTGTGCCATATTGGTTGCTATGGTAACCAGTTTGGTTGCTATGGAGGGGTCGCAGACCTAATATATTGCTCCCCCTATCTATACGGGTAAAATACAGCAACCCCCATCTCTCTATGATTTTCCTAAGCTGAGATAGAAACATGCCATATTGGTTGCCATGGTAACCAGTCTGGTTGCCATGGAGGTGTCATTAACATAATATAATGTTTCAGCTGTCAGTATGGGTGAAGCTTACCAGCCCCCAAGTCTCTAGCATTTTCCTAAGCTATGATAGAGATGTGGCAATATAGTTGCTATGGTAAACAATTTGGTTGCTATGGAGGAGTTAGTGACATGTTGTAATCTACTTTCCATTTAGACTAATATAAAGCAACCCCCATGTCTCTACTGTGTTCCGTTTAGAAGATATTTGACATTGAAAGTTATGTCAAAAAGTGGGTGTGGCTTAATTAATTTATGTTAATTCACAAGCAATGATGGGCTGATAAGTAATTTGCTTCCTTAATGCTTGTATGACTTTCCAGTGTCAATCAATTACAGAAGCTCTTTTACATTAGGATCTATGGGGTTCATGCTCCATTCATTTCAATGGGCCATTGAAAGTCAATGAGACACCTTTGACCTACTTATTTGAAATCAGCTTGCACCTGGAGTTATCAACTGCCAGATTTTCAAACGAGTCAGCTGACTCAACTGTCAGTTTTTTTAAACGATGGCAAATCTGCTTGAGAAAATCCGATTTCCATGCCTCAAACAAATAAAGATTATAGAAGAACCGTAAGACATATCGAAATGATTCTTTCTTTGTAAGAAGCAGAAGACCCTAACGAAGAGAATGCTGTAATTTGTGAAGGTGTGATTAGAAATAAAAAAGTTATGGCGAGCTACAAATAGCCTTCATTTGATTCTGTGCAACTGCTCATTTTAGAGAAATCCATACCCTCAAACAAATAAACATTCTGAAAGAATGAACAGAGGTATTGAAATATTTCTTTTACTGTTAGAAACCCAAGATTTTAAGGAAGAGAATGGTGTAAATTTTGTGAAGCTGTGATAAAGTGTGAATGATTTATGGCAAGTTAAAAATAGCCTGCGACTGAGATTTTAAACAGAATCCACCAGAATTTTTGAATGGAGGTGAATGGAGCAATCATGTGCACTCCTTGTGGTTTAGGCCACCTGGAGTAAAAACCGTGTGTTTTTTAAAAACGAAAACAGCACCAACTGAAAGAGGACAAAATTCTCTATCATTTAGATATAAAATGTGTGTGTAAAGGTTAATTTTTAGTTGAGAAAACAGTGCAAGTAGCAACAAGACTGAGTTTGCTCAAAGTTAGAGTGAGCGATGACATCACCACTCTAGGGCTCCCATAGGGAATGACTTGGGCGATTTTTGGGCCGAAATTCGCGATTTTTACGGAAACCGCTGGTCAAATCGGTTCGAAAAGACATAGCAACTCGAGTGGGAACAGCTTTGACGACCGTGGAAAGTTTCGTGGCTGTAGCTCGAACGGGCTAGGAGGAGAAGCGTCGTAAAATTTTGACGTAGGGAAAGAGAAGAAGAAGAAGAATAACTAGATTTTAAAGTTTGCACGCAAACTTCGATGTTGGCTTGCATTGGTACCGTTAATACCTTTTTTTTTTTAAATGTTGTCAATTCCGCAACAATAACATAATCCATCCCTCATGTCTCTATGATTCTCATAGGCTGAGATAGGTACATGCAAAATTGGTTGCTATGGTAACAAGTCTGGTTGCTATGGAGGGGTCAGTGACCTAACATATTGTTCCCCATGTCAACACGAGTAAAATACACCAACCCCCATGTCTCTATGACTTTCGTAAGCTGAGATAGAGATAGGCCATATTGGTTGCTATGGTAACAGTGTGGTTGCTATGGAGGGGTCGCTGACCTAATATATTGTTCCCCATATGAATACAAATAAATTACAGCAACCCCCATGTCTCTATGATTTTCCTGAGCTGAGATAGGTACATGCAAAATTGGTTGCTATGGTAACCAGTCTGGTTGCTATGGAGGGGTCAGTGACCTAACACATTGCTCCCCATGTCAATACATCAACCCCCATGTCTCTATGACTTTCCAAAGCTGAGATAGAGCTGCGGCATATTGGTTGCTATGGTAACCAGTTTGGTTGCTATGGAGGGGTCGCTGCCCTAATATATTGCTCCCCATATCTATACGGGTAAAATACAGCAACCCCCATCTCTCTATGATTTTCCTAAGCTGAGATAGAGACATGCCATATTGGTTGCCATGGTAACCAGTCTGGTTGCCATGGAGGTGTCATTAACATAATATAATGTTTCAGCTGTCAGTATGGGTGCAGCTTACCAGCCCCCAAGTCTCTAGCATTTTTCTAAGCTAAGATAGAGATGTGGCAATATAGTTGCTATGGTAAACAATTTTGTTGCTATGGAGGAGTTAGTGACATCATGTTGTAATCTACTTTCCATTTAGACTAATATAAAGCAACCCCCATGTCTCTACTGTGTTCCGTTCAGAAGATATTTGACATTGAAAGTTCTGTCAAAAGTGGGTGTGGCTTAATTAATTTATGTTAATTCACAAGCAATGATGGGCTGGATAAGTAATTTGCTTCCTTAATGCTTGTATGACTTTCCAGTGTCAATCAGTTACAGAAGCTCTTTTACATTAGGATCTATGGGGTTCATGCTCCATTCATTTCAATGGGCCATTGAAAGTCAATGAGACACCTTTGACCTACTTATTTGAAATCAGCTTGCACCTGGAGTTATCAACTGCCAGATTTTTAAACGAGTCAGCTGCAGCTGGAAATTCAACTGTCAGATTTTCAAACGATGGCAAATCTGCTGGAGAAAATCCAATTTTCATGCCTCAAACAAATAAAGATTATAGAAGAACCGTAAGACATATCGAAATGATTCTTCCTTTGTCAGAAGCAGAAGACCCTAACGAAGAGAATGCTGTAATTTTTGTGAAGGTGTGATTAGAAATTAAAAAATTATGGCGAGCTACAAATAGCCTTCATTTGATTCTGTGTAACTGCTCATTTTAGAGAAATCCATACCCTCAAACAAATAAACATTACGAAAGAATGAACAGAGGTATTGAAATATTTCTTTTACTGTTAGAATCACAAGATTTTAAGGAAGAGAATGGTGTAAATTTTGTGAAGCTGGGATAAAGTGTGAATGATTTATGGCGAGTTAAAAATAGCCTGCGATTGAGATTTTAAACAGAGTCCACCAGAATTTTTGAATGGAGGTGAATGGAGCAATTATGTGCACCCGTTGTGGTTTAGGCCACCTGGAGTAAAAACCGTGTGTTTTTTAAAAATGAAAACAGCACCAACTGAAAGAGGACAAAAATCTCTACCATTTAGGTATAAAATGTGTGTGTAAAGGTTAATTTTTAGTTGAGAAAACAGTGCAAGTAGCAACAAGACTGAGCTTGCTCAAAGTTAGAGTGAGCGATGACATCACCACTCTAGGGCTCCCATAGGGAATGACTTGGGCGATTTTTGGGCCGAAATTCGCGATTTTTACGGAAACCGCTGATCAAATCGGTCCGAAGAGATATAGCAACAAACTACATAACAGCTTTGAGGTGTGTTGAAAGTTTCGTGGCTGTAGCTCGAACGGGCTAGGAGGAGTAGTGTTGAGAATTTTTGTCAGAAGAAAAGAGAAGAAGAAGAATAATAAGTTTAGGTGCAATATCAATATGTTGGCTTTGCAAGCAAGCCAACATAATAAGTTTAGGTGCAATAACAATATGTTGGCTTTGCAAGCAAGCCAACATAACTAGATTTTAAAGTTTGCACGCAAACTTCGATGTTGGCTTGCGTTGGTGCCGTTAATACCTATTTTTTAAAATGTTGTCAATTCCGCAACAATAACATAATCCAACCCCCATGTCTCTATGATTCTCATAAGCTGAGATAGGTACATGTAAAATTGGTTGCTATGCTAACCAGTCTGGTTGCTATGGAGGGGTAAGTGACCTAACATATTGTTCCTCATGTCAACACGAGTAAAATACACCAACCCCCATGTCTCTATGACTTTCGTAAGCTGAGATAGAGATACGCCATATTGGTTGCTATGGTAACAGTGTGGTTGCTATGGAGGGGTCGCTGACCTAATATATTGTTCCCCATATGAATACAAGTAAATTACAGCAACCCCCATGTCTCTATGATTTTCCTGAGCTGATATAGGTACATGCAAAATTGGTTGCTATGGTAACCAGTCTGGTTGCTATGGAGGGGTCAGTGACCTAACACATTGTTCCCCATGTCAATACATCAACCCCCATGTCTCTATGACTTTCCTAAGCTGAGATAGAGCTGCGCCATATTGGTTGCTATGGTAACCAGTTTGGTTGCTATGGAGGGGTCGCTGACCTAATATATTGCTCCCCATATCTATACGGGTAAAATACAGCAACCCCCATCTCTCTATGATTTTCCTAAGCTGAGATAGAGACATGCATATTGGTTGCTATGGTAACCAGTCTGATTGCTATGGAGGGGTCAGTGACCCAACACATTGTTCCCCATGTCAATACATCAACCCCCATGTCTCTATGACTTTCCAAAGCTGAGATAGAGCTGCTCCATATTGGTTGCTATGGTAACCAGTCTGGTTGCTATGGAGAGGTCGCTGACCTAACATATTGTTCCCCATATCAATGCGGGTAAAATACGGCAACCCCCATGTCTCTATGATTTTCCTAAGCTGAGAGAGAGTCAAGCCATATTGGTTGCTATGGTAACCAGTCTGGTTGCTATGGAGGAGTCATTGACATGATATAATGTTTCAGCTGTCAGTATGGGTGAAGCTTACCAACCCCCAAGTCTCTAGCATTTTCCTAACCGAAGATAGAGATATGCCAATTTAGTTGCTATGGTAAACAATTTGGTTGCTATGGAGGAGTTAGTGACATCATGTTGTAATCTACTTTACATTTAGATTAATATAAAGCAACCCCCATGTCTGTACTGTGTTCTGTTTAGAAGATATTTGACATCGAAAGTTATGTCAAAAGTGGGTGTGGCTTAATTATTTTATGTTAAATCACAAGCAATGATTGGCTGGATTAGTGATTTGCTTCTTTAATACTAGTATGACTTTCCAGTGTCAATCAATTACAGAAGTTCTTTCACAATAGGATCTATGGGATTCATGGTCCATTTATTTCAATGGGCCATTAAAAGTCAATGAGACACCTTTGACCTACTTATTTGAAATCAGCTGCACCTGCTGAGTTCAACTGCCAGATTTTCAAACGAGTCAGCTGCAGTTGGAAATTCAACTGTCAGATTTTCAAACGATGGCAAATGTGCTGGAGAAAGTCCGATTACCATGCCTCAAACAAATAAGGATTACGAAAGAAGGACCACACATATTGAAATACTTTCTTGACTGTTAGAATCAGAAGATTTTAAGGAAGAGAATGGTATAAAATTTGTGAAGCTGTGATAAGGGTTTGAATGATTTATGGCGAGTTAAAAATAGCCTGCGATTGAGATTTTAAACAGAATCCACCAGAATTTTTGAATGGAGGGGAATGGAGCAATTATGTGCACTCCTTGTGGTTTAGGCCACCTGGAGTAAAAACTGTGTGTTTTTAAAAAACTTAAACAACACCAACTGAAAGAGGACAAAATCTCTACCATTTACATATAAAATGTGTGTGTAAAGGTTAATTTTTATTTAAGAAAACTAAAGTATTTTAGCAAGTATCAACAAGATTGAGCTCACTCGAAGTTAGAGTGGGCGATGACATCACCACTCTAGGGGCCCCCATCGAGAAAAAATTTTAAGCTTTTTTGGGAGATTTACACGATTTTTAGGGAAACCGCTGGTCAAATCGGTCCGAAAAGACATAGCAACAAACTACATAACAGCTTTGAGGTGTGTGGAAAGTTTCGTGACAGTAGCTCGAACGGGCTAGGAGGAGATGACGGTAGAATTTTTTTTTTAAGAAACGGAAGAAGAAGAAGAATAACTAGATTTTAAAGTTTGCACGCAAACTTCGATGTTGGCTTGCGTTGGTACCGTTAATACCTTTTTTTTTAAATGTTGTCAATTCCGCAACAATAACATAATCCAACTCTCATGTCTCTATGATTCTCATAAGCTGAGATAGGTACATGCAAAATTGGTTGCTATGGTAACCAGTCTTGTTGCTATGGAGGGGTAAGTGACCTAACATATTGTTCCTCATGTCAACACGAGTAAAATACACCAACCCCCATGTCTCTAAGACTTTCGTAAGCTGAGATAGAGCTGTGCCATATTGGTTGCTATGGTAACAGTGTGGTTGCTATGGAGGGGTCGCTGACCTAATATATTGTTCCCCATATGAATACGAGCAAATTACAGCAACCCCCCTGTCTCTATGATTTTCCTGAGCTGAGATAGGTACATGCAAAATTGGTTGCTATGGTAACCAGTCTGGTTGCTATGGAGGGGTCAGTGACCTAACACATTGTTCCCCATATCTATACGGGTAAAATACAGCAACCCCCATCTCTCTATGATTTTCCTAAGCTGAGATAGAGCTGCGCCATATTGGTTGCTATGGTAACCAGTTTGGTTGCTATGGAGGGGTCGCTGACCTAATATATTGCTCCCCATATCTATACGGGTAAAATACAGCAACCCCCATCTCTCTATGATTTTCCTAAGCTGAGATAGAGACATGCCATATTGGTTGCTATGGTAACCAGTCTGGTTGCTATGGAGGAGTCAGTGACATCATGTTGTAATCTACTTTTCATTTAGAATAATATAAAGCAACCCCCATGTCTGTACTGTGTTCTGTTTAGAAGATATTTGACATTGAAAGTTATGTCAAAAAGTGGGTGTGGCTTAATTAAATTATGTTAATTCACAAGCAATGATTGGCTGGATTAGTGATTTGCTTCTTTAATACTAGTATGACTTTCCAGTGGCAATCAATTACAGAAGCTCTTTTACAATAGAATCTATGGGATTCATGCTCCATTTATTTCAATGTGCCATTGAAAGTCAATGAGACACCTTTGACCTACTTATTTGAAATCAGCTGCACCTGCTGAGTTCAACTGTCAGATTTTCAAACGAGTCAGCTTCAGTTGGAAATTCAACTGTCAGATTTTTAAACGATGGCAAATCTGCTGGAGAAAGTCCGATTACCATGCCTCAAACAAATAAGGATTACGAAAGAAGGACCAGACATATTGAAATACTTTCTTGACTGTTAGAATCAGAAGATTTTAAGGAAGAGAATGGTATAAAATTTGTGAAGCTGTGATAAGGTTTTGAATGATTTATGGCGAGTTAGAAATAGCCTTCGATTGAGATTTGAAACATTTGCTGGCAGAATTTTTGAATGGAGGTGAATGGAGCAATTATGTGCACTCCTTGTGGTTTAGGCCACCTGGAGTAAAAACGGTGTGTTATTAAAAAACTTAAACACCACCAACTGAAAGAGGACAAAAATCTCTACCATTTACATATAAAATGTGTGTGTAAAGGTTAATTGTTATTTAAGAAAACTAAAGTATTTTAGCAAGTATCAACAAGACTGAGCTTATTCGAAGCTAGAGTGGGCGATGACATCACCACTCTAGGGGCCCCCCATCGAGAAAAAATTTTAAGCTTTTTGGGGAGATTTACACGATTTTTAGGGAAACCGCTGGTCAAATCGGTCTGAAAAGACATAGCAACAAACTACATAACAGCTTTGAGGTGTGTGGAAAGTTTCGTGACAGTAGCTCGAACGGGCTAGGAGGAGATGACGGTAGAATTTTTTTTTAAGAAACGGAAGAAGAAGAAGAACTAGATTTTAAAGTTTGCACGCAAACTTCGATGTTGGCTTGCGTTGGTACCGTTAATACCTATTTTTTTTAAATGTTGTCAATTCCGCAACAATAACATAATCCAACCCCCATGTCTCTATGATTCTCATAAGCCGAGATAGGTACATGCAATATTGGTTGCTATGGTAACCAGTCTGGTTGCTATGGAGGTGTCAGTGACCTAACATATTGTTCCCCATGTCAACACGAGTAAAATACACCAACCCCCATGTCTCTATGACTTTCGTAAGCTGAGATAGAGATACGCCATATTGGTTGCTATGGTAACAGTGTGGTTGCTATGGAGGGCTCGCTGACTTAATATATTATTCCCCATATGAATACGAGTAAATTACAGCAACCCCCATGTCTCTATGATTTTCCTGAGCTGAGATAGGTACACGCAAAGTTGGTTGCTATGGTAACCAGTCTGGTTGCTATGGAGGGGTCAGTGACCTAACACATTGTTCCCCATGTCAATACATCAACCCCCATGTCTCTATGACTTTCTAAAGCTGAGATAGAGCTGCGCCATATTGGTTGCTATTGTATCCAGTTTGGTTGCTATGGAGGGGTCGCTGACCTAATATATTGCTCCCCATATCTATACGGGTAAAATACAGCAACCCCATCTCTCTATGATTTTCCTAAGCTGAGATAGAGACATGCCATATTGGTTGCTATGGTAACCAGTCTGGTTGCTATGGAGGTGTCATTAACATATTATGTTTCAGCTGTCAGTATGGGTGAAGCTTACCAGCCCCCAAGTCTCTAGCATTTTCCTAAGCTAAGATAGAGATGTGGCTATATAGTTGCTATGGTAAACAATTTGGTTGCTATGGAGGAGTTAGTGACATCATGTTGTAATCTACTTTCATTTAGAATAATATAAAGCAACCCCCATGTCTCTACTGTGTTCCGTTTAGAAGATATTTGACATTGAAAGTTATGTCAAAAAGTGGGTGTGGCTTAATTAATTTATGCTAATTCACAAGCAATGATGGGCTGGATAAGTAATTTGCTTCCTTAATGCTTGTATGACTTTCCAGTGTCAATCAATTACAGAAGCTCTTTTACAATAGGATCTATGGAGTTCATGCTCCATTCATTTCAATGGGCCATTGAAAGTCAATGAGACACCTTTGACCCACTTATTTGAAATCAGCTTGCACCTGGAGTTATCAACTGCCAGATTTTCAAACGAGTCAGCTGACTCAACTGTCAGTTTTTTTAAACCATGGCAAATCTGCTGGAGAAAATCCGATTTCCATGCCTCAAACAAATAAAGATTATAGAAGAACAGTAAGACATATCGAAATGATTCTTTCTTTGTCAGAAGCAGAAGACCCTAACGAAGAGAATGCTGTAATTTTTGTGAAGGTGAAATTAGAAATAAAAAAATTATGGCGAGCTACAAATAGCCTTCATTTGATTCTGTG
>SRMA01026783.1:28698-222889 GCA_007224835.1 Danionella cerebrum | reverse complement strand
CTTTACAATGTTTCAGCTTTTAGCTTGAACTTTCAGCTTTCGACACTTTAACTTTCTAATGTTTTACCTTTCAGCTCCCACTTTTAATTTTTAACACTTTCTACATTCTAATTTTTCACCCTTCAGCAACCACTTTCAACTTTACATAATTCAAATTTACAATGTTTCAGCTTCAGCTTTCAGCTTTTGAAACTTTCTAATGTTTCACTCTTCAGCCAAGGAAGTCAGCAATTTGAGCATTCCCTTTTCAGCTCTCTGCATTCACACGCATTTTCCGCTAGGAAATGCACTTTCTAGTTATTATTTTTTTTATTCTTATTCCCCCCCCTTTTTCCGGAGCCTACTACTTCAGCATACTTTGCCCTAGAAACACCATTCAAGCGTCAAAACGTACAGCTTTTTTTGCTCTATGTTGCTCGTATACAGCTTTTTGATATCTTTTATACTATTTATAAAATTTAACTTTATTTAAAATATTTTTCCCATTGAAATGAATGGGAGACTCTTCAAATCTCTTTAAATCTTCAGCTTTTTTTCAAACTTCATAACTTCAGCATACTTTCAGCTAGAGCAATCATTCAAATTTTAAACAATTCAACACATTTTCAGCTTTTAAAAGCTCTTTCAGCTTTTACATATCTTTTACAGATTTTAATTAATCGCAGTTTAAGTTTAATGAAGAATTTGGATTTTTACCTAATTCTGCTCCACTCTAGCTTACACTCTAATTTTTCACATCTCAAACTTCTTCATTTATTCCTCTCTCCTAAAGTAAACTTTACCCTTTATGCATAAAATTTATATTAAAGTAGTAGAGAAATTTGTCCTCTTTCCAAAGATGCAGTTGTTTTTTTCATATGACCCACGGTTTTTAAACTAGGAGGGCTAAACCTTAACGAGGGAAGCAAATTGCTCCATTGAGATCAATGCATTTCACCCAGAAAATAATGCTTGAAAGTTTTAAAATTAGGCTTTTTCTAACTCGCCATAACTAATAGAATTTTCCACATATCTTAAAATTTTTTACACCATAATCTTCGTTGAGGCCTTCTGCTTCTCACAAAGAAAGAATCATCTCGATATGTCTTACGGTTCTTCTGTAATGTTTATTTGTTTGAGGCATGGTCAACATCTGAGAAATGTCTCCTCGATTCGAAAGTGGCAGTTGGAGCCAGCTGTTAATCAACTAATTTGAATAACGAAATTTGATTGGCTTAGCCTTACCATAGACTCACAATGGGCCATAGAGATGCATTGCTGCCATTCATTTCAATGGGGCAATTGATTCCCATATGATCCAATTGTAAAAGAGCTTTTGTAATTGGTTCACAATGGAGATTCAAAGCAACATTAAGGATACATATAACTAATCCAGCCAATCATTGCTTATGATTTAACATAAATTCATCAAGCCACGCCCAGGTTTAACAACCATAGAGATGTATTGCTGCCATTCATTTCAATGGGACAAATGATTCCCATATGATCCAATTGTAAAAGAGCTTCTGTAATTGGTTCACAATGGAGATTCAAAGCAACATTAAGGATGCATATAACTAATCCAGCCAATCATTGCTTATGATTTAACATTAATTCATCAAGCCACGCCCACTTTTCAACATAATTTTTGAATGTCAAATATCTTCTAAGTGGAACATCGTAGAAACTTGGGAGTTGTTTTATATTGATCTAGGTTGAATGTAGATTACAACATGATGTCACTAACTCATCCATAGCAACCAGATTATTTACCATAGCAACCAAACCAGATAATCTTTATCTCAGCCTAGGAAAACGACAGAGACACAGGAGTTGGTCTAAATGACTTGTAGTCACACAGGGAACATCATATAATGTCACTGACCCCTCAGTAGCAACCATACTGGTTACCATAGCAACCAAATTGACACATCTCTATCTCAGCTTAGGAAAATGAGAGAGACACGGGAGTTGGTCTAAATGACTTGTGGTAACACAGGGAACCTTATATAATGTCACTGGCCCCTCCATAGCAACCATACTGGTTACCATAGCAACCAAATTGACAAATCTCTATCTCAGCTTAGGAAAATGAGAGAGACATGGGAGTTGGTTTAAATGACTTGTAGTCAGAAAGGGAACATTATATAATGTCACTTACCCCTCCATAGCAACCAAATAATTTACCATAGCAACCAATATGGCAAATCTCTATCTCAGCCTAGGAAAATGCTAGAGACACAGGAGTTGGTCTAATTGACTTGTAGTCACAAAGGGAACATTATATAATGTCACTGACCCCTTCATAGCAACCAAATAATTTACCATAGCAACCCAATTGACACATCTCTATCTCAGCTTAGGAAAATGCTACAGACATGGGGGTGAGTTTGTTTCACTAATATCGACCCCAGGAACATTCATTGAGGTACCTGACCCTCCATAGCAACCATACTGGTTACCATAGCAACCCAGTTGACACATCTCTATCTCAGCTTAGGAAAATGCTAAAGACACGGGAGTTGGTCTAAATGACTTGTAGTAACACAGGGAACACTATATAATGTCACTGACCCCTCCATAGCAACCATACTGGTTACCATAGCAACCCAATTGACACATCTATATCTCAGCTTAGGAAAATGAGAGAGACACGGGAGTTGGTCTAAATGACTTGTAGTCACACAGGGAACATTATATAATGTCACTGACCCCTCCATAGCAACCATACTGGTTACCATAGCAACCAAATTGACATCTCTCCCTCAGCTTAGGAAAGTGCTAGAGACATGGGGGTGAGTTTGTTTCAATAATTGTGACCCCGGTAACAATCACTGAGGTAACTAAACCCTCCATAGCAACCAAATGGTTACCATAGCAACCAAATTGACATATCTCTATCTCAGCTTAGAAAAATGCTAGGGACACAGGGTTTGGTTTGTTTCACTCATGGTGACACATGAAACATTATATGATGTCAATGACCCCTCCATAGCAACAATACTGGTTACCATAGCAACCCAGTTGGCACATCTTTTTCTCAGCTTAGGAAAATGCTAGAGACACAGGGGTTGTTGTAATTTACCTGTAGTCACTCAAAGAACATTATATGATGTTACTGACCCCTCCATAGCAACCAGACTAGTTACCATAGCAACCCAATTGACATATCTCTAACTCAGCTTAACGAAGTGCAAGAGACATTAGGGTAGGTTTAATTTTTCGTAGTCACACAGATAACAATATATTATGTCTGTGACCCCTCCATAGCAACCCTACTTATTACCATAGCAACCGAATTGATTGACATTTTCAACTTTACAATGTGTCACATTTGTTTTTAAGTTTCACGTTTCAGCTTCCACTTTCAAATTTGACAATTTTAACTTTCTAATGTTTTACCTTTCAGCTTCCACTATTAATTTGACACTTTTTACTTTCTAATGTTTCACATTTCAGCTTCCACTTTCAACTTATGACACTTTCAACTTTTGACACTTTTTCAGCTGTCTAATATTTTATCCTTCAGCTTCCACTTTCAACTTTACGTATTTCAACTTTACAATGTTTCAGCTTCAGCTTTCAACTTTTGACATTTTCAACTTTATAATGTTTCACCTTTTAGCTTCAACTTTCAACTTTTGACACTTTAGCTTTCTAATGTTTTACCTTTCAGCTCACACTTTTTATTTTCAACACTTTCAACTTTCTAATGTTTCAACCTTCAGCTTCCACTTTCAACTTTTTATATTTCAACTTTACAACGTTTCAGCTTCAGCTTTCAACTTTTGACACTTTTCAATTTACAATTTTTCACCTTTTAGCTTCAACTTTTAAATTTTTACACTTTTAACTTTCTAATGTTTCACGGTTCAGCCAAGGAATTCAGCAATTTTAAGCATTTTCTTTCAGCTCTCTGCATTCACACGCATTTTCCGCTAGGAAATGCACTTTCTAGTTAGTGTGAATGCAGAGGCATTCACACTATTGTTATCCTACGTATTTATTAGTGTGAATGCAGAGGCATTCACACTATTGTTATCCTACGTATTTATTCTTCCGTTTCTTCTTCTTCTTCTTTTTATTATTCCCCCCCCTTTTTCCAACCCTAACTACTCCCGCATACTTTGGCCTAGAAACACCATTCAAACGTCAAAACGTTCAGCTTTTTTCAGACTAGGTTGCTATTACGTTTCACTTTTCAAACTTTTATACTTTTTATAATATTTAACTTTATTCAAATTATTCTTCCCATTGAAATGAATAGGGATATTCTTCAACCTTCCTTTAAACTTTCACTTCTTTCAACCTTTATAACTTCAGCATACTTTCCACTAGAGAAACCATTCAAACTTTGAATAAATCTACAAACTTTCATCTTTTAGATGTATATTTCAACTTTTTTATATCTTTTATACATTTTTATTAATCGCAGTTTAAGTTTCATGAAGATTTCCAATTTGAAACTAATTCTGCTCCACTCTAGCTTCCACTCTAATTTTTCACATCTCAAACTTCATCATCTATTCTTCTTTCTTAAACTAAATTTTAACCTTTATGCACAAAATTTATATTAAAGTAGTAGAGAAATTTGTCCTCTTTTTGAAAATGCAGTTGTTTCTTTCATAGGACCTACGGTTTTTAAACTAGGAGGGCTAAACCTTAACGAGGGAAGAAAATTGCTCCATTAAGATCAATGCATTTCACCCAGAAAATGATGCTTGAAAGTTTTAAATTTAGGCTTTTTCTAACTCGCCATAACTAATAGAATTTTCCACATATCTTGAAAAAACTTACACCATAATCTTTATTGAGGCCTTCTGCTTCTCACAAAGAAAGAATCATCTCGATATGTCTTACGGTTCTTCTGTAATGTTTATTTGTTTGAGGCATGGTCAACATCTGAGAAATGTCTCCTCCATTCGAAAAGTGGCAGTTGGAGGCAGCTGTTAATCAACTAATTTGAATAACGAAATTTGATTGGCTTAGCCTTCCCATACACTCACAATGGGCCATAGAGATGCATTGCTGCCATTCATTTCAATGGGGCAATTGATTCCAATACGATCCTATTGTAAAAGATCTTTTGTAATTGGTTTACAATGGAGATTCAAAGCAACATTAAGGATGCATACAAGTATACCAGCCAATCATTGCTTATGATTTAACATAAATTCATCAAGCCACGCCCACTTTTCAACATCATTTTTGAATGTCAAATATCTTCTAAGTGGAACATCGTAGAAACATGGGAGTTGTTTTATATTGATCTAAGTTGAATGTAGATTACAACATGATGTCACTAACTCATCCATAGCAACCAGATTATTTACCATAGCAACCAAATTGACACATCTCTATCTCAGCTTAGGGAAATGCGAGAGACACAGGAGTTGGTCTAAATCACTTGTAGTCACACTGGGAACATTATATATTGTCACTGACCCTCCATAGCAACCAAACTGGTTACCATAGCAACCATATTGACACATATCTATCTCAGCTTAGTAAAATGCTAGAGACCTGGGGGTGAGTTTGTTTCACTAATAGCGACCCCGGAAACATTCATTGAGGTCGCGGACCCCTCCATAGCAACCATACTGGTTACCATAGCAACCCATTTGGCACATCTCTATCTCAGCTTAGGAAAATGCTAGAGACACAGGGGTTTGTCTAATTGACTTGTTGTCAAACGGGGAACCTTATATAATATCAATGAACCCTCCATAGCAACCATACTGGTTACCATAGCAACCCAATTGACATCTCTATCTAGGTTTAGGAAAATGAGAGAGACACGGGAGTTGGTCTAAATGACTTGTAGTCACACAGGGAACCTTATATAATGTCAATGACCCCTCCATAGCAACCCTACTGGTTACCATAGCAACCCAATTTACACATCTCTATCTCAGCTTTGGAAAATGCTAGAGACATGGGGGTTGGTGTAATTTACTTGTAGTCACACAGGGATCAATATATTGTGTCAATGACTCCTTCATAGCAACCATACTGGCTACCATAGCAACCCAATTGACACATATTTATCTCAGCTTAGGAAAGTGTGAGAGACACGGGAGTTGGTCTAATTTACTTGTAGTCACACAGGAAAAAATATATAAAGTCAATGACCCCTCCATAGCAACCATACTGGTTAGCATAGCAACCCAATTTACACATCCCTATCTCAACTTTGGAAAATGCTAGAGACATGGGGGTGAGTTTGTTACACTAATAGTGACCCTGGAAACATTCGTTGAGGTAGCGGACTCCTCCATGGCAACCAGGCTGGTTACCATAGCAACCCAATTGACACATCTCTATCTCAGCCTAGGAAAATGAGAGAGACACGGGAGTTGGTCTAAATGACTTGTAGTCACACAGGGAACATTATATAATGTCACTGACCCCTCCATAGCAACCATACTGGTTACCATGGCAACTAAATTGACATCTCTATCTCAGCTTAGGAAAATGCTAAAGACATGGGGGTTGGTGTAATTTTCTTGTAGTCACACAGAGATCAATATATAATGTCAATGATCCTCCATAGCAACCATATTGGTTACCATAGCAACCAAATTGGCATATCCCCAACTCAGCTCAGGGAAATGCTAGAGACAAGGGGGTTGATTCATTTCCCTCAGAGTGACACTGGGAACATTCTATTATGTATTTGACCTGTCCAAAGCAACCAGACTTTTTACCAAAGCAACGCATTTGACATTTCTCTATCTTAGTTTATGAAAATGCTAGACGGAATTTCATCTTACTAAAATTTTACCTTTTAGCTTCCACTTTCAACTGTTGTACACTTTCAACTTTCCAAATGTTTCACCTTTCAGCTTCCACTTTCTACTTTTGATGCTTTCAACTTTACAATGCTTCACCTTTCAACTTTTGACACTTTCAACTTTCTGTTTCACTTTTCTTCTTCCACTTTCAAATTTATACATTTTCAACTTTATAATGTTTCACCTTTCATCTTCCACTTTCAACTTTTGATATTTTCAACTTTACATTGTTTCACCTTTCAGCTTCCACTTTCAACTTTTGACACTTTCAACTTTCTAATGTTTAGTCTTTCAGCTTCCACTTTGAACTTTTGTCACTTCCAACTTTCAAATCTTTCAACTTTCAGCTTCAATTTTCAACTTTAGATTTTTTTCAGATACTTTCAGCCTGCTTTCATTTTCAGCTCTCTGCATTCACACGCATTTTCCGCTAGGAAATGCATATTTAGTGTGAATGCAGAGGCATTCACACTATTGTTATCCTACGTATTTATTATTATTCTTATTCCCCCCTTTTTGTTGGAGCCTACTCCTTCCGCATACTTTGCTCTAGAAACACCATTCAAACGTCAAAACGTTCAGCTTTTTTTGCTTTAGGTTGCTTGTATTCAGCTTTTTGATATCTTTTATACTTTTTATAAAATTTAACTTTATTTAAAATATTTTTTCCCATTGAAATGAATGGGGAGACTCTTCAAATCTCTTTAAATCTTCAGCTTTTTTTCAACCTTCATAACTTCAGCATACTTTCAGCTAGAGCAGTCATTCAAATTTTAAACAATTCAACACATTTTCAGCTTTTAAAAGATGTTTTCAGCTTTTACATATCTTTTACAGATTTTTATAAATCACAGTTTAAGTTTAATGAAGAATTAGGATTTTGACCTAATTCTGCTCCACTCTAGCTTCCACTCTAATTTTTCACATCTCAAACTTATTGATATATTCCTCTCTCCTAAACTAAACTTTACCCTTTACGGACAAATTTTATATGAAAGTAGTAGAGAAATTTGTCCTCTTTTTGAAAATGCAGTTGTTAATTTGATATGACCTACGGTTTTTAAACTAGGAGGGCTAAACCTTAACGAGGGAAGCAAATTGCTCCATTGAGATCAATGCATTTCACCCAGAAAATAATGCTTGAATGTTTGAAATTAAGGCATTTTCTAACTCGCCATAACTACTAGAATTTTCCACATATCTAAAAAAAATTTACACCATAATCTTTATTGAGGCCTTCTGCTTCTCATAAAGAAAGAATCATCTCGATATGTCTTACGGTTCTTCTGTAATGTTTATTTGTTTGAGGCATGGTCAACATCTGTGAAATGTCTCCTCGATTCGAAAAGTGGCAGTTGGAGGCAGCTGACTAATTACCTTAACTAATTTAAATACCGAAATTTGATTGGCTTAGGCTTTCCATAGACTCACAATGGGCCATAGAGATGCATTGCTGCCATTCATTTCAATGGGGCAATTGATTCCCATAGATCCTATTGTAAAAGTGCTTTTGTAATTGGTTCACAATGGAGATTCAAAGCAACATTAAGGATGTATATAACTAATCCAGCCAATCATTGCTTATGATTTAACATTAATTCATCAAGCCACGCCCACTTTTCAACATTATTTTTGAATGTCAAATATCTTCTAAGTGGAACATCGCAGAAACATGGGAGTTGTTTTATATTGATCTAGGTTGAATGCAGATTACAACATGATGTCACTAACTCATCCATAGCAACCAGATTATTTACCATAGCAACCAAATTGACACATCTCTATCTCTGCTTAGGGAAATGCGAGAGACACAGGAGTTGGTCTAAATCACTTGTAGTCACACAGGGAACATTATATATTGTCACTGACCCCTCCATAGCAACCAAACTGGTTACCATAGCAACCATATTGACACATATCTATCTCAGCTTAGGAAAATGCTAGAGACATGGGGGTGAGTTTGTTACACTAATAGTAACCCTGGAAACATTCATTGAGGTAGCGGACTCCTCCATGGCAACCAGGCTGGTTACCATAGCAAACCAATTGACACATCTCTATCTCAGCTTAGGAAAATGCTAGAGACACAGGAGTTTGTCTAATTGACTTGTTGTCAAACAGGGAACCTTATATAATATCAATGAACCCTCCATAGCAACCATACTGGTTACCATAGCAACCCAATTGACACATCTCTATCTAGGTTTAGGAAAGTGTGAGAGACACGGTAGTTGGTCTAAATGACTTGTAGTCACACAGGGAACATTATATAATGTCAATGACCCCTCCATAGCAACCATACTGGTTACCATAGCAACCCAATTTACACATCTCTATCTCAGCTTTGGAAAATGCTAGAGACATGGGGGTTGGTGTAATTTACTTGTAGTCACACAGGGATCAATATATTGTGTCAATGACTCCTTCATAGCAACCATACTGGCTACCATAGCAACCCAATTGACACATATTTATCTCAGCTTAGGAAAGTGTGAGACACGGGAGTTGGTCTAATTGACTTGTAGTCACACAGGAAACATTATATGATGCCAATGACCCCTCCATAGCAACCAGTCTGGTTACTATAGCAACCCAACTGATACATCTCTACCTCAGCTTAGGAAAGTGCTAGAGACATGGGGGTGAGTTTCTTTCACTAATAGTGACCCCAGGAACATTCACTGATGTAATTGACCCCTCCATAGTAACCATACTGGTTACCATAGTAACCAAATTGACACATCTTTATCTCAGCTTAGAAAAGTGCGAGAGACACGGGAGTTGGTCTAATTTACTTGTAGTCACACAGGGAAAAATATATAAAGTCAATGACCCCTCCATAGCAACCATACTGGTTACCATAGCAACCCCATTTACACATCCCTATCTCAACTTTGGAAAATGCTAGAGACATGGAGGTGAGTTTGTTACACTAATAGTGACCCTGGAAACATTCATTGAGGTAGCGGACTCCTCCATGGCAACCAGGCTGGTTACCATAGCAACCAAATTGACACATCTCTATCTCAGCTTAGGAAAATGCATGAGACACGGAGTTGGTCTAAATGACTTGTAGTCACACAGGGAACATTATATAATGTCACTTACCCCTCCATAGCAACCATACTGGTTACCATAGCAACCAAATTGACACATCTCTATCTCAGCTTAGTAAAATGAGAGAGACACTGGAGTGGGTCTAAATGACTTGTAGTCACACAGGGAACATTATATAATGTCACTGACCCCTCCTTAGCAACCATCTTGGTTACCATAGCAACCAAACTGGCATATCTCCAACTCAGCTCAGGGAAATGCTAGAGACATGGGGGTTGATTAATTTCCCTCAGAGTGACACTGGGAACATTCTATTATGTATTTGATCTGTCCAAAGCAACCAGACTTTTTACCAAAGCAACGCATTTGACATTTCTCTATCTTAGTTTATGAAAATGCTAGACAGAATTTCATCTTACTAAAATTTTACCTTTCAGCTTCCACTTTCAACTGTTGTACACTTTCAACTTTCCAAATGTTTCACCTTTCAGCTTCCACTTTCTACTTTTGATGCTTTCAACTTTACAATGCTTCACCTTTCAACTTTTGACACTTTCAACTTTCTGTTTCACTTTTCTTCTTCCACTTTCAAATTTATACATTTTCAACTTTATAATGTTTCACCTTTCATCTTCCACTTTCAACTTTTGATATTTTCAAATTTACATTGTTTCACCTTTCAGCTTCCACTTTCAACTTTTGACACTTCCAACTTTCAAATCTTTCAACTTTCAGCTTCAATTTTCAACTTTAGATTTTTTTCAGATACTTTCAGCCTGCTTTCATTTTCAGCTCTCTGCATTCACACGCATTTTCCGCTAGGAAATGCATATTCTAGTTTTTATTGTACTCCTCACTTCTTTATACGCAACTTTTAAAATTTTATCTTTCACATATGTGCACCGTAAAAAGAGAAAACTTTTTTTTTCATGGTTTCAGTGACAGGTTGAACATTGATAATAGAGATATCCCTGAGAGTGATTTTATTATGTACTGATCCCTGAGATTGAAATGGCATTTTAACTCTTGAGTTTAATTATTCATTGATTCTGGAGATTGATTTTATAAGATCTTGAGAAAGTTTATGTATTGACCCTTGAAATTTGATGAAGACGATATTATTATACCATTATTGTTCATCTTTACAGATGAAGAGAAGGGATATGTGATGGAAATACAGATATTCAGATACAGAAACTTCATTACAATCTTTTCCATTGCCTTCAAGAGTGTACAGGCTCAAGGTCAGGCTGATCCGAGTTCAAAAAGACTGACTCGCCCCCATTGTTGCTCCTGAAAGCTGAAGTCAGCATTTCTTGCAATAAGCACATAATGTTCCATGTCACCCCTTTTGTAAAAGTGGAGCTTCGTTCACACCCACCGATCTGAAATGTATAAAAACACTGAACAAACTGCCAATAAATTTGTGACTGGTTGATGCATGATCCCCGTGTCATGTTTCTTTTCTCGTCACCTCTGAGATCTCAGAAAAACTTCGTCTCGAGACAGAAAGGAACAGAGTCCTTCCATCACATTACTCACTGGAGCATACATCATGAATTATATTTAGTGCATGCAATACTTATACCTGCTGGTCCCTCCACGTGTCGATGGTGTCGGCCATATGCTTAGAGATGGAGCTGAAGAGGGTGTGGTTTCTATACTTTCCTTCGAGGCAGCACCATAAAACTGTCAGAAGCTGGGTGAAGGAGTAATCATGGAGGTTTTCTGCAGGAAAACAATCATCAGAGTCATGAGTTCAGAACGGATAAACTAGCATATGAGAAGCTTTTCATCTCTTCACCAGCCAATTTCTTGCTGCAGGTGTCCAACAGAGGAGTGTGCTTCAGGTCAATCTTTGCCAGGCCGGAGAAAATGTGAAAATGGTCGGCTGAAGTGAACTCACTCGACAACGAAAAAACCTTTGACTGTGGGAAAATAACAGGAGAAATAGTCAGAAATTTATAATGGTTTATTCGCAAACAGAACAAAACTGTAAGGTTAAGTTGAAATGAGTTGTACTGGGTTCTGCCTTTGCTTGAACGATCTGTGGCAGGTGAATTCATCACAAAACTCATTGAGAGAAAGCTGTCTCACCCCATCCCCCCCAAAAAAACAATGTCAGCTAAGATGTTACAGTGCAAATATTACGTCTATGTGCTTAATAATTGGATAAAATACAGTTGCAAACCACGACTCCTAACTGCAACTCAGTCACTAACGCTCTTCACCCTCCCTCCCTCCCTCCCTCCCTCGCTGTTTCAGAAAAAGATATAAAGTTAAATTGCCCGAATTGTAACCTCTCCAATAAATATTAATGAAAGATGTGTCCATGTATATTTAAATCTATGAGACTGACCGCCAGCTGCTTCTTCAGTTCTAATGGAGAGTCTTTTCCCACCGCCTTCATCAACATCGTCAGGGTCTTCACATTGCTTGTCTCAGGAATATGATCCAGCAGCAGCCGCCTACCAACCCAGAACACATCACAAATTCACTCACAGAGACACAGAATACCAATTGCCTTTAGAAATAGGATGATCTTCCAACCTTATCGCTTCTCTCAGGGGTTGAGCGTTACTGCTTTTCATTTCATGAAGCATATGAGACAATATACAAAGACTATCGAGGTCAAACTGATTCAAATGTTCCTGGACGATAAACAAAAAATTAACAAACTTTAGCACATACATTATTTTTATGCATTCAGAAATATAAAACTATTCCCAACTCCCCTCACACCTGTGCAATGCGTAACAGTGTCTGTACAACACGTGAATCATGTGATACCGCCAGGTTTACGGTGACACGCAGAGTGCGAACTAGAAATTTATTCTCTAAGGCACCAGCTTCAATCGTCAAACGCTCACAAAGAGCACTAAACTCTGGGTGTTCATTAATCAGCTTGAACTCCCTTTGCCTCTGCTCAAAAGGCATCTCCGTAGTGAACTGCCACATTTTATAAAAAATTTGTGCATGACGCTTGAGCTGCTGAACTATTGCGTTAACCGAAGCATGCGCGCTCACTTAAGCTTAAACATTTATGTTATACATTTTTCATTTGTGTGCTAAGGTTGTTCGTATTAAGATTTAGTCGCTGCTTTGCTTTTCATTGTGCTTTTGCTGGCTGCATATGTTTGTTAGTGTCCACTTCACAGACGGATGGAGGGACAGGAGTTTGATTCGTCTGAGGAGGATACAAGGAGAGAGTGAGACTGTGAAAACTTGCTGCGGAACAAGTGAATTCTAACACGCACATGACACAAACACTGGGATGACTCCAGCCCTGAAGAAGGACAGATTCTGAGGGCGATAGTATGACTAAAGAGCTGGGAAGTGCAGAGTTAAGAAATGGCTTTTGGGTTAAACCAACGGTTCTCAAACGTTTTTGATCGAGCCCCCCTTTAAACTTAAAAAAAAATCTGCACCGCCACCACCCTCCCCACCTTTACCACCCCATCCCTCACGAAGCTCCCTGAACCAGGTTTCATGCTGTCCCCTGCCAGCGTTCTTCTTAAAATAAAAGGATAAAATATATGGAACATAATTAATAGGATAAATCAATAATAAATGGAATCAATAAATGAATCAATGCAATTTGTAAGACTTCTGCCTATTGGGGTTCGCAAAAATTTGGACACATCTAAAACTTTTTTAGATGATAGTTAGTGACTGTATGGAAAA
This sequence comes from Danionella cerebrum, assembly GCA_007224835.1. Lineage (NCBI taxonomy): Eukaryota > Metazoa > Chordata > Actinopteri > Cypriniformes > Danionidae > Danionella > Danionella cerebrum. The sequence goes on along the minus strand of SRMA01026783.1, from coordinate 209,375 downwards.
TGAAACAGTCGTGAGGTACAGAGTAATTTAACAAAATAATATATAAAATAGGGGGTATACAAAATTAATAAAAAGCCTTAACAGAGAAAACAAAAAATATTATTAATATTTAAGATTTTGTTAATTGGTTCATCCGAGTAAATGATACAAGTTTGGACTTATTAAGAGTCAATTTACGCAGAAATAATTAAGGTTTCACAAATTTTAGTGTTCTGATGACGGCGCCTGTTTTCATTATCTGTTCCTTTTGATATTTGATGTTCTGAAATTCTTTACTTCTGACTCCTCCCTGACACCAGTACCGACAGTCTGCTCGTGTACCGCACCACGACTGATGGTTTTAAGGTTATTTGCTGAAGGTTTGAGAACAGATTATGGAGATTGAGATTTTAGGATGACCCTGGACACATTATCACTAGAGGAATTAAAGAAGTAAGTTAAAGCACCATTAGATGAAAAACAAGATGCTCTTAAAAATTAAACTCTAAATTGCTATTTTAAGCATTAAAATTTGTGATTTGAAAAAGAATTGTTCAAGAATTGATTGAAGAAGAATAATTGATCTCAGTGGTAGTAGAAATTAAAACAGAAGAAAAGCAATTTGTTTAGCATCTATTATTCTGAATGATCACAAAGGTTTTTGACTGTATCGGGTTATTGTTGCTTATGTTTTGATGCTGATGGTTCTAATTTAGACTGCCTATCAATCCAGAGATACAAGGTCAAAAGAAATCGAGTGTCCGATGTGTTCCAACAACAATTCCAGCAATTTTCTGTGGATTGTTCTAATTATTCCAGTTACCAAGAATTATGATACTTGGACTTTGCAAAAGAAAATTTCATTTACAGAAATGTATTATTTCCCCCCACCAAATCTGGTTGAAGGGTCTATGGAAACCGAATAAGAAATAATGTTGTTTTTATGTTTTACTCTTTATTTATCTTTCTTTAATGGTTTTAAGATTTTTTAGCATTTAATCACAGTAACCCTAATATTATGCATTTATCATTTTTATTGTACTCCACACTTCTTTATACGCAACTTTTAAAATTTTATCTTTCACATATGTGCACCGTAAGAGAAAACTTTTTTTTTTCATGGTTTCAGTTACAGGTCGAACATTGATAATAGAGATATCCCTGAGAGTGATTTTATTATGTACTGATCCCTGAGATTGAAATGACATTTTAACTCTTGAGTATAATTATTCATTGATTCTGGAGATTGATTTTATAAGATCTTGAGAAAGTTTATGTATTGACCCTTGAAATATGATGAAGACGATATTATTATACCATTATTGTTCATCTTTACAGATGAAGAGAAGGGATATGTGATGGAAATACAGATATTCAGATACAGAAACTTCATTACAATCTTTTCCATTGCCTTCAAGAGTGTACAGGACCAAGGTCAGGCTGATCCGAGTTCAAAAAGACTGACTCGCCCCCATTGTTGCTCCTGAAAGCTGAAGTCAGCATTTCTTGCAATAAGCACATAATGTTCCATGTCACCCCTTTTGTAAAAGTGGAGCTTCGTTCACACCCACCGATCTGAAATGTACAAAAACACTGAACAAACTGCCAATAAATTTGTGACTGGTTGATGCATGATCCCCGTGTCATGTTTCTTTTCTCGTCACCTCTGAGATCTCAGAAAAACTTCGTCTCGAGACAGAAAGGAACAGAGTCCTTCCATCACATTACTCACTGGGGCATACATCATGAATTATATTTAGTGCATGCAATACTTATACCTGCTGGTCCCTCCACGTGTCGATGGTGTCGGCCATATGCTTAGAGATGGAGCTGAAGAGGGTGTGGTTTCTATACTTTCCTTCGAGGCAGCACCTTAAAACTGTCAGAAGCTGGGTGAAGGAGTAATCATGGAGGTTTTCTGCAGGAAAACAATCATCAGAGTCATGAGTTCAGAACGGATAAACTAGAATATGAGAAGCTTTTCATCTCTTCACCAGCCAATTTCTTGCTGCAGGTGTCCAACAGAGGAGTGTGCTTCAGGTCAATGTTTGCCAGGCCGGAGAAAATGTAAAAATGGTCGGCTGAAGTGAACTCACTCGACAACGAAAAAACCTTTGACTGTGGGAAAATAACACGAGAATTGTCAGAAATGTATAATGGTTTATTCGCAAACAGAACAAAACTGTAAGGTTAAGTTGAAATGAGTTGTACTGGGTTCTGCCTTTGCTTGAACGATCTGTGGCAGGTGAATTCATCACAAAACTCATTGAGAGAAAGCTGTCTCACCCCATCCCCCCCAAAAAACAATGTCAGCTAAGATGTTACTGTGCAAATATTACGTCTATGTGCTTAATAATTGGATACAATACAGTTGCAAACCACGACTCCTAAGTGCAACTCAGTCACTAACGCTCTTCACCCTCCCTCCCTCCCTCCCTCGCTGTTTCAGAAAAAGATATAAAGTTAAATTGCCCGAATTGTAACCTCTCCAATAAATATTAATGAAAGATGTGTCCATGTATATTTAAATCTATGAGACTGACCGCCAGCTGCTTCTTCAGTTCTAATGGAGAGTCTTTTCCCACCGCCTTCATCAACATCGTCAGGGTCTTCACATTGCTTGTCTCAGGAATACGATCCAGCAGCAGCCGCCTACCAACCCAGAACACATCACAAATTCACTCACAGAGACACAGAATACCAATTGCCTTTAGAAATAGGATGATTTTCCAACCTTATCGCTTCTCTCAGGGGTTGAGCGTTACTGCTTTTCATTTTATGAAGCGTATGAGACAATATACAAAGACTATCGAGGTCAAACTGATTCAAATGTTCCTGGACGATAAACAAAAAATTAACAAACTTTAGCACATACATTATTTTTATGCATTCAGAAATATAAAACTATTCCCAACTCCCCTCTCACCTGTGCAATGCGTAACAGTGTCTGTACAACACGTGAATCATGTGATACCGCCAGGTTTACGGTGACACGCAGAGTGCGAACTAGAAATTTATTCTCTAAGGCACCAGCTTCAATCGTCAAACGCTCACAAAGAGCACTAAACTCTGGGTGTTCATTAATCAGCTTGAACTCCCTTTGCCTCTGCTCAAAAGGCATCTCCTTAGTGAACTGCCACATTTTATAAAAAATTTTACCGATTTCATTTACAGAAATGGGATACCGGTTCAGCTCATCCAGCACTTCCATGGGGCTTTTACATTGAGCCAAATAAACAAGCAAAGGGTTATTTTCTGCTTCGTTCTGTGGGACTTCTGTGGTCGCTGTAGCAGCTGTAGACTCTTTAGCAGCATCTGAAGCACTGTGACAGTAATATCTGATAGATTTCGATGCAAGAGCTTTGCTTTTATCACTCCTTGGCTGAGTTGAGGCCAAACTTTTGACTTTATAGCATAGAGGCACCAGCTTCATTGTGGAAATGTCACACTTCCACAGCAGTGTGGATCTCAGGGCACATCTGAGCATGCCCAAACCTGATTTATGCATATTCATGTTCAAATGAGACTCTTCTGACAGTGAATAACCTGTTGCAACAGAAAAGTGGAGAGAGAAAAAACAAACCACCGTTAAATCTATAGTTTACTTTAAGAATAGAAAACTTGACATTTTCCATGCGTTTTGGCACTTTTTGTACTAACCGATCTCAAGCCTTTGGAAAAGTTCACGGGTTGAATTTTACATGTAAAAGTATCTGAACACAAACTATTAATGCGTTGAAAATATATAAGGATAGTCGAAACGAATAATGAGACCAACAACATCATGTTTCCCAGACTCGGCTACTGTTCAAACCACGTCTTTGCGGTAGCGGCACAGTACTTGAATTTTAAACATTGTTATCGTCTTTAAAGACATCAAATAAATGCTTTACCTTTAACCTTTGAAAGTCGTTCTCTCACGTTTCACCGTCCCTTCACAAGGGCCGCCATGATAGTTGCGTCAGTTCCGTTTTGATGGTCACATGGTCTCTCTGTCTTCTTCTTCTTCTTCTTCTTCTTCTTCTTCTTCTTCTTCTTCTTCTTCTTCTTGTGGTGTTTTTTTTTTTTGGCGGTTTGCAATCCAAGCATTTGTAGCATTACCGCCACCTACTGAGCTGTACTTTGGTCAGGATTTAGATTAAGAAAAGGATTTTATACTGTTATATTATTATTTTACAGGACTCTAAATTCTATGTATTATTTGTATATGTTTAAGATACGTTATAATTGTTTTGTATGATTTGCTGTTACTTAATAAATGTTCTACTTTGTCATGTTGAATTTTTGTTGTTTTCTCAAGTTTTCTTTCATTTTTGTTCTTTCTTCATGGTATGCTTTACATTTTATTAAAATATGTTTCTTTTTCATTACATTTGTCACAATTTCCTTTTGGATGACATGATGAATTGTGTGTAATTTAAGGCTGTATGCCCAATTCTGAGTCTTGTTATTATTGTTTCCTCTTTTCTGTTAGTTATATACAATCTTTTGTTGTATTTTGTATAAATGCCTTCCTTTCTCTCCCTCCTCCCATTGCTTTTGCTACATTTCTCTTACTTTTGTATTTATTATATTTTTAACCTCAGCTTTACTTATTGATGTCTCCATTGTTATTTCCCTCTTTTTGACAGCCTGTTTTGCTGCTTTATCAGCCATTTCATTTCCTTTGTGTGCAGGTATCCATATAGGCACCGCTCTTCTATTTTCTCGTTTCATTTCCATTAATTTTTCCAGTATTTCATTAATTATATCCTGTCTTGCTTCCGAGTTTCCTGATTTTAGACTCTCCAGTGCTGCTAAGCTGTTTTATTTAAAAAAAAAATTATTTATTTTAAAAAAAAATTTATGCTATTTTTATTGCAGTTAATTCAGCTGTGAATATAGTTACCTGATCTGTAATTCTTTCTTTGATTATTACAATTTCTTCAGGTATTACTACTGCCAGTCCCGCTTTTCCAGAATTCGGATCTTTTGAGCCATCTGTGTATATCTTCTTATGATCTTAATACATCTCTTCTATATATTCCATTGCCTTTTTTGCTTGTTCTGATTCATTTTTGGTTTGTTTTATTATTTCTTTTATTTCTATGTCCACTGTTGTTTTTTTGATATTCCATGGAGCTATTTCTTTCACTGTGCAGGATTTAAGTGCATATATTGCCATTTGTATTGCCATTGTTTTGCTCCACCAACCTAAGTTATAAAAATTAGTTCATGTTCCCAGGAACTGTGGTGGAAGTGAGCCTTCACCTTGCTGAGAGAGAGAGACCGTCTTGAGGAAACAAACAGCACAGAAAACCATTTTAAGAAAGAAGCTTCTTTATTGATGATTCACAGTGAGAAGACCACAAAACACAGAGAACAGCGTTCTCAATGTGAACATGTCAGAGAGTTTCTGGAACCCATCTATTTGTAACTTGGAGACCACCCTCCTGTGCGTCATTCATGTCCTTCCGATTAGACTCCTTGCGTATGTAGGATGTCGGGCACCAGAGTTGATTCCTACATTATGGTCAGAGATGTTATGGCGCGTTGGTGTGGTGCCTAGGGTTCTAGAGATATTGTAACTTCATATCATGGAGCACAGGAGGATAAGCTTCAAGGCACAGTACAAGATGTTAAGGTTGGGCTTAAATGACATTGAGACATATTCAAGGGAAAATCAAGAGGAAGACCCAGAATAAAACTGTATACAGAAATCACATAGCACAAGAATCATTTGACTAATAAAATCACAATAAAAGTGTATACATGGATGGCAAAGAAATCATTTTCCCATTACACAATCTTCAATGATTTTTTTTGACGGATGATTAGCTTGTGATTGTATATGTGCCCAGTATGCCATCATTTTTTTGATTCTTCGTAGTCTGATTGGTAGTTCTCCTGTTCCACTGGTATTGCTGCTATTGGGGATGATTTGATGGCTCCACAGCATATCATTAATGCTTTTGTTTGTTCAATTTTAATTTTTTTAAGATGAGTTTCACCTGCTGACATGTAGACTAAGCATCCATATTCAATTTGTGGTCTCATTAGTCCCTGATATATTTTTAACATTGCTTTTTTATTTCCTCCCCAATCTCTACCTGCTAAGTTTCTTAATATATTATAGATTTTTTTGCATTTATTTCTAATTTCCTCTATGTACATTTTCCATGTTAGTTTCTCGTCAAATGTTACTCCTAAAAATTTAATTGCATCTACTTGCTCAAGTTTCTTGTTGTATATTTCTAGGTTTTTTGTTTTATGTCTTTTTGAAAAGCAGATCACCTTTGTTTTGTTGATTGATATTTTAAAGCCCCATGTTTTTGTCCATTTCTCAATTTTTTGAATTGCTTTTTGCATTTTCTTTTCTAGGTATTTTACATTTCGTCCTCTCGTCCAAATTGCCCCATCATCAGCATATAAGGATTTACATATATTTTGATCTGTATTACTGAATATATCATTTATCATAATGTTAAGATACACCGGGCTGCACACACTTCCCTGCAGCATCCCGTTTTCCACTTCTCTTGTTTTTGATAATTGTTGTCCTACTTTTACTTGTTCTGTTCTATTATTTAAAAATTCTTCACTCCATTTCATTATTTTCCCACGTAATCCCATTTGTTTTAGTTTTATTATTACTCCTTCCTTCCACACCATGTCATATGCTTTTTCAATATCAAAAAATACTCCTATTACTGCCACTTTGTTTTTTCTTTTCTTATGACTGACTCTAAAAAAACAAGTGAATCTCTCGTGCTTTTGCCTTTTCTAAACCCATTTTGGTATAATACCATTTTATTTTCCGTTTCTATATAATATTGTAATCTATTTGTAATTATTTTCTCCATTATTTTACCAAGTTGAGATGTTAAGGCTATTGGTCTGTAATTACTTGGATTTGATTCATCCTTATCTGTTTTTTTGATTATGATTGAGTGTTTCCACTCTCTTGGAACTGTCCCTACTTCCCATATTTTATTAAAATTTATTAAAATAAAATTCTCCTATCATACATTTATATATACCATCCTTTCCTGGGGTTTATTTATTTATTTATTTATATTTTTTGTTTTGTAATGCATTTTTTAATTCACTTTTTGTAACTGGTAAATTTATTTTATTTCTGATTGTTTTATCGTGTTGTTCTTTACCATTAAATTTTTGTATAGTTTCTTTCCTTTCTAGTTTTTCTTCTGTTGTCAGATTATCTGAACTATGAATCTTACTGAACACCTCTGTGAATACTTCTGCTTTTTCCATATCTTCTTTTATTACTTTACTGTTCCATTTTATAGCTGCTACTTTATTCCTTTATTTATTCCTTTCATTTTATTTATGGTTTTCCATACTGTGTTAATTGATGTTTCTCTATCAATTCTATTGCAGTACTCTCTCCAGAAATTTTTTTTTTGCATTTCTTATTACTTTTTTTAACCATTGCTTGTGCTTTTTTATATATTAGTAAAGCTTCCATTGTATGTTTAGTTTTTAATTTTTTAAAAGCTTTATTTCTTTATTTTAGTTCATACTTCACTATGCTTATTGTTCCACATTCTAAATTAGTTTTTTTTTAATGCCTTTGTCTGTAATTTCTTTAAATTCTAGGGGTTTAAGAGATAATCTAAAGAGAAAAGCTCTATTTTTATTTGCTAGGCAATATAAAACTGACTTTGTTTTCTTTCAAGAAGCTCACTCTGTAAATGATCACAAGAGGTTCTGGAGATCACAGTGGAATAATGATTTATGGTTTGCGTGTGGCACTGAGAGGTCTGCAGGGGTCGCTACGTTAAAAAACAAATTTTCTGGAACCGTTTTGGAAGAATTCTCAGACTCACTTGGTCACTTTCATTGTTTACTTTTGTCTTACAGCGATTTATTTATCATTCTGGCTAATGTTTATGGTTACAATGTTAACACGGAGAATGATGAGCTTTTTGAGTCTATGGGAGAAAGAATTGATATCTGGTGTTGCAAATATCCACAGGCCTTTTTACTGATTGGAGGAGATTTTAATATAAGCCCAAATGATTGTGTTGATAGATGGCCACCCAGACAGCAAAACTCTTCTAATTCAACTTTAAAAACATTTATGCAAAAATATAACTTGGTGGACATTTGGAGGGAACTTAACCAAAATATGTGTTCTTATACATGGAGTGGTACCAGACAATCCAGAATAGATTATTTTCTAATTTCTGGCAACATATCTAAAGATAATGTAACTGTTGATATTCTTGTTACTCCTTTAACAGATCACAAGGCAGTAAATATAGATATAACATTTTCTGCTCCCACAACTCCTCAGAATTCTTTCTGGAAGATGAACGTTTCACATCTGAGCCATAAACCAGTAATTGAGGAGCTTAAGAGACTTATTTCATTTTACTGGGATCTTGCACAAAGAGAAGGCATTTTTAACAGGCATTGGGAATTTCTAAAGTATGAGGTTGGTAAATATCTAAGATCTTATGGTAGACTTCTGGCTAAAACCAGAAGAGCTGCAGAGGAACAGGTCGTGTCTGAAATTACATCTTTGTCCATGATTCCACCAGACAGGCTCTCACCTGAAGAAAAAATCCAGTTACACGAGTTACAATGTAAACTTGATGACATTTATAAACTAAGAACAGAGGGTGCATTTGTCAGGTCTAGAGTCAAATGGTTGGAACAAGGGGAACAAAATTCAGCATACTTTTTTAACCTCGAAAGACGACAAAGTAAACAAAATAAACTTTACCAACTCAATATTAACGGTAGTGTTATAGATGACCCACAATCCATCTCAACATTTTGTTACAATTTTTATTCTGATCTTTATAAATCTAGATACAATCCAGATTCGACTGCCTCTTTCTTTAATTCTCTCACAAATATAAAAACAATTAATGATTCGGAAAAAGATTGGTGTGATTAAAAGTTAATGCTGAAAGAAGTTGTTGATATCAAACATCTTAAATGCAATAAATCACCTGGCAACGATGGCATCGCAGCAGAATTTTACACACACTTTTCTGACTATCTTGCCCCTTTTCTACTAAACGTGTTCACAGAAAGTATCAAATCTCAAAAACTTCCCTCTAGTTTATCACAAGGAATAATTTCGCTCATCCCCAAACCGAAAAAAGATTTGCTTATAATTGAAAACTGGCGTCCGATAACTTTATTAAATAATGACTACAAAATCTTGGCTTCAGTACTTTCCAAAAGAATTAAAAGTGCATTAAATTCTGTAATAGATGAAACACAATCTGGATTTCTCAAAAACAGACATATTTCTAATAACATACGGTTAATCCTTGATATTTTGGATTATTCTAATTTGGTCAGTGACGATGGATACTTTCTGTTTTTGGACTTCTACAAAGCATTTGACACTGTAGAACACAATTTTATTTTTCAGTGCTTGTAGCTGTTTGGATTTGGTAACTATTTTTGCAAGGCAATCAAAACTTTATACACAAATGGTAACAGTTCGGTTATGTTAAAACAAGGTGCCACTCATCGTTTTGAATTAATGAGGGGGATTAGGCAAGGGTGCCCCATTTCCCCATATCTCTTTCTTCTTGCAGCTCAAACTCTTTCCTCACATATCCAGTCAAGTCCTCTAAAGCGAATAACTATTGCAGAGAGAGAGGTGCTCATTAGCCAGCTTGCTGATGACACCACTCTTTTTCTTAAAGACTATAATCAGATTCCTTGTGCATTAGATGTAATCGATTCATTCTCTAAAGCCTCTGGGTTATCTCTAAATATACGAAAGTGTGAGCTTTTTCCCATCAAAGAATGCAATGTTCCTTTTATTTGCAACATCCCGGTAAAAGAAAAGGTTTGTTATCTTGGTATCTTTGTTGTCAGGGACCCAAAAGAAAGATGTTCTTTTAATTACCAACCCATTATTGAAAAAACACAAACAAGATTTAATCAGTGGTTACAGAGGGATTTATCACTGAGGGGGAGAGTGCTACTGTCTAAAGCAGAAGGTCTTTCTAGATTAATATATACAGCCCAATCAATTTCTTTAGATAATAAATTAGACAAAAAAATTGACCAAATGATTTTTCAATTTTTATGGAGACGTTCAATACATTACATCAGAAAGTCTGTTATAATGAATACTTATGAAAAAGGTGGTCTTAACTTTTTAGATTTTAGTACTCTGAGCTGTACTCTCAAAATAAATTGGCTAAAACAGTGCAGAAAGAATCCTTCCTCCATCTGGAACTTTATTCCCAATTATGTATTTTCTCAACTTGGCGGCCTTGAGTTTCTGCTTACATGTAGCTATAAAGTTGAAAAACTTCCAGTCAAACTTTCCACTTTCCACAAAGAAATTCTGTTGGCTTGGTCATTAATTTACAAGCATAATTTTTCACCACATTCATCCTTTATCTGGAACAACTCAAGCATTCTATACAAGAATAAATCTATTTTCATCCAGAATTGGTTTGACAAAGACATCAAGTTGATTAGCCAGTTAATCAATCCTCAAGGACATTTACTCTCATATAATGAGTTTTTAGACTGCTTTGAGTTTCCGGTTCCGCCTCAAGAATTCGCTATTGTAATGGGAGCCATTCCTCCTGCTCTTGTTCATTTACTGAGGCACTCCCCTGTTGTGATGCCTATTTCCATCAATGTGAATGATACTTTTGTTGGTAATTCATGCTTTGTATCTCCCTCCAAAAATAATAATCGTACTATCCGTGCATTGTTCCAGCAGAACATAATATCTCTACCTGCTGTAACTGCTTTCTGGAGCAATACTGGAAATAATATTTGCTGGAAAAAAGTTTGGATTCTGCCATCCTTATACTTTTTAACAAATACAGTTAAGGAAGTCACTTTTAAAATAATTCACAGGATATATCCTGCTCGTTTCTACTTAAAAAAGTTTAAAAATGACATCCCTACTATTTGTTCTTTTTGTGACCATCCCTGTGAAACTGTTGTCCACCTCTTCTGGAGCTGCCACATTAACAAGTTTTTTTGGAGAAAATTTGTGAATTTTATTCAAAGCAACATTCATGAGAGATTTACTCTATGTTGGAAGGAGTGCGTATTAGGCTTCTACGACTATGACAAATCCCAAAGTAAAATATTTCATATTATTAATCTTCTCATTATACTTGCAAAATTTCATATTCACAAATCAAAATTTTCTAACTCAGAACCTCTCTTTTCCATCTTTCTCTGTGAGCTTCGCCAACATATATCTGCAATGAAACTAAGTAAAAACAAGAAAGCCATCAGAACTTTATCAATATGTAAATATTTCTCTGTATTCGATGCCTCTTAACTGTGTGATCTGTGTATAGATAGTATTGTAATATGCCCCTTATGCCTTTTTATTTTGATCCTTTTATTTTTCTTTATTTTTTGGTTATTTAATATACAATCATTTGTACATGTTCAATTGTAATACTCGTTTTAATATATGTATCATTGTTTCTATTAATATATGTATCTTTGTATGTATGTTTAAGCAATAAAAAAAAAATAAAAATAAAAAATTTGTGTCTCTTAGTCTTGTTCCTCTTCTGTTGTTTTTTTGGCAGTTTGCTTTATGGTGCATTAGCGCCACCAGCTGGATCAGTAGTTACCGAAATGAATTAATGAAACGTTCTTGTTTTATGAATATTTTTCTGACAGTTCAAGTGAAATGCAAGTGTTGCATATTTACTAACACAAACCTTGCTACAGGTGATTAGCAAACCTGGAAGGAAGCGAAGGCGTTAACAAGCCAACGAGGGAAACCACCGGACGTAACAAAATACAAGTCGTTAAATCCCTGCGGCTGTGTTTCAATCCAGGTTCTAAATGCCTCCGGAGGGTCCTTCTTACCTAGCCTTTTTAAGGCTACGGCTTGGGAGGATCCTCTGAAGGCTGCAAAACCCCTTGGTAAACGGGACGGTATAGCCTCTTATTCTTCTTCTGTTGTTTTTGGCAGTTAGCTTTATGGTCATCAACTTGCATTTTTATGCTACACCCTATGTTTTGTGCAATCATTGTTTCCACCTTGCCTTTGCTGTAATTCGGTGCAACGTTTTAACAACACATATATAGCTGCACATGGCGTCTTGTTTGGCCTTCCTTCACAGTGATTGGATGCTAGTGTGATCAATGAGCGGGGAATAATCTTATATTCTTATAATCTTATAATAATAAATATTTTTAGATAAATTATTTGGTAGACATTGAGTGTTTATATCTGAATTGATTCTGTATCTGAGCTGCAATTAAAACACAAGTAGCGTTGTTCAATACTAACAGCCAGCTAATATCAGATGGTGTTTGAATATGTGCATTTGTGTGCAAATAACTCTCAATTCTTTAAGATGTAAATAGAATTGATGATAGCCTAACATCTAAAAATACCTGAATTTCATTGTGGAGGATATTATTACAATAACGTGTTTAATTAAAGTTGGGCTTCTACGAGCCTTACCTTTAAAAAGATGTACTATTGCATTTAAATAAAAGTTTACTGAACATTTGCATGATCAATTGAACATTTTTTATTAAAGTTTTTTAACTGTGAGTTTGTAGAGTAGGTAAAATCCAAAATTTTCACAGAGATGAGACAAACTGAGTGAGTGAATTGAAAGTGAGTAAGAAATGAGTGAATTTTGCAGTCAGTGTAAAGGTTATCTGTGTTTTCAGAGCTGAGCGTGCTGCTGTGGCCACTGGTGGTTTACCATGAGCTGATTCAGAAAGTGTTCACCCGACTGGAGCCCATACTGATGAAACGCGACTACAGTATGAAAGGAGACACACAACGCCACAAGAAAAGTGAGTCACCTTTATTTTTGTACACTTTTTCTAGTCTTAAATAATAGAGATGTATACATGTTAATATTATTCATTTATTAACCACACATTTTAATCTATGTGTACCAATCTATGAAGCATATTCAAAAATTAAAAAGTCCTATTCTTAACTCTGTTGGCAAACATTTTACTTCAACGATTCAAGATAGGCCAATTTTTATTAAATAAAGAGTGAGTGGAGGCATCGTCACATCTGGTGCAGTGGCCATTTTGTTCGTATTCTTAATTTCAACCAGGAAATGGTTAATAATTGTTTTGACATAAAATTTTTACTAAATACTAAAAATACAACATAAACAACTATTGCTATTATAATAGATCAAAACTCAAAAACAATTCGGTTAGTTTTCATTTTTATTGGTAGGAGTCGCTCTGGTTTAATGTGTAACCATGGCAGCTGTGGTTGATGTCACTTCTCCCTCTCTATATACCGGTATTTATTTTTTTAAACAAACTGGTGCTCTTTCATTCTATTTTTTACAAAGTACATTTTATTTTTCTGTATTTTAATTTCTTTATATTTTGTTTACGCCAGTCTAAGTACAATAATAGCCCGAGACTGAGAATTGCTTATCTACTATTACCAACTGTTTACTTTAGCTTGACATAGATCCACAGGTAAAACCATAAGATTAGGAATTGATTTACAAAAAAAGACTGAAACACTGGTTTGCTTTCAAATGCTCAGTTTAAATGGATAAATTTTTTACTTTTTGTAAGGTTTTTATCAAATGCAAATCACAGATAAAATCACATCTTTGATTTTATCTGGTGTTCAATTCAGATCCACATTCAATTTCAGACTTTTAACGATACGCAGTGATGGTATGTGTTGTGCATTCACAGAGCTGAAGATGGAGATGAGCTGAGGGCAGATACAGAGAGTGAGAGGGTGGAGGAGTTGTCCTCCTCCATAAAGTTTAATGTGCATTTTTAAAATGTATGCACGTCTTGGGGTTTCCATCCAGGGTTTTTCCAAAATGGGCATAAAAAGGGATGGAGGGAAACAGCTATAGATTAGCATTTCTAGGTACTGAATATTGCATGGAGTCACAGTATATAGAAATTTGGTTTTTAGATGGGAATCGGCCACCACCAACCGAAGATGTGTGTTTATGGGATGTATAATTTACTACTCAGTTCTAAAAAGAGAAATAGAATGAGTAATGTTCAAATATATCTAAAATGCATTGTTGTGACTATTATATAAGTTTAATTGAGGAAAAATAGCAACATTAGGATTTAAAGTAAAGAATAAACTCTTACATTTACTTGTGAGGCTTGAAAACAAAGGGGAACACAAGCATCCCCTTTTCTTGGTCATATTGTTTGGCCAATTGTTGTAAAAACCGTCCATTATATCTGCTGGCCAATCAACCAATTGTTTGAGTTTACTTCATATTATTTTTTGCCTAATAAATTTGTTTAAAAGTCTTTTAATTCTCTGTGGTATCAGGTGGATGTGAAGACCACGGCTCTGGCGATGGCCATCACTGACTCTGAGCTCTCAGACGAGGAGGCTTCAATCCTGGAGAGCCACCACACCACAGCTCATAGATGTCTCTGAAGGTAATTAAATCATGCAATGCACAATTTCCCTTCTGACCTAAAACTGCTAGTATACATCTACTTCATGCAAAAAAAAAAAAACACATGTAAAGCTCTTATTAGGATTCAATATTTAAGAGAAGATGAATAAACGCTGGGTTTTCAACAGAATATATGGATGCTATGTCCTTTGCGATAAATGCTGGCCAAATGGGTGCCCAAAGCGGAAATGAACTATGGCCCCTCAAAATATACCCAACACACAATCCCACTAAATGCTTTTTTTCCAAGTTCAGGATGGAATAGCTCAAACATGCTACTGTAATATATTCTTAGATATTTAATTACAATAGTCAATAATACTTACTTTAATGATAGAGTTTTTGAACACATCCATAAGAGAAATTTAACCAAACACACACTTTTTGTGAGTACCCAACATTAAATGCATTTTTTTCCTTTTGGGATGAAATAACAAAAAAATGCTACAGTAAAATATTCTTAAATTGTGTATTCTTTGTCAATAATATACAGAAAAACTAAGGTGTTCAAGAGTTTTTAACACATCTTTAAGAGAAAATGAGAAATGGAATCTCAAAGCACAATAAGTATTAATTAGAGTTAATACGAAGCTGGATTTATAATAAGCCTGTATTTATATAACTTTATAAAGTAAAAACTTTCTAAGCTCGCATCATTAAACATTTAATCATTTATTGCTTCAATATTTAGCATATCCTTGTGAAAATGTGGTATATTTTTCTAAATATTCATGCATTGCTACTCACATCTTTCAAGATCTTTGATAAATTCTCATAAGCCTTGTTACAGCTGTAAGAAATCACTTTAGAACCTTGTTGAAATGTCCTTGTGTCCTTTTTTTCTTACCACCCATTTTCTAAGTGTATTTTTTCAATGCTTTTATCATTTTGTAGTTTACCTGTAAAAGTCACCACTTTAAAGCGTGGTCAATTTATTTATTTATTTTTTTTAAAGATCCTACATTTAAGTCTTCACACGTCCCTTTTCCTCGACTAGCAGACCCAGATTAGCAGAGCCTGCACAGTGAACGGGAGGAGTCGTTTACTCGGGACCTGGCTGAGTTTCCGTCAGTAGATGAACTTCCCTCTATCGAACCAGGCCTGTTTGACTTCCCTTTGGGAGTTTTTGGCTCTGAACACACCCTGTCTGAAGAGGAAGAAGCCATGACTCCTGCGAGCCTCCTCATCCAGCACCTGGCATCTCCGCTTCACTTTGTCAACACACACTTCAACGGATATGGACAAGCAGTGGGCGCACCAAACCAAAGCATTGGTACTGAGGGAACCCCTGATGGCAATCGCGACCAGCCCGCTCTCTTGAAGCCCTAAGTGAAGAGATTGTAAGCACGGCTATTTCTACCGTGGTACAGAACACACTCTCCGCTTTACTGAGATCAACTGAGGCTCATCCATGGCTTCATTTCTTCCCACTGAAACACCTCCATGTCCCCTTGAGTCGCCCCTTGATTTGCTCCCCTACCCACGAGGAAACTGACTGAGAGGAAAATGAAATAGACCTCACAGAAACAAGCACCGAAGACCAGTCGGATGTTACACTCGTTCCTGCTGAAGAGGAGGACTTTGAATTTCTGGACCAAAGTGAACTGGAACAGATGGATGAGGGGCTGGACCTGGGAGGGGATGAACAGGAAGCGGGCAGGGCTTCGGCAAACATGCCCCTCAGCTGTCAGCAGCTGGCAGAACCGAAGGTTTCCTTCTTCCCGTCATAAAACTGTTTATTTTATTTAAAGCCAGTGTAGATACCATTCATTGACGCATATGATTTGTGAAAGGGAATGTCGTAGTCAAAGTTGCCTTTTATTTTTCGCGTAGGTTACTGGAGTGACAACACTGTGATTGTTGGCTTTTTCCTGAGCAGGTGAATGTCGTGTCTTGATACATCTACTAAATCAGTCCAAATGGCCTCAAATCTAAAGCCACTGCAATCGAAAGTAATCCAAATGTGTAAATACTTTTCTGTAGCTTTATTTTTACCAGACTTTTGGGTTCTTAAGAGAGTCATCTTGTGGTTTTATTATTTGCTATTCACCAGTGATCTTCACAGTAGTCTTATTTTGGGGAAAGAATTGAGGCACGTTTCAGACAGTGATTGATGAGAATGAAGGAGTGAACTGTTCTTTTAACGCATTGGTTCACAAGCTGCTTGTTTAGCTTGTTTCCACCATTGCAAGGAGACTACCAGCAGGATTCTACAGTAAGTTTATATTAAATACGTTTTATAATCCCAGCTAAACTAATATATTCCTATGAAGTTGTTGGATTAATTTATTAAAAAGAGTTTGGATGGTGTGACCCCATTCTGATCCAGATCATATTATTCATATTTTTTGAGAGTAAAAGCTAAGTTTGAAAATTTGGCCAATATGAAAAATGTTGTATTGTGCAAGTTATTTTCTTACATCTACTTTTGTACTTTTCTGTACTTTTTCGGACAATGGTGGACAAAAAAAATTGATCAGAGATGTTGGGTCGGGAATTTAAGGGAAAACAGTAGTTTATATAAATTCCCGACCCAATATCTCTGATCAATTTTTACACTAATCAATTAAGAAAACAGTTGTAAATAAGATATTGGTTGTCCATTTCTCACAAACCGTGCTGTGAAAGATTTATACGTTTATCCTAGTCAACAACAGCTCTTTTAAAAATGTTACGATCTGGCCTTTTAAGGATCCCCTGAAAACGAGGAAAAGGTTATTGTGTTTAGAAGTGTTTTAAAAATGGGTTCCTAGGGTTTGTGATGTTACAAATGCGTCAGTCTGATAATGGCTCATTTATAGATGATTTTAACGATTTATGGTGTTTAATGAAGAGCCGCTGGATGGAACTGAATCCAAACACTGCACTTATATTTACATTTGGGGTCCCATTTAAAATGACACTAAATATGCAATTTCCAAAGCAAAGGTTGAGCAGCCAATTGCTGGTGCTGTAGAGTTATGTAATTAATTATGCTACATGTATCACATGATTATTGTGACAATGAAGACCTCAAATGGAAACAACACTTCTTTAGAAGTTTGAACAGGGCTTAATAGTCAATAATCATAGAACTATTTAAACTCTAAAAACAAGGTGTTTGCACCTTGTTTTGTTTGTGACATTGCAAACTGTAGGATCCCTCCTATATGCTCATCGTCTCTCAAGTTTAAACAATGATCCTCCAGTTTTACGTTACTTTGTCATAAATTCCCAACCAATGAAGTAAAGGTGACACGTTGAACTCATCTCACAGCAGAGATGGATGTGGTGAGCTGTGACTCATTACCATTTAAAGGGCCAGACACATCTCACTTGCTGTTCCCTTTTAGTCGAGACTATGGGTGGAGCCATCCTGAAAGTGGGTGGAGCCGAATATTTAACGGGCAAATTAATTTGCGAGTGAAGTTGATAAGCAATCACGTTGATTAGCAATCAACTGCTCTATAAGAGCAGAGCGTAGCTCTACACTCATTCTGCCTTCTTCCTCGGAGCGAATGGTGGTTGCTTTTTATTTCGACGCTCTTTACAAGCTGAAATATCAAAGGTTGCTTACCTCTGCGTTTGATGTGCTGCTGCTAGCCCAGATAGCTACGCCATCTTATCGCGGCACCTCTGATTCCCAGCTGATTCACAAAGGTGACCCGGGCTGCTCTCGCCCTGCTACGCCGGGCAGGCATCCGTGTCCTGGACTACCTCGACGACTGGCTCGTGCTAGCTTCTTCCAGGGACCAGTTGATCACACACAGGGACAGAGTTCTCAGAGCAGCGTCTTCACGACGGACGGTCAAACTGAAAGGATTTCAGAGGCTCCTGGGCATATGGCAGCTGCAGCCCTGGTGATTCCCCTCGGGCTCCTGCATATGCGACCATTTCAGCTATGGCTTCATTCCCGAGTTCCGAGTTGGGCATGGCGCAGAGGTCAGCTTCAGGTGCCCGTGACACATCGCTGCCTCTACACCCTCAAGGTCTGGGGCTCCGTGAACTTCCTCCGCGCAGGGGTTCCCCTGGGTGGGATCACTCTGCGCAAGGTCGTCACCACGGACGCCTCCATGACAGGTTGGGGCGCCGCGTGCGGTTCCCATTGAGCGTCCGGCTCCTGGAACCGGCGTCTCGCTCGATGGCACATAAACCGTCTCGAGCTAGTTGCAGTCATACTGGCACTACAGCGTTTCCGCCATCTACTGCTTCAGTCCCACATGCTTGTCAGGACGGACAGCACGGCAGTTGTAGCTTACATCAACTCCCAAGGAGGTGTTCGCTCCTGCCATCTGCACTACCTCCCCAACGACTGCTCCTGTGGAGTCAGAGCAGACTCTTGTCGCTCAGAGCCGTTCACATCCCCGGCGCTTCGAACAAGATTGCGGATGCGCTGTCGAGGTTCAAGCCGACCGCAGGGGAATGGCAACTCCACCCCCTGGCTGTCCAGCATATATGGAGTGTGTTCGGGGAGGCCCACGTAGATTTGTTTGCCTCCCAGGAGAACACCCACTGCCATCTCTTCAACTCCCTATCCCTGGCTCCTCTCGGGATAGACACACTGGCACACAGCTGGCCCAGGAAGAAACGCCTGTACGCGTTTCCCCCAGTGAGCCTTCTAGCACAGGTTCTGTGCAAGGTCAGGGAGGACGAGCTCGAGCTGCTTCTTGTTGCACCCATGTGGCCCAACACAGCATGGTTCCCCGAACTCTCGTCGCTCGTGACAGTTCCTCCCTGGCCGATCCCCCTGAGACCCGATCTTCTCACTCAGGGGGGGGGGGGGATTCAGGCACCTGAGACCGGACTTATGGGCCTTACACGTATGGCATATCCGGCCTCGGTGGACCCCCAACCTCTACCGCCCGCGGTATTGAGGACCTTAGAGCATGCGTTAGGCCCCTCCACAAGGTTATGCTACGCAGGCAAGTGGGGTCGGTTCGTCGAGTGGTGCTCTTCTTAACCAGAAGATGCTAGGACATGTCCCATCAGAGTCGTATTGACCTTTCTCCTGGAAGGGTTCGATCGGGGGCTGTCCCCTTCGTCCCTGAAGGTCGACGCAGCTGCGATTTCCTTCTTCCACCTCTGGGTAGAAGGGAAATCAGTTGGCAGCCACGATCTGACGTTGAGATTTCTCCAAAGGGCCAGACGGCTACGTCCCTCCAGGCCCCTCTCGGTACCCTCTTGGGACCTCTCCATCGCCCTGAGAGGGCTGAGGATGTCCCCGTTTGAGCCACTTGCCCTCGCAGACCTGCACGCCCTCTCTATTAAGACGGCGCTTTTGCTGGCTCTGGCATCGCTCAAGAGGGTTGGAGATCTCCAAACACTGTCCGCCGACGAAACGTGCCTGGAATTCGGCCCTGAGGATTCTCTGGTGCGAATCAGACCCAGGCCCGGGTTCATCCCCAAGGTCCCGTCGGTCCCCTTCCGGCAAACCTTCGTCATGCATTACCTCCTTGACTTAGGCGCTGTGCCTTCTGCGGCCCTGAGTGGTGGCAGTGACCTGCTGGCACAGTAGGGGGTTATACCCATGGATGCACATCCCCATGGGTCTGTCGAACATCCGCTCCCTCATCACCAACTCCAATACCGATGAGGGCTCTGATCCGGGGCCTAAGCACCACTAGGACCCCTGCATCAAGGATGTGCTGCGCCTGCAGGTTCCTAGTCCTACGGGAAGGAACCTTTTTTCACATCTCCCGACAGGTGGATCAGTGAACTCTATCCTCACACCCACTTGGCATCTGACTGACGCGGAGCAGTCAGCTCTCCTAGGTTCTGTAGTAAGGTTTTGCCGCTGGGCCTGATCCCTCAGAACTCGGGCCGGACTTGCCGACCCCCCCTATCTGGGTGGCCCAATCCGTGTACTCTATACAAAGCCCCTTTTCAGGTGAGTTGTATTACCCCGTTTCCATTCCGTCCCCTACCTGGGCGGGGAATGATGGCTTTTCGATTCCGCCCTCTTTTATAGCCGGCGGAACGCTTTGTCGCTTGCTGGATGCCCTCTTCAGGTCCCGATGCAAGCCTCCGCGTGCCCCTGTTCCACATCAGGGGCACACTCCTTCTGGTTGCCCTGCTTTTGAGCTCCTCAGCAGATTGCAACGACCCCGCAATAGACTAATGTCCGGGCTAAGGGGCAGAAGGAGTTCCCGACCAGACGCCTGACTAATACCTAACCTTCGCAGCTTAGAGTCGGCCTGGTTGGATGGACTTGGTCATGGCCCTTTCGAGGGAGTTCCCATAGTCGAGACATCGTCTGTGCCTCGACTGAAAGGGAACGTCTAGGTTACATACGTAACCCGCGTTCCCTGAAGGAGGGAACGCAGACGTCCCTTGGCCATGTACTTCAAGTCGCTGCTCTGAGGTGCCGTAGAGGTAAGTGGGTTCGGCTCCTGGGAAGAAAGCAGAATGAGTGTAGAGCTATGCTCTGCTCTTATAGAGCAGTTGATTGCTAATCAACGTGATTGATAATCAACTTCACTCGCAAATTAATTTGCCCGTTAAATATTCGGCTCCACCCACTTTCGGAATCGCTCCACCCATAGTCGAGACATCGACATCATCTGCGTTCCCTCCTTCAGGGAACGCGGGTTCCGTATGTAACCTAGACGTTTTGGATTAGGTAAAAAGATAATTAACAGTAACTTTAGTGTGTTGCAGACTTTTCTTGAAAACCCTAAGACCTTGTGAGGAATAGGGCTATAAATGTCCCATTTAAAATATGACCCATCAAACAAAGACTCACAGCAGGGATGTCAGTTATATAGATATTTCCATTTGACATTTTAAGATTATTTTTTTCTCGTTCGACATAGAGAATCCAAGAACAACGAATCTGAACTGCTCAAGAGTAGTGTGCTGCATTGGATTGTAAAAATCACATCAGATTGACATGAAACCTTAAAGGAAATATTTTACCTTTTAAAGAAAGACCTCATGCACGGGCTTGACTGAATGTTCTTGTTAAAACCTCTATTTGTATGTGAACGTCCGGTGTGAATGAACCTTATTTCGATCTTTGTGGATATCGAGCTGACAGAACTGACATAAAGCTTGACCTGTTAATTTTCAGTTTATATTTAGTGATCCTTTTTTGTAAAGTGTGACTGGATGAATTTACCATTTGATGATCCACATATTTTTCAATTAATAAGTGTATTAAAGAGAACTCTTTTAAACTGGAAATGTGTATAGAAATAACTGTATATAGCCAATATTAGACAAAAATATTTCACAGAGGTGATCAATGTTTCCAGGCAGGTTGCCCTTTTAAAGATAGATGTTGAATTGATGTCCTAGCAGTCATTGTGTGAACATTTACTTGTTCCTCAAGCATCTCTGGACTTTGTTCAAGTTGTTGAAACACTGAATTGTTTTAGTTTCAATGCATACAAATGAATCATCACACAAAGGCTGGGTGGGATGTACTGTTTTTGCTTTGCACGTTAATTGTCTTTGGCCCTACAAGTCTCAATTTTTGCTCCCTAGCACAGAGGTTTGTTTTTTGAGATAGCTATGAAAAGATATTCTTTCTGTAATCGTGATTGTGTTCTGTTCATGCTGTTACTGCTTTACGATCTATAAAAAGCCCTTGGAGCATTTAACAAAAGCCTGTTGATTGGTATTTCTTTGGTCTGGATCCCTTAAATATTACTGAAAAACACACCCATCTATTTTAGATAATTAAAAGGGATAAAAACTGATGATTGGGCTAAAAGTGAAAAATCTTCCCATTGTGATGAACACAAAAGTATTAAATCTTTTACATCAAAGCGTATGGGGGCATAAGTTACAACGAAAACCGCATATGAAAATAAAGTCTGAAGATGTTCCGAATTGACTGATGATAATCCAACGGACTCGGAGGAGTTTGAAAAAGTAGGTTTCTGACTAAATTAAAAATGTCAGACAGGAAGTTTAGCCAACTATGGTAAAATTGATTTCTATGTGCCTGCAGAGACCAGGTAAAAGCAAGACCGGAATTGTGAAAGTAGGCTAAAGCTAACAAAAGTTATTAGCATTTCTCTAAATTCCATTATATTGGTTGACCATAAAGTGGAAAATCAAAATGGCAATTAAAATTATTCTGTCCTGGCTCTGGCAGAGGTCCAACACTAATCAAACACACCTGAAGAAGTTGATTACTGTCTTACTAGTAATAGTAGAAACTTCCAACCCTCCTGGACCGAAGCCGGGGACCCCTGGCGAAGAACCTGTAAACTTCAATGATTGACTCATAATCTATTAGTTTACATATTTTTATATTATAGTGTTTACATATTTTTATTATATTTATATTCTGTATTTTGCACCTTGACAATCAGTGTGGAAATTGGATTCATCTTCTGTTAGATCGTGGTTAATAGACCAATGTGTAGATGCAATACCACTACCTTTTGGATCGGAGTGAGAATTCCAACCAGCGCTACGCACATTTCTTAGATTGTTAATCAAACCAGTTTGAAATACAAACCCAGGCTTTTGGGAGTTGTGGTCGTTTATACCTGCTTTGTTGACGGTAGGAGATGAGTTTCTGTTGATCATGAACGGAGCTGCAGGTCTGTGCTAACATGACAACTGCAGGATGAAATCAACACAGTCAAACTAATTAGTTCCCTTTCAGTCGGTCCCGGAGACGTTAGTCGGGATTAGACCGACTGAATGGGAGCGAATCACCGTGAGAGCGACTGACGAACATATTAACGGGCAAATTAATTTGCAGGCGAAGGTGATTGATTAGCAATCAGCCGGGTATAAAGCCGGGCGTGCCTAAGCCTCAGTATGCAATTTTCCTTCGGAGCTGACTGAGTGAGACTCTCTCTCCTGAACTTTGACGCTTCTAGCTTGAAAGATCAGCAGGTTGCTTACCTCTTGGCTCTTTTGGTGTGACCTCTGCTAGCTCAGAATAGCATGCAACCAACAGCCAGCACCTCGAAGATCTTCTCAGGCAAGCCTGTCCAGTGATTCAGCCGTTTTCTCAGTATCCTGTCCATTTTTCACGACACGATGAGCAAAACGTGCACTATTCCTGGCTGTTGTGGGCTTTTCTTTGAAAAGACGGTCACGGGAGTTGCGCGATGTGTTTGGTTTCCAGCACACCGACGCGGCTCTCGTGAAGCGCGAGTGTTTGCATTGCAGCGCTCTGCTGAGTCGCACGCGGAAGTTTTGGGTAGAGCGGCGTCAGGTGATTCCTCGCGTCATCCCCAAACACCGAGCGTGCTTCCCGTCTGGTCTGCGGGTGAATCGGACGGCGCTTCGGTGTCGCCCGGTACCTCGTATGATCCTGTAAACGATCTGCTCTCCCACGCAGCATCGCAAGGGGCGCGGCTTTCGGTTCTCCAGTTCGGCCTGCCTCCTTCGGGATTGCAGCCGAGCTGGAGCCGGAGGCGTTCGCGGTGCTCTCACAGCCGCAGCCTCGATCGGCGGGAGGTGACTCCTCCCCCCCGAGTCGATGCTATCACGGCTGGAGAATTGGTGGCTAGGCAGGCGCCGGGACAGGTTCCCCGCATACCGCTAGTGCCTTTTTCTCCCCGAGAAGCACGAGGAGCTCACTAATTCTGGCAGGCTCCCCTGCCCGTCAGGGGATTGAGCTCCTCCCTCTTCCCCACTCTGGTCAATGCAGCAGATACGGGTTACTCTTCGATTCCCCGAGTGGGTAGGTTGTCGCGGTGCTTACCCCGACAGCGCTGCTGCTTGACGGTCTCGATCGGGTGTTCCCGCCAAAGCTGGGAGGTCTCATCAGTCCTGATGATGAGAGCTTATTCAGCTGCGGGTAAATCTGCTGCATCATTGCATGCTATGGCGACCTTACAGGTCCTCCGTGTCATGCACCAGGGTGGTGGTGACCAGCAGTCTCTCTGAGACTCGCTTTCAGCCGCTGATTTGTCGCCTTGTGCTTCACGATCAGCCGTACTGAACATCGGTCACGCGATGTCCACGCTTGTGGTCCAGGAACGCCATCTGTGGTTAGAGCAGGCTTCAATGCGTCCCGAGGACTGATTTCGGCCTCCGTACATGCCTGTCTCCCCGGATGGCCTCTTTGGCGTCGCCGTGGAGATTTTCGTCAAAGGTCCCCACGATCAGGAGGCAGGCGGAGGGTCTGGGTATAGTTCCACGCCAGAAGCAGCAGGCGTTGCTCCTGGGCCGGAACCCTCTCCGCCTGTTCGCTGCCAAAGAGTACGTCTCCTGCCTTGGTTTACTCCTTCGACCTCTGGTCAGGGGAAAACCCCTGCATGCGGAAGACGGAGCCAACCTCTGAGGTTTTCGAAAGCAGACGAGGGTTTCTAGTGAAGCTCCCCTGAGGTTGGCGACTCGTGAGGAAACGAGCTCTTCTTTGGGTCTGGTCATCGACCCAGCTCCCCCAGGGGGGGGGGAGTCCACCACACTCTCCTCGCTGCCGTCCTCCGGGACGGCGGCACCTATTGTGTCAAAGATAGAACTCACTTCCTACCCGAGAATAGCGGTCTCGCATGCCCGACGGTCTGGGGTTCCTCTTCCTCGGTCTCCGACGAAGATCCCGACATGGGCCCGAGCCCCGCTGGCCATGGCAGAGAGCGCGGGGGCACACCACCCCTGCCCTCATCTGACCATCTCCCAGGGTCCTTCCCTGGGGATTCCGCCCACAAGTCCGCCTCCGGGCGGCCCCGCCATGGGGACCATCGGCACGTCCCGACCATGTCCCCTGTCAGCTTACCTGGGAGCCTGGCGGAAGCTTCCCGGGGTCTCACAGTGGGAGGTCCGGACAATCCGGCAGGGCTACACGATTCTCAATTTGTGTCCGCCCCCAGGTTTCGAGGTGTGCTTCACCTGTTCCCCGAACAGGCGCCTCATTCCTGCGAGAGGAGATCGACGCCCTTTTAACAAAAGGTGCGGTCAAGCCGGTACCCCCAGCCGATATGGAACGAGGGTTTTACAGCCCATACTTCCTGGTCCCCAAGAAAGCAGGCGGGCTGCAACCAATCTTGGATGTGAGGCGTCTAAACCGGCACCTGGCCAAGTACCGGTTCAAGATGCTGACGGTCCGCTGCATTCTACCATACATCCGTCCTGGAGATTGGTTCGCAACAATCGACCTGAAGGACGCGTACTTCCAGGTAGAAGTGGTTCCAAGGCACAGACCCTTTCTAAGGTTCTGTTTCCAGGGCCATGCTTACCAGTACAAGGTCCTACCCTTCGGTCTTGCCCTATCCCCTCGCACCTTTACGAAGGTTGTCAGGGCCGCGCTAGCCCCGCTCCGCCGGGCAGGCATTCGGATCCTGGATTACCTCGACGACTGGCTTCTCATAGCCTCGTCCAGAGACCAGTTGATCCGACACCAGGGCAAGGTGCTTTCGCACTTAAACCGTTTGGGTCTGATGGTCAACTGGGAAAAGAGCCACCTCACCCCCGTGAGAGTCATCTCTTTTCTCGGGATGGGGCTGAACTCCGAGAGCATGCTGGCGCGATTATCGGTAGAACGCACCAGGGCCTTGCTGACCGCACTCTTCGCGGTGTCCTCTCGACCAGTGGTCAGACTGAAGTTAATTCAGAGGCTCCTGAGGCATATGTCAGCCGCAGCCCCAGTCATTCGACTCGGGCTCCTGCGTATGCGACCACTGCAGCAATGGCTTCTCTCGCGAGTTCCGAGTTGGGCATGGCGTCAGGGAGCGCTACGTCTGCCCACGGCAGACATGCTCCCTTACCTGAAGGTCTGGAAGACGGAGTGCTTCTGAGGTCTGGGGTGCCTCTTTCGAGCCACCCCAACCGTGTAGTGGTCACCACCGATGCCTCCAAGACTGGTTGGGGCGCCATGTGCGGTTCCCACCGAGAGTCCGGTGACTGGACCGGAAGACACTCTTGCTGGCACATAAACCGTCTCGAGCTAGTTGCAGTCATTTTAGCGCTACGGCGCTTCTGCCCGGTCCTCCGGGGGCGGCACGTGCTGGTCAGGACCGACAGCACTGCGGTAGTAGCGTACATCAACCACCAGGGCGGTGTACCCTCCCGCTTGTGTAACAGGATCGCGGTTCCGCCGTCCAGATTCCACCCCTCGACAGGAGATTGGCGACTCCATCCTCGGGCTGTTTAGCAGATTGGGACATCTTCGGCGAGGCCCAGGTACCTGCTGCCTCCCGTGTGAATACCCATTGCCGGCTCCTGTTCCTGTCCCTGGCTCCTCTCGGGACAGATGCGCCGGCTCACTGCTGGCCCAGGAACAAACGCTTATGTGCGTTTTCCCCAGTGAAGCCTCCTAGCACAACCTCTATGCATGGTCAGGGGGGACGAGCGCGGGCTACTCTTTCGCCCTCTTCTGGCCGAACAGAGTATGGTCTCCTGACCTCTCTGCGCTCGTGACAGCCCCCCCTTGGCCGATTCCCCCTGAGTCCAGATCTGACTCAAGGGGGGGGGATACAGGCACCCGCGGCCAGACCTCTGGGCCCTACTTGTATGGCATATCTGTCCGCGGTGGACCCCGAGCCTCTACCACCCCTCGCGGTGACTACCTATACCATGCGTTAGCCCCCTCCACTGAGTGTGCTACGCTGGCAAGTGGGGTCGGTTCGTCGAATGGTGCTCTTCCCGCCAGGAAGACCCCGGGACATGCCCCATCTGAGTCGTGTTGACCTTCTCCAGGAGAGGTTCGATCGGGGGCTGTCCCCATCGTCCCTCTAGGTCTACGCCGCCGCTATTTCTCCTTCCACCTCCGGGTTGAAGGGAAATCAGTGGGCAGCCACGCACTATAGTGAGATTTCTCAAGGGGGCTAGGCGCCTCCGGCCTCCTAGACCACCCTCCATTCCTCTTGGGACCTCTCCGTCGCCCTTCGGGGCTGCGGAAGTCACCTTTGAGCCCTGGCATTTGGCAGAGCAGCGTGTCCTCTCACGGAAGACCGCACTCCTGCTTGCTTTGGCCTCAATTAAGAGGTTGGGAGGTCTCCAGGCACTGTCCGCCGACGAATCCTGCCTGGAATTCGGCCCTGGTGATTCTCTGTTTACCATCAGACCCAGGCCCGGATTCATCCCCAAGGTCCCATCCGTCCCCTTCCGGGACCAGGTGGTGACCCTGCAAGCTCTGCCCGGGAGGAGGCAGAACCAGCCCAGGGTTCGTTATGTCCTGTGCGAGCTCTCCGGATCTACTTGGACAGAACCCGGGAGCTTCGTCGCTCCCAGCAGCTCTTCATATGTTTCGGAGGCCAGCGTAAGGGTTCCGCTGTCTCCAAGCAAAGACTTGCCCACTGGCTAGTGCGGCTATCCACCTAGCTTATGAGGCGTGTGAGGTTCCCTGCCCTCTCCATCTGAGGGCCCACTCCACTCGCGGCATCGCTGCCTCGTGGGCGTTGGCTAGAAGGGCCTCACTCGCCGGCATTTGTAGAGCTGCGGGCTGGTCTACACCTAACACGTTCATCAGGTTGTACAACCTTGATGTAGGCTCTGTTCCCTCTGCGGTCCTGAGTGGTGGCAGTCACCCTTAGGGGACGGAGCAGGTGTAAGCTTGCAGTACTCTCCTCGTCATCGGGAGAAGTACACCTTTCTAAGAGCTCCCCCTTTGGGTGGCTCTCCCATCATCCCCCCTTCGGCATCTGACTGAGCGGAGCAGTCAGCGCTGCCAGGTTCCGTGTGGTGGCTTTGCTCCGGCCTGGTCCCCGCAGAACTAGGGTGCAGATCTGGGAGTCCCTCTCTGGCGCTCCCTTTCTATGTTCTCTATACAGCTCCCCCTTCAGGTGGCTAGTATGAACCCGTTCCGTTACTCCCCTTGTTTTTGGTGCGTTACGATGACTTCCGTCTCTGCCGATTTTCTCTTGCAGAACGATGACCCGCTGGTAGCCCTTCGGGCCTCGACGCGATCTCCGCCACTCCTCCCTGCGGGTCGAGGGGTGCCTCCTTCTAGTCGTCAGCATCAACCAAGTACAGCAGATGCTCTCAGTGTTGGACGACTTCCCCGTCAATGAGTATTCCGGGCAGGGGCAGAAGGAGTTCCCATTCAGGTACTACGGCCTTATAATAACCTCTATGTTGTCGTTTAGTGCCGGCCAAGTCAAACTTATTGCTGATTAACACGTTATATAAATAACGTCTAGGTTACTTGCATAACCCCACGTTCCCTGAAGAGGGAACGGAGACGTTACCCTTAGCCATGCCCTTGAAGTCATGGATCTGAGGTCGCTGGGAGGTAAGTAGGTCCAGCTCCTCGGAAAATTCCATACTGATGCGTAGGCACGCCCGGCTTTATACCCGGCTGATTGCTAATCAATCACCTTCGCCTGCAAATTAATTTGCCCGTTAATATGTTCGTCAGTCGCTCTCACGGTGATTCGCTCCCATTCAGTCGGTCTAATCCCGACTAACGTCTCCGTTCCCTATTCAGGGAACGTGGGGTTACGCAAGTAACCTAGACGTTATTTAACTGAGCTTTAGCTTAATATGGATAACATGACTTCTTGGTACATACCAAGTTGCCACAAATTGGTCATGGGTGAAAACTGCTGATACCAATTACAAGAACTTTATTGGGGGATTGTTGCTTGGACAAAACAACAGAAAAAGAGTGTTTGTAAAAAAAAATTGTTAAATAACAGCAACATCTGTTTGCAATAAAGAAAATAGTTTTTGTTCTTGACTTCAAGATTAGCACCTGTTCACTTGGATTCAGCCAAAAAACTGCAGTCTCCACCACTTAAAGTCAATCAGGAGGAAAAGTGTACTGTATCTTCCAGACAATAGTCCACAGTAATTTCTCAATTTATGTGACTTATGTATATATTTTATCCCAGTATATTAAACCCCAAATATGAATAAGGAAAATGAAATAGTTTTCACAATTAGCATCTTCTTCTTCTTCTTCTTTTCCTTTCGGCTGTTCCCAGTTTAGGGGTCACCACAGCGAATCATCCTTTTCCACCTAACTCTGTCCTCAGTATCCTCTACTCTTGCACCAACTACCTTCATGTCCTCTTTCAGCACATCCATATATCTCGTCTTTGGTCTTCCTCTTGACCTCTTGCCTGGCATCTCCATCTCCAACATCCTTCTACCAATATAACCACTATCCCTCCTCTGCACATGTCCAAACCATCTCAACCTGGCCTCTCTGACTTTGTCTCCAAAACAACCAACCTGAGCTGTCCCTCTGATGTGCTCGTTCCTAATCTTGTCCATCCTAGTCACTCCTAAACTGAACCTCAACATCCTCATCTCTGCTACTTCCAGCTCTGCCTCTTGTCTCTTCCTCACTGCCACAGTCTCCAACCCCATACATCATAGCTGGTCTCACTACTGTTCTGTACACCTTTCCTTTGATTCTTGCTGACACTCTTCTGTCACACAACACCCCTGACACTTTTCTCCACCCACTCCAACCTGCCTGCACTCGTCTCTTCACCTCTTTTCCACACTCCCCGTCACACTGGACTGTTGACCCCAAATGCCTAAACTCCTGCACCTTCTTGACCTCAGCCCCCTGTAACCTCACTGTTCTATTTCCCTCCCTCTCGTTCAAACACATGTATTCTGTCTTGCTGCGACTGACTTTCATTCCTCTTCTTTCTAGAGCTGACCTCCAACTTTCCAGGTTTTCCTCCACCTGCTCTCTGCTCTCACTACAAATCACAATGTCATCTGCAAACATCATTGTCCATGGAGATTCCTGTCTGACCTCATCTGTCAACCTGTCCATCACCATAGCAAATAAGAAGGGACTCAAAGCTGATCCTTGATGTAGCCCCACCTCCACCTTGAACTCCTTTGTCTGACCTACAGCACATCTCACTGCTGTCTTACTTCTCTCATACATATCCTGAACTATTCTGACGTACTTCTCTGCCACTCCTGACCTCCTCATACAGGACCATAGCTCCTCTCTCGGCACCCTGTCATACGCTTTTTCTAAATCCACAAAGACGCAGTGCAGCTCCTTCTGACCATCTCTGTACTTCTCCATTAACAATCTCAGAGCAAAAATTGCATCAGTAGTGCTTTTCCTGGGCATGAAGCCATACTGCTGCTCACAAATATCCACTTCCTTTCTTAGCCTAGCTTCCACTACTCTTTCCCAAAGTTTCATTGTGTGGCTCATCAACTTTATGCCTCTGTAGTTGTTACAACTCTGCACATCACCCTTGTTCTTAAAGATTGGTACTAGGACACTTCTCCTCCATTCCTCAGGCATCTTCTCACTCTCTAAAATCCTGTTGAATAACCTAGACAGGAACTCCACTGCTGTCTCTCCTAGACACTTCCACACCTCCACTGGTATATCATCTGGACCAACAGCCTTTCCACTCTTCATTCTCCCCAGGGCCTTCCTCACCTCATCCTTTCTAATCTTTTCAACTTCCTGCTCTACAATATTCACATCTTCCTCCCTTCTTTCCCTTTCATTCTCCTCATTCATCAACTCCTCAAAATACTCCTTCCATCTTCTCAGCACACTCTCCTCACTTGTTAGCACCTTTCCATCTCTATCTTTAATCACCCTTATCTGTTGCACATCCTTCCCATCTCTGTCTCTCTGTCTGGCTAATCTCTACAATTCCTTCTCGCCTTCCCTCGTGTCTAACCTGGCATACAACTCATCATATGCTTTCTGTTTGGCCTTTGCCACCTCCCTCTTCACTCTGCGCTGCGATTCCTTGTAGTCCTGTCTACTTTCTTCAGTCCTTTCAATGTCCCACTTCTTTTTAGCTAGCCTCTTCCTCTGGATGATGTCCTGTACTTCCTCATTCCACCACCATGTTTCTTTATCTTCTTTCCTCCTTCCAGCTGACACACCTAGCACCTTTCTTCCTGTCTCCCTGATCACTTCTGCTGTAGTTTCCCAGTCATCTGGAAGCTCTTCCTGACCACCCAAAGCCTGTCTCGGCTTCTGTCTAAATTCCTCACAATCTTCTTCCTTTTTCAACTTCCACCACTTGGTCTTCTTTTCAATCTTTCCTCTTCTCTTCTTCCTGACCACCAGAAACATCCTACACATCACCATCCGATGCTGTCTGGCTACACTCTCTCCTACCACTACTTTACAGTCTCTGATCTCTCTCAGATTGGCTCGTCTACAAAGGATGTAGTCTACCTGCGTACTCCTCCCTCCACTCTTGTAGGTAACTCTATGTTCCTCCCTCTTCTGGAAATAAGTATTAACTACAGCCATTTCCATCCTCTTGGCAAAGTCCACCACCATCTGTCCTTCTAGGTTCCTTTCCTTAACACCGAACCTGCCCATCACCTCCTCATCACCTCTGTTGCCCTCGCCAACATGCCCATTTAAATCTGCTCCCACTACTACTCTCTCTCCTCTGGGAACACTCTCAATCACCTCATCCAACTCACTCCCAACTCTCTCCTTCTCTTCCAACTTACAGCCTACTTGTGGAGCATAACCACTCACTACATTCAAAATCACCCCTTCAATTTCTAACTTCAAACTGATCACCCTGTCTGACACTCTTTTCACCTCTAAAACATTCCTCACAAACTCCTCCTTCAGGATCACTCCTACCCCATTTCTCTTCCTATCCACCCCATAGTAAAACAGTTTGTATCCCCCTCCAATACTACGCGCTTTGCTACCCTTCCACCTGCTCTCCTGCACGCACAGAATATCTACCTTCCTTCTCTCCATCATGTCCGCCAGCTCCCTACCCTTCCCTGTCATTGTACCAACGTTAAGAGTCCCTATTCTCAGATCTACACTCCTGCCTTTCCTGTTCTCTTTCTGTCGACGAATCCTTCTCCCTCCTCTCCTTCTTCGACAAACAGTAGTCCAATTTCCACCGGCACCCTGTAAGTCAACAGCACCGGAGGCGGTCGTTGTTAACCCGGGCCTCGACCGATCCGGTATGGAAATCGATTTGGTGACTCGCATATTTGGTTTTGGCATTTTTTACGCCGGATGCCCTTCCTGACGCAACCCTCTCTATTTATCCGGGCTTGGGACCGGCACAGAAGTCACTGGCTTGCAACCCCTGTGGCTAGATTGTAAAATATTTTATATCAACTGTGTA
Source organism: Danionella cerebrum (assembly GCA_007224835.1). Taxonomy (NCBI): domain Eukaryota; kingdom Metazoa; phylum Chordata; class Actinopteri; order Cypriniformes; family Danionidae; genus Danionella; species Danionella cerebrum. The sequence continues at coordinate 177,037 of SRMA01026783.1, read as the reverse complement.
AAAGTTAACAGCCAAACATGTAACATGAACAGACAGTAAACAGTAAAAGTAACAAAAAAAAGGCTGTAATGTTTTACTTTGCTCCCACTCATCACTCTAAAGTCCACCATTTGTTATCACCATCACTGTTCCAGTGCAACATTGCCCCCACATTAGTAATACCGTAATAGCCAGTAACATTGTCACTACATTACTACTAATAGCTAGTAAGATTGCCCCCACATTAGTAATAAGCCCCCCTTTAAACCTTTAAAAGAATCTGGGCATCCCCAGATGTAAAATAATAATTATTTAATAATTAATTAATAATTATTTTAATGTAAAATAAATGTAACTACTCCTTAATGTTAAATAACTCATTATTTATAGCTTATTAAAGTGACAATTCGGTTGCATGGTGTTAAGATATGATCCTTATGCGCTCTTACCTGGTTAGCAACACTACCCAATTGCAGAGCACGTTACTTACGTTTGTTATCTAGTATGTACATGTGTGAGATGTACCGTTGAGAGATGATTTGAGTTTGAGTTTATTAAAGATGAGTTTCAGTCATTGAGAACATTTTGTTTTCCTCACGCGAGCAAGAGAGAGAGAGAGGGCACTCATCTGTGCACCTGACGTCAACACATGGAAACAATTGTATGCTTGCTGTTATAATATAAATCCTTTTGATTTTTGTCAGCTTATGAAAACCCACATAACTCCATTAATGAAGGATCAAACTGTCCAAGTGAATGTTTAGCGGAAAAAAACCCTTACAGACTGAAGACGATGCAGATCGATCATCAGGCTCAAGAAACATCGCAGATAAACATCTTGAAATGTATTTTAGCGTGAGAAATCGGGTTTGTAGCGTGAGAGATCACTCAAATGCGTTGAATGTGTGAGAAACGGCAGCTGAGCTCTGTAGTTTCGCTCGTGAGTATGGATGCGGAAGCCAAAGGCATTGTAGGAAATGTAGTTTTTTTCTCGTTTTCGTTACGACCGCGCAATGGCAGAGATGGGCGATGACGTCAGCGCGCAGCGCTGGGTGTACAAATATGGCCGCTGCTTCGGCCTAGCTCTGGAGCTCTGGAGCTCCGGAGCTCTTACGCCTCTCATACGGCAGTGACCGGACTTCGCGGCCCTCTGCATTCGGTCTATAAGACGCACCAACTTTTCCCCCTCAGTTTTGTGGAAGAAAAAGTGCGTCTTATGAGCCGAAAAATACGCCATATATATATATATATATATATATATATATATATATATATATGCCGTATTTTTCTATAATATAATATATATATTAAGGATTAAAGCTAACTTATGCAAAATAAAGTGAAATAATAAATAGATATTCACCAATTCACCACCGGATATTTTTTCAAAGGCAAGTTAAAAATCGGTCTTTGTTTACATTGTATATATAGGATTTAATTTGAGAATTCGTACATAACTCCAGACCATTATAGACTGCTACCTTTATTAGGAAACGTCCGTTCCAGTCTATGGTCTACTGCCTTGTGTCTGTGTTACCACAGTTCCATAGGTGTGTTAGCAACAGATATGATTTCATTATTTCCAACTTTAAAACTCTTAGCTGTCATGATCCCCAAAAAGAACTAAAATTCTCATGTAAGTCACTGGGGAACTGGAAGTCTTGGGACCGCAGGTGCCTCGTGTGTACAGTGCATCTGGTGGTAGGCGTGACCAGACAAGGAAAACAAGTGCCAGTGGACACCTTATATTTTGAAAGACTGATTACATCCACGAATCATGAAAAGCAGAAATGTCAGGCATTATAATAAACATTTTTGTCCACTCTCATTTTCGTTATCGAAAACTTGTGCGCGTGTCGTCATTAAACAAATTTAGCTCTGCACAGTGTTTCCCTTACCATTATATTAGGGGGGCGCCCCGCCCCCTTGAAGGTCAAGTTAATTTTATTTTATGAAGGTCAAGTTAATTTTATTTTATTTTCGTCGAATAACGACAGAAGTTTAGTTTTTTGTACAGTAATTGTTCGGACATTATAATATATTGGTATACTGCAATTAAAAGAAACATATAAACACTATTAAGTGTTTGTGTGAGTGTTTTGCCGCACCACCCAAACTCTACAGTTGGTGGCATGGTGGCGCAGTGGGTAGCAGACCCCTGTGACCCCAAAAGGGAATGAGCAGGCTGTAAAATTAATGAATTAACTCAGTTTTAATCTCTTAAAGACAGAGTAGTGGACAAAGTACACAAAACAAGTAGTTGAGATACACTCTGTAAAATGTTACTCTAGTAAAAGTAAAAGTGCTCCCTACAGAATTTCACTTGAGTAAAATGATACTTAAGTCATTGCGTTAAAATGTACTTAAGTATCCAAAGTACTATTATTTATTATGGCTATAATATATCATTATAATTTTTGTCAAGACTCTTGCTTAAACAATATGTAATAAAAAGACTTTGACAAGCTCAAAAGCTTGAATCTAAATCTCTTTAGAACCAAATGAAATAACACGATTTCAAAGCAGGTTTTTTAAATTTAAGGTTAAATTTTAACATGGTTGCAGAAACCTTTTAATGTCTATATTATTAACCTCTTAAGCCCAAAGGCCTATTTTCCGAAAATCCTATACCTTCACTTTATAAGGCATTTCTCAGCTTTTACAAGGTCTAAACTGCAAATCTTGGTATCAAAATGAACACTGGGTAAGAGTAAATGATGATGAATTGGCCAAAAAATGAACTCCGCCAAAAAAAAACTCTACATGTTTCCTCTAATATCTCATTTTACTTGTAAACAAGCAAATAAACACAATCAATTGTAACCACTACATGTGAAGGACATCTGTAGCAAGTTTGGTGTCCATACTACAAGAAACTAATATTCTGTACAGGTTTTGATTGAACAAAGTTCAGGCGTAATCCATGTTGGCACAGTTTGGCACAATAATTGAAAGCTTCCGTAGCTTCCGCTACGTTCATGGTCTTCTTTTCTTGCTTACGGGACATAATTTCAGCAAAAAAACTCCTAAAGAAATTCTGTAAAAGGGGGGTGGAAGCCCATATACGCTGTCTCCGTGCGCCATGCGTAAGCTCCTGTTTATGCCGCTTCCAACCTTGTAACTTCCCCATGTGCCCACCCCTTTACCGTCTGTCCAATCCAAAAGCATTGAATCTGTAGAATCTAATGATATCCACCATTGCGAGACGGACGGGATCCCCGACGAATCACAGGACACAGAGTGTGGAGAGGACTGCTTTTACGCACAGGAAGTGTTTCCATATTTGGTCATGTTATTCTTAGAAAAGAGATAGGGAAGAGACCCAAAATGGAGTTTTCGCAAAGTTATCGACTGGATATAACAATAAACGGACTTTTATCGCTATGGAAATAACTTTAGTTGAAAAAACGGCAAAGGTAAGAAAAGATTTACATGCTTGCTTTGTTTGTTTTTGTTGCCGTTTTTTTGGGGAACTTTCGCTCCCTGCTCTGAAATACTTTGTGCAATGTAAATGAGTTGCATATCGCTGGATTCTGCTGGTTGTTAGCTTTCATTTGATGCCATGGTTTTGGTGTTTGCGTTTATATTGTGGACACATATCGCACAGAAACAAAAACTTGGTCATGAATTATGCTTTATTTGCATGGCGTTAGAGCTGTGGTTAACGGATATGAAATTGAATTAGATACGTTTTTAGAGGAGCTTCCGCTGAGCACAACAGTATTTAATATGTGTGGGTTACTCTCAGGGTTAATGAGCTATGAGCAAAAATGTAATTCAAAAGAGGGCAAGTCCCCGGGGACTCTCGGGTTTAAGTTTTATTTTACTATATTGTACCTAAATGTCTCAATTCTCAGGATTCCCAATATGCGTAAATAGAACCTGGTCATATCAGATTACCATAACAAAAACTTGCCCTGCGATGGACTGGCGAACTGTCCAGGGTGTACCCCCGCCTCTCGCCCAATGTGTGCCGGAGATAGGCACCGGCAGACCCCCGTGACCCCGAAAGGGAATAAGCGGGAATGGAAAATGAATGAATGAATGAATGAATAACAAAAACTAGTTTTCAGGAGTTTCTTTTAGAATTAAAATACTTGAGTAAAGTATAGAAACTAAAAAGCTACTTAAGTACAGTGGCGGTTTCCATTTACTGCTCACCACTGCTTTAAGGTGCTATTCATCATTTGAACATTAGATAATATACTATGTATACTGTGAAATTAAATCTTAGTGCTGATGACAACAGCTCAAGGACAAAGAAACCATTTCAAATGTCTTTAGTGACAACTTTAACTTCTTTAAATTCGCCTCTTCTCTAAAATTATAGAAAATTACTTGAACTTTAAAAATGAAATACTTCTCAACTGCCAGAGAACTGAAAATATACCCTACCTGATGAGGTTACCTCCTCTTCTATAGAGTTACTCTGTTGGTCCATAAACATACAATGAGCAGCAAATCTACAGTACACAGTGGAAAAGCTCAAAGTTTCACCTGTGGGTGTGTCGACAGGGCAAAGCGTGATCAGATATCTACAGAAGACACACCTCTGAGTCACATCTCAATGAGGCCAACTTTTCTTAGGAATAGAGCACAATACAACAAAAGAACTCCGACTTCACCAACCGCTGTGTTTTTGAAACGGGAAATGGACAAAATATCATCAGCTGCACATGATGAAGACAACTTTTTAAGGAAACAAGACTCTTTCATAAAACCTTGTATAAGTGTGCTCAACGATTAATATGAACTGGAACTGGTCTTATTTAAATCACCACTATTATTGTAAGAGGACCATGACACACCATATGCATAATGCTTTTGTATATGATAATCCAACAATTAATAATACAACAATTTGTTCTCTTACCTCGGTTTTCCATTTCCGAGATAGAAGCAGCAAGTAAAGGTTCCTGTGGGAGGAGAAGACGGATGCTTGATTAGTACCAATGACTATGTTTTTACCAAATAAAGGTTTGAAACTAGTGAAGAAAGTCAGGTTCTGACGTCAGTGAACCCTCTACACCGCAAGATAAACAAGAACCTATTAAATATCCAGATGATTACAGTCAGTTTGGGTAGGGCATGGCAGGTTTGTCCATGAGAAAAATAACTACATTTATTTTAATGGAATCCAAATACACAACTGATAATGTTAAAAATACAGGTCCTTCTCAAAAAATTTGCATATAGTGATAAAGTTAATTATTTTCAGTAATATACTGATAAACATTAGACTTCAATATATTTTAGATTCATTACACACAACTGAAGATGTTCAAGCCGTTTATTGTTAAAAAGATTTACCTTACCTCAAAAAATTAGCATATCATGAAAAGCTTCTCTAAACGAGCGATTAACATAATTATCTGAATCAACTAATTAACTCTACACTCCTGCAAAAGATTCCTGAGGTTTTTAAAAACTCCCAGCCTGGTTCATTACTCAAAACCACAATCATGGGTAAGACTGCCGACCTGACTACTGTCCAGAAGGAAACTTCACACCCTCAAGCAAGAGGGTTAGACACAGGAAGAAATTTCTGAATGAATCGGCTGATCCCAGAGTGCTGTATCATGGCGCCTCAGTGGGAAGTCTGTGGGAAGGAAAAAGTGGCAGAAAACGCTGCACAACGACAAGAGGTGACCGGACCCTGAGGAAGATTGTGGAGAAGGAGCGATTCCAGACATTGGGGGAGCTGCGGAAGCAGTGGATGAGTCTGGAGTAGAAACATCCAGAGCCACCGTGTACAGGCGTGTACACTTTATGTTTCCATCTGCTGAAAATCTTTATGGAGATGAAGATTTCGTTTTTCAGCACGACCTGCTCACAGTGCCGAAACCACTGGTAAATGGTTTACTGACCATGGTATTACTGGTGCTCGATTGGCCTGCCAACTCTCGTGACCTGATCCCCGTAGAGAATCTGAGGGATATTGTGAAGAGAAAGTTGAGAGAAGCAAGAGCCAACACTCTGGAAGAGCTTAAGGCTGCTATCGAAGCATCCTGTGCCTCCATAACACCTCAGCAGTGCCACCGGCTGATTGCCTCCATGCCACACTGCATCCCAGCAGTCATTTCTAGAAAAGGATTCACGACCAAGAATTGAGTGCATAACTGAACATATGTTAAACATTGTGTTAAAAACATTTTTCTTTTATTAGTTGAATGAAATATGCAATTTTTTTGGGAAATAGCTGTATGCAAAATCTATCAATATTAAAACAATAAAAGGCTTGAACTACTTATTTACTAGTATTTACTCAGGGGTTCTCCTCATACCCTGTTGTGTCCCTTGCCAGGAGTTTGAGAGTTATTGTGGACTCCATGGAAAATACTAGAAGTGTTACGATGCACTGACCCCACGATTCACCATGTATCTCGATACAGGCTTCATTATATGATATGCAACACAGTATTTTAAAAAAGAAAAGAACAAAAGAAAATATTGAAAATTACAATTACAATGATTAATTTTAGAATCTATCTCACTGCAGTAAAGATATAAAATTAACTGTCTTCTTTACATTAAAAGCTGGCACCTAAGATTGAAATTATCAAGCAGGTAAATGTACAAAAAGCTGTTAAACTGAACCTAAAGATAAAGTTAACTACACACACACATGGAACACGTAATGTTTGGTTTGTTTGAAATGTGGGGTCCAGGTTTTTAATCATGCTCTTCAGTCATGCATTTCAAGGGCATTGTGTCATTAAGTAATTAAAAGTGTAACAAAAACATATTCAATAAATAGATGTGTATATAAATGTGTAATTAATTAATTAAACACACATTTTCTTCATTTAAAGTATTTATCTAATTAATTGATGCATGGTGCCTGTGTTGCAGCGTTTTGTGATTTTATTTTATCTGTCAGTCACCAATCAAAGCCTGGTGGGCGGAGCTAATGGAGATCTAAGTGAAATCCATTGCTTTCCCTGAAAAATGGTGGTACTGAAGGGAGACCTCAGTGCGCTCTTAAGAGAGTTAATGACAGATATTTTAGACCTTGCTATGAATGAGGAAGAAGGACACGGTGACCCATGACGTGTAGTTTGCAAAGCAGATTCATTTATGAAAGCTGTTTACAACCAATATATTGACTATAGGGTGACTATTGCGTACTACTGCTTCACTAACCCACCAGCCTCAACACACACGGGACCAGTGTTGAACTGTATTTTTACTCCCAGCCCAGCAGATTTGAGGAAGAGAACATCCTTGAACACTTTAGCTTCAAGCTTCATGGAACACAGAGATGACACGAGATAAAGTCCTCTAGGTCTGTTTGGAGCTGCTGGTGTGTGCTTTGATTCAGGACTGGAACACACAGGAAATTGGTGCAGAAACAGCAATGGGAGCATTGCTCCATTGTAGAAATAATCAAATTCACACTGAATAAAGCAAAATGTTTACTTGTCATTCTTCACCTTCTTATAATTAGAATCAGAAAGAGCTTTATGGTCAAGTAGGATTGCAAGGAATTTGCTTTGGCTTTGGTGAAAGAAAAAAATAAACATTTAACACGAGAAATAAAAAGATATAAGTAAATAGATGAGTAGGTAATTGCACAGAAGATGAATTGCAGAAAGATATTGCAGAGAGAGAGAGAGAGAGAGAGAGAGAGAGAGAGAGAGAGAGAGAGCATTTAAGTGTTCCTGAGGTAGATTGCCTGAGGAAAGAAACTTTTCTTGTGTCTGGCTGTCCTGGTGCTCATTGCTCTGTAGCGGTGACCAGATGGCAAGGGTTCAAAGAATTTATTGCTCGGATGTGAATCCGTTGAAGCGGTTGTAATATCTAACATACAATATTGGCACTTTGTTATATTTACTTTATTGTATTGTGTTCATCAGTTCAGCATGACCACAATGTGCAAAACCAACATGATTTTAGGTAAAAAAGACATTTTCAACTTGGTAAAAGTGTTATAGTTCAGATCATGTGGAACTAATATACACAATAAAATCAAGTACATCCATGAACTGTATTTACAAAGTGATTTAATAGTGATTAAGCGGTTTCAGATTCATTTCCCAAGCCATCTATTCCTCATTACGACCATACCAAAAAAAAAACTACTACAATTATATTCTGTGTTTATGGTAAAAGTACTGAACACAAAATCTTAAGCAATGTTCAGTTAAGCAATGTTTTTTTAAGAGCAACGAAAATATAGACAACGAAAACAGAATAAATCGCCTTGTTTTGCTAATACTATATTTTTTATTATATAAAAATAATAATATTATTTTACTAATACTAATGCAAACAGAGTTTTACATTCTTTTTACTATAAAACATATTCTACTGTGTATACAGTCTAGACCAGGGGTGCTCACACTTTTTCAGCTTGCGAGCTACTTTTAAAATGACCAAGTCAAAGTGATCTACCCGCTACAAAAATGTAAAACATCAATCAACAAACAATTATTTTCAACTTTATTGAGAATTGACAAAACACACATAATAATTATTTACATTTTTTGTAATAACGTGAGTTTAATTTGATGATTTGCACTGAATTGAATCATTAGAACAGTTGTGTGTGACCTGAATTTGGTGGTAATAGAGTGATTTTTATGGGAGCAATTGAGCTTTGATCCAAATAATCAAGAATAAAAATGATGCTCTAATAAATATTTAAATATTTATTGAAACAGAGTCGTTTAGTACAATATACAGGTGAGGAGTGGTGTGTTGCTTGATTTTGGTTGTAATAGAACAATTTAGAATGAAGTTATGAAGCATATTCTGGGTAAAACATATTTTGGATCTGGTAATTTGCAGACGGTCCCTAAGCGATTCCATGTCAGCGGGTTGCTCATAGACGGTAATGTGTTTCTGTGAATGCCGAGGGAAACTTGTTTTGATAAAAAACGTTTTGTAGTTTGTCCGCTACATAACACAGATTAAAAATAGATATTATTTGTTTACTAAGAACATTCTGGTCTCGAGCTATTGATCAGAGAAAACCGAATCCGTGAATCTGCAGCTAACTTTACTGAACTGTGATGGGATGGATGATCGGCTAATATTGTTTCAATTTCACGCAGCGATCGACCGGCAGCACCTCGATCGATGTAATGAGCACCCCTGGTCAAACTAAAGCAGCTAAAATATAATAAGCAAAAGTTGCTGTAAACTCGTAAATTATTCAAACGTTCACTGCTGTGACCATCGTGCATGTTTTTACTTATATTTATAGCTCTGGTTAAATAATTTTGAGCACGGCACATAAACAAAATTATTATGTGTAATCACGTGAATTGTGCCACCCAGTGTCAGAACACACTCAGTCAATGGCTAGGCGTCAATCCATTTTCTGGAGTCGATTTGTTTTGACTTGACATGTAGAGTTAAAAATAAATAAATAAATTGGCTGATGGAATCTGCCCACCCAACTTGGTATTTATTTAATTAATTAATTATTTTGGTTGCACTTTTTATTAATTAATGGTACATTTAATAAATGAATGAATGGCAAATTTTTTGTCCTCCACACTATTTATGGTATCAAGTTCGATGGGTATTTAGTAGGGGTGGGCGATATCTCGATATTTAAAATATATCGAGATATTTTTTAAACTCGCAATGAATTCTGGCATATCGTATATATCAATATAATGTCTATATTTAATTTTCGCCACTTTGCTTTGCCTTCTCTGTACTGTGCTCGTCCCCGCCTCCTTGCTTTTGTTCCCCCTCCCCTTGCCTGTCGTCTCATTCAACATGGCGGCGCCCGCAACCAGCCCGGAGGCTACAGAACTTGTTGCAAAAAAAGAACAGCTGGCTCCATTATATGGAAATACTTTGGTTTTAAGTCGTCAGACGAACAACAGACAGATGTCTACTGCCGTGAATGCCGTGAAAGTTGGTGCCAACTAATCTCCACAATTCTATAACACGGAGTGTAGAATATGAAAGACAGAGCGCAAGGTGGTTTAGCATCACAGAGTCCGTGGCATTTCACATAGCGGTGGACATGGCACCCATATCCGTCGTTGAACAACGTGGCTTTAAACGTATGCTAAAAACACTTGATCCCAGTCAGATACAGTTTACCGAGTCGGCATTACTTTTCGAGACAGGAACTCCCGCGACTGTACACTACAGAGAGAGCGCGGCTTGCTGCTGAATTGGAAAAGGTTACTTAGAACAGAGGTCCTGCAAAGATGAGCTTGAGTTGTTTTATTTTTTAATGAAAAGAAGGCAATGTGTATTATTTTACAGTTAAATTATTATTTATGTTATCAGGGATTTTGTTTATATCCTAAATGTTACAGAAGCACTTTGTCCCTACGCATTGCCTTTTCTTTTTTTGTTGTTTTATTTTTGAATGAAAAGGCAATATGTATTTCTTTATTGTTTAATAATATGTATGCAAGGATTCCTGAATGAAAATTAGTCCTAGCCCTAGTATTTAGCTCCTCTGGGCTCCATAGCGCACAGTTTTGTGAAATGACGTTCCAGCACGTCTCCATCGAGCTATTCTTAACCACAGCGATGATCAGTGTGTGACGATGTGAGCTCCAGCAAGTTTTTTTTGTTGCGCGCATGGTAGTGAAAGAGAGCCACTACTTTCTCACTCACCCAAGCAAGCGAGTGACACGGGGAACATTCAATCACGCTTGAGAGACCTGAAACCAAAGTGCTGCCAGACGTCAAACTTAGAGCGTCCTCTATTTGGATGCCAGTTCAAGCTGAACTCCTATTGTTAATATTTAGTTCTACATTAACTATATTTTCTAGAGACTTTTGTACCTCCGGTGAATGTACATGTCACTACTGGCAGTTCATCTTGTGAGATTAAATGAACATCGCCATATTGTCTATCTATATCTATATCTATCTATCTATCTATCTATCTATCTATCTATCTATCTATCTATCTATCTATCTATCTATCTATCTATCTATCTATCTATCTATCTATCTATATCTATCTATCTATCTATCTATCTATCTATCTATCTATCTATCTATCTATCTATCTATCTATCTATATATATATATATATATATATATATATATATATATATATATATATATACAGTGCCTATAGAAAATCATCATACCCTATGAAATACTTTACCTTTTGTCACACCCTGGAAAATAAAATAGATTAAGTCTTAAGTGCAGTTAAGAGCTGGATGTACACAGTGCAATTCTCATCATTAAAGTAAAAATATACTTTAAATAAATTCCAGAGGATGAATCAAAATGAATCAGTGAAATGCCTGGTTTGGTAAAGTGATCAGCCCCTTAGAGTATGACATTATAAACCTGCTCAGGTGCAAGTAATCAACTTCAATATTAAACACCTGGTTAAATGCCCCATCTGACATCAGTAGTAGTGGTGTTGATTGCCTTTAGAATAAAAAGAGCAGTTTCTTAAAGAATCCACTGTTAGTAGTGCATTGTACTGCAAAGAATTCACCATGGTTGGAAAAGTGCTTTCAAAGGACCTTAGGGATAAAGTTGTCAAGAGGTACAAGTTAAGAGAAGGCTACAAAAACATTTCAAAGGCTTTAGCTATCCCTCGGAGTACTGTTCAGAGCATCATTAAGAAGTGGAAGGTCTATGGCACCACCAGCACATTGCCAAGGTCAGGCCGTCCATCCAAATTAAATGACAGAGCCAGGAAGACATTGGTAAGAGAAGCTACCCGGAGGCCAAAGGCAACTTTGAAGGACTTGCAGGACTTTATGGCTGGGTCTGGTCAGTCTGTGCATGTGACAACTATCTCCCAAGCTTTACATAAAGCTGGCCTGTATGGCAGGGTGGCTCGAAAGAAGAAAAAAAAAAAAAAGTGTCACACCCAGTCTCGCTTGCGCTATGCAAAAACTCATTTGGAAGAGTCTGATACCTTCTGGCGAAAGGTGCTATGGTCTGATGAGACCAAAATTGACCTTTTTGGACTAAACTCCAAACGTTATGTTTGGCGAAAACCAAACACCGCACATCACCCAAGACACACCATACCTACTGTAAAGCATGGTGGTGACAACATTATGTTGTGGGGATGTTTCTCTTCAGCTGGAACTGGGCGATTGGCCAGGATTGAAGGGAAAATGGATGCTGCCAAGTACATCAAAATTCTTGAGGAAAACCTGCGTCCATCTGCTAGACAACTGAGGATGGGCAGGTCATTTACCTTCCAACACGACAATGACCCTAAGCATACTGCCAAAACAACAGCAAAATGGCTCCAAGATAAGAAGGTGAATGTTCTTGAGTGGCCAAGTCAGAGCCCTGACATTAACCCAATTGAAAATTTGTGGATGGATTTGAAGAGAGCAGTCCATCGCCGCTCCGCAAAGAATTTGACTGAACTTGACCAATTCTGTAGGGAAGAATGGGCAAATATTCCCCAGTCACGGTGTGCAAAGCTTGTACAGACATATTCAAACAGACTTTTGGCTGTAATTAAAGCAAAAGGTGGCTCAACTAAATATTAAGTCAAGGGGCTGATGACTTTTCCAACCCTGTTATTATATAGTTTTTTGTTTAATATTCAGTTGAAGAACTGTTGTTGTATTTTTTCTTTCATATGTTTGATTGTAAGACCAAATTTGTAAATAAAGCTGGAAAAGTTATTTGGAATGGGGTTTAATTTCAGGCTGTATGAGAAATAATGTAACGATTTCAAAGGGGTATGATGATTTTCTATAGGCACTGTATATATATATATATATATATATATATATATATATATATATATATATATATATATATATATATATATATATGCTAGAGTGTGATGCCCGGTAATCGATATTCGATTTACAGGGTCTTGGAGAGTTCGGTTCGGTTCATTAGGTTCGGTACAAAACAATAAGAACTTACATATTCTTTATTTTGAAAAGCTGCCAATACACAGTAGAATTCTTGCATAAAATAAATAAAAGTGACACATGTGGGTGATATTTTAAATAAATTGCACTCTTTATAAAGAAATACACATTTTTTAAATAAAACATTAAATACTGCAACTAGTTAGGACCTGAAAACTTTTAACACTAGCAACAGCTTCAGCTTATATATCAACAAAACTAACTATTCAAGTTTTAAGTTTTTGGCTAAAAAGATGAACCTATCCACATTTTCTGAAGAGAGCACAGATCTGGTTGCAGTGACAATATCTCCAGCAGTAGAAAATGTTAGATGTGTTGCCTGCGCGATCTCCGTGGAACAATGTCGGCATACAACTTTAAATTTATCCACTCGTCTATCTCCGTTATGTATTTTAACAGAGAAGCCAAAGTTAGGGGTGTAACGGTTCACGGGGATGTATTGAACCATTTCGGTGCGGCCTGTTCGGTTCGGTACACTAGCGTACCGTTTCGGTACGCAATATATATATATATATATATATATATATATATATATATATATATATATATATATATATATATCAACTATTTGCAACTGTGCAATCAAATTGCAAATTGATACTTTTGATCATTGATAGCTTTCTATTAAGACAACTATCATTAATATACAGTGCAATAAATAAAAAAAATTAAAATAGATTTTTACTACGGTGAAACTCAGAACAGGAGAACAGAACATACACAATCAGAAATATCTCTATATAAATATATAATTATATAAAATCCAAAACTAGGTACTATACAATCTATTTATAGTGCAACAGTATTATACTGCACCGAGGAGCTGTGATTGGACTTCCTGTCCACAACAATACAAAGAGGCACTTCATATGCCCCATGCATGAAGGGAGCACACTTTCCACTTTTTTTTGCCCCTGTGTGGCATTTTTGTGCCTGATGCCACCTCACAGATGGCAACAGTGATCTTATGGGACTTTTAGGAAAGATATAAAGACAGATTGAGCGAGTCCAAGCCAAAAGTTTTCGCCGCTGTAAAAGTCCAGGGTCATGTTGCAGGAATTTATCACGTTTACAATGTAATAACAAAATATTCTTCGTCGGAAGTGAAATTGATATGCAAATGGGCCGGTGCTGCTGTAGGTCTTAAAGGGTTAAATCAGTTTTAAATCAAGCGAAACATTATATGCAGATTACCAATAATGTCAGGTTAGAGTCAAGGTGTCCTAAAAAGAATCACATTTATAAAGTGGAATGTGCCGTTCTGTTGTGTTGCACAAGTTAGAGGAGAAACCCACGTGTGAAACAACAGTGTCTTACCTTAACTTTTGTTTACACTTTATAAACATAACTTTGTAGGACACCTTGACCACTCATAGTCGATGCTGAAAGTCAATGGAAACCAGGGCGATACCAATGATTACTATTTTTAATGTTGCATCGTGTACTGTTCGTTTTCCTGAAGTACTATAAATTAAATCAAACTTGTTTAGCAACTCCATTTCACCCAACTCCATAGAATGCAGCAGACATGTTGAGACACACAGCCTGTGGGCAAAACCGTCACTAACTGACTTGGGCCTTGACTGATCTCTGGGAGCCTTGCACACATTAAAATAGAAGTTCCCTTTCAAACTTGTTATCAAAATCAAAAAATGTGTTCAAAAGTTCACAAAATACTCCATAATTTAGAATGATAACAAACAGAAACGTAATGCTTTGAGCCAAACTCAAGAAAAAGTGTCACTGTTTCACATGAATCCCTCATAATGCAATCACAATCCTAGCTGAATGTGCTGGCTGGGTGAAACTAATATTTCAAGATCAGAGAAATGACAGAAATGTCCCCATGATCCGTGAAGAAATTGCATCAGAGCTTTGATGAACAGCATAACTGGAATGACTGGTTGTGTAAAGTGAGTGACCCACGATTGCTGCTGTATTTACATAGTTGTAAGAGTTTAATGTACAAACAAGTGTAAACAAAGGAAAGGAAAGGAAAAAAACAAGGGAGCACTCTTGAGATTATAGACGTGTATTACTGTATTTTACACAGCCTTTGTAACCGCCATGCTACCAAGCTAAACAAGTCTATAATAATAGACAGAGAAAAAAAGGCTCTGATAACCTGTCCATCTTCTGAAACACTCAACAGTAGAGGCTGACTTTTCATTTTTTAGTCATCTTTACAATTAATTAAAGAACATTAAATTTTGTAGTTTCCTTTTAATACCTCTACACTGTTTCCCCTACTGTTTTATAAAGGGGGCACTAGGGCTGGCCGATATGGACAAAAAAAAAATAAAAAAAAAATATATATATATATATATATATATATATATATATATATATATATATACCAAGGCGTCGACCCACTGCATTCAGACAGCAGCAGTGAAGACCTGCTCTACAGCCACTCTGGATCTGGATATGATGTGTAAAATAATAAATAAATAAAGAAGCGATGTGTTCTGATTAATGACTATATGTATGTATATGTTACCGCAATAAACCGGTCTAAGGGTTTAGCACTGTCCTTGCAAACAAGGCTGTGCAATATGACGTGTTTTTATTTATTTTAATTACTAGAGTATGGTCATTTGGTTTGTAGCTTGAAGCTATTTGTTAACAATAAAAACATCATATTGAACAACAAAAACAACCAGAGGTGTCACCAGATCCAAGCTTACAAAGATCCACAGAAAAAAAAGAAGCATTTTTCAGTTCAATTGATTTTTAATTATAAAAGTTGTTTTTATTCATTTTGTGCAGGTCAGTGATGGTTCAAGTCAGTGTTTAATAAATGATGGTGTTTGAAATTCAAAAGTGTTGTGCATCCAATTATTTGTATGATATTTTAGCTAAAAAATAAAATCTGCAGCACTTATCGGCCATCGGTTGATCCTAACCTCTAAACATCAGCATCGGATATAGAAAACCAAAAACGGTCATCAATCTCTAATTCAGATGTTGTGCAATAAAATCCTTTAATGTTGCCCCACTGCGGCTCAGTTCCAACAGTGCAATGGCATCTGTCAGTTTTTTGGTTCAAAGTAAAATCACATGACTTTTTGTTTATGTGCATGCCAGGATTTATTTGGTAAATGTGCTTACCCCGTAGTTTCTGAGCATTTTTTCTTATCGGATAAAAAGTTTATCCGACTCGGTTGTATGAATAGTTGTTTTGTTTATTTGTTTAGGCGCATCTTGGCAATTTCATCAAGGGTTCCAAAATAGGATGCATAAAATAGTTGTATGAAAACACAGCTACTGTTCTCATTTGAAAACTGCTACATTTTTTTTAACAGTGCGCATCTGGACATGGACAGATAACTGCAGACTGCAATCAAATACTGTTCTCAGAAGCGCTCTCCCCCGTACGCTCGGTACTGTCTGTGCTTGTGCTTGAAACCGTGTTGGTGTTTGTAATTCATGAAATATCTTGAGAAAGTTAACTTTCATACGTAGTGCCGTAATGTTTTCGGCCATCTGTTCAACCTCCTCCAACACTTTGCCTCACACTCAAGGTAAGGTTTCACATTTGTGTACATATTACGTATTTTGCTTGTGTTTTATTCTGTTTTATTATCCTTTATTACATTAACAATGTGTAGATTTAAGGATTGGAGAAACTTGTTGGAAACTTGGAGTTACTTGATTTTTCTCTGGTTTTTCAATTTCTAAGAGCCGTTGCACGGATTAGGCGTTTTTACGTGTAAAACGTGCTTTGAGATATGAAATGTTCGAGATACGAAAGCCGCCCAGGAACGGATTAACTTTCTATCTCGGGGTACTACTGCACAATGATACAGATGAAATGCTGCACTAGCAAGCTGGCCAATCCCACACCTTGTAGTCGACATCAACATACTTTGTGGTATGTGCACATCAGGCTCCATCGCAGAGGAGTGCACTTTGGTAATATGACTTGGGCTCGAGTCAAACTCGTGTAATTAATTTGAAGACTTGTCAGTCGACTTGACAATAATGACTCCAATGACTCACGACTTGCCTCTGACCCCTTTGGCCTCCATTATAATCGGCCAATAAAACTGAAGCTTCTTAAAGATCTAAGCTCTTCTATTGGCAAGTTGTGCTGACACATGATTGGCTGTCCCCGCTGTCATTCCACTGGAGTGACGTGCACGACAAAACTTTTTCCTTTAGAAATCAAATCCGCATTCAAGGTTACCAGGTAGTTTTTGATATTTGTTTGAGATATTTGTTGGCTTAATATATTTTTAGAGTTGTTCCGATTCCGATACCAGTATCGAAAATGGTGCCTATACCACAAAAAATTCCAGCATCGGTATCGGCAAGTATTTGAGTCCACATACCGATCCGATACCATTTTCATAAACATAACCTAGTTATGCCCACTAGCTTTGCTTATCGCTGCAAAGCGGAAATACAATTCTTCTTCGCTGGCGCTGCTCAGAACGGAAACACAGAAAGTTGTGTCGTGTTGCCACAAGCAACCAAGGAGAAGGACAAGCCGCGCCAGACGGCAAACAAAAATTTGTGACTTTTGACTTGACCCTCATTGACTTTGGCCCTGATTTGGAAAGTAGTGACTTGGTCCCACCATGGCTACCTCTTAAAGGTCTGTGTCTGTGTGGAGGCTTTGCAATAGGCTGTGAGTAGAATTAACGCAGAAATAAATGAGCATTAAAGCTCCAGGAGGAGGGATTCTAGTGGATTTCGCTTAGTGGGAGTGACTTAGAACACAAACATACCAATACATGTACCATTTGCATTGCACAAATCCTGATTTACAACTGCAAATCTTAACACGCGTTTCTAACTTAATCTGGAGTAGGAGGCACCAAAGAGCCTCAGATGGAAAACAAACCCCGAGGTCGCTCTTTCTGTGGGCGTGTACCACTCTGTAATGCACCTGTGCCTGCTAAAACTTGCCCAGGACAACACAAACCATGTGGGGAATGCAGTCTTTTGCTTCACACAGCACACAAACAGAAAGGTTTAAAATGAATGAAAGAAAAGTTAAAAGATTCTGACGTACATATAAAGTTTATCAATACGAAAATGTTTATTAATCCTTGCTCTGTCGTAACATTAATACGGACCAAAAGTGAAGCCGTAGTCACTATCTAAAATTAAACATCAACTTCATTTTTTTAAACTCGACTGTCAAGCGTGTTGTGCTTTAACCGAAGCTAAGATGTATTTTCAGCTGAGTGAAAACTCTTAAATGTTGGTTTTCCCCACTTCCTGGTTTCCCGGCGGTGTTTTGAAAGTGCAACAGGTTGAGCTATTAGCAGTTAGCGGCTAAACATTAACGCTTACTCAGAACATTGCACATCACCTAGTATGAAGAATGCAACATTTCTAAAGTTTGAAAGACATTACCTGAGTGTGAGTATGTGAACGAATCAATAAAATCCTTCCTTAAAACTTCTGAAGCCGTGGAGAATTTTAGAGGCAGGTCCTCTCAGGTGAATCCGCGGGGCTGTCAATCAAACTGTCAAGTCCATGAACTTTTCGATCGATGCAAAAAAATCCAGGAGCTAAACATCCAGACTATTTAATAATAATATTCTTTGAAATTGATTTTTGTCACGAAGCTGTCGCGAAGTTGTTTTGTTTACGAACTGCTGATTCTCCCTACCTTCTCCGATAAAGAGAGATCACGGGTTGCCAGGTGTTTCACCTGAGATTCCTCCTTTGCAAACTAATGCTGTTCAGCCTTCCTCGGCTGGAAGATCACGTGACAAATAAGCTCGCTACCATATGTGCGAGATCTTGCGGTTGCCAGATTCTTATCGAAAAATCCTTCTTTATAAATTTGCGATAATATCGCCTCAAAAACATGGTTCACTTTTTATAGGACTTCATTATAACGACAAAATTGCCATAAATTACAATTGGTATATATATATATATATATATATATATATATAGAGAGAGAGAGAGAGAGAGAGAGCAGGAGGTCATCTGGAATTTTTTTTGTTTAGGTCTCTATCATTCCATTCTACGGAGGATTTTCTTGGAGTACGGGATCTGTTTGGTTTGGGATATTATCAGGTCTGTGATGACTGTGATGGAGGGCCCTGACTCCTTAGAGAAGGCTTTTGGTCACGTTTAAACCATCTGCCACCCGGTTGAGCCAGCTGATCTCCCACATGACTACCATTGGGAGTCTTGTGAGGTTGTCCTACTTCCAGTTGTTCTGAGCGAGACATAAAATTTAATTCTAGGAGGGGATACTACCGCTAACTACTGAGCCAACCCACCTTCTACTGTTGGTTTCTCTTCTTCCTGTCAACACGGGCTAAGTGAGGACCCAGCGAGGACCCGTCTGTGAGGTCCTATTATGATGTTCCTTAGAGCCACCTCAGTCCGTTTTGTCCCTTAAGTTGTCACTCCGCATCACTATCCGGCAAGGCTGTCTCTGCCTGTGTCCTCAGGCTGGCAGTTGAAGAGGCTTATAGCTGGCATTCAAACTCCCCTGAAGGTGGCTCCGCCCAAGTGTCATGGTCCCTCTGCCCCATCTGATGTTGGCTCATGTTCTGACACTGGGGTCCAGGAGAACCCTGGTATTGAGGAGGATTCTGTTTGCTCAAGTCACCCATGTCATATCCTGAGTCCTGTTTGTGTTATATATGTGTGTGTGTTAATTAGTCCTAAACTGAGTGTTGGAATAGTTTGTCGGTTATTTGTCGTTAGTTGTTCCGAACACTAAGACCACAGACTTTATTAGCTAATCTTTCTCACTGTGCGTTCTGTGAGCCAACATTCAAATAACAGGTTGTTTTCTACGGGGTCTTTGTTTGGCTTGTGTCTGTCTTCTGTCTGCTCCTATGCTGGTCCGTTGGCCTCCGCTGACCTCGGCCCAGAACTGTTTGTGCCTGGCTAGGAGGTTCAACATTCTGGCCCTAAACCAGTTTTTCCTGTGGTTAAAGTAGTTTGCCTCATTTTCCCCATATTTGTTAGTTGGCTCACCCTTCCTGCTCCCACTTAGTCTTGTTTTTCACCTGATCTGTCAGAGTCTCTGACCTCTTGTGCGGCTCCTGGGCAGGATCCCTCCTGCATATTTCTTTTTCTTGTCTTGTTCCCTTTTTTTCTGATGGTGTCTGGTAGCCACCCCTTATGGGGGTGATCGTGTTAGGTTCTCCCTCTAGTTCCCTGTTCTTTTCCAAGTCTTTTATTTTGTAGGTTTCTCTATGACCTAGCCTCTTTCTGTCTGCTCTGTGTCTAGGTTTCCCCTCTTGTACCTTTTAATCTGTCCACTTCTCCTGTTTTTGTCTTCATTCTGTGTCTTTGTTAATTATCCCTCATGTCTGGTTTGTTGCTCCCCTCATTATTCCAGGTTCATTGTTAAAGATTGAGCTGTGTCCTGTGATTGCCTTTTGCGATCACTGATTGCCTTTTGTGTTAATGGTTTTGTTTGTTTTAGCTTTGCTCAAGTATATTTTATGTTAAGCTTTACTTGTCTTCTGCTGTTTGTTTTGATTATTAGTTCATTAAACGAGAATTGATTCCAAATTGTGTGCATTTAAGTTCTTTCTCCTTCCCTTACCACTTTTGAGAAGTGCCTCTAATAAACTCCATATAAGAAACAATGAGAGCCCTGGACAGGCTGAACTACACAGTATAAATCTGAAATGACCCCAGATGTCACCTTTGCTATAAACTATTAAATCATTTTCCTGATGACACATGCACAACTTTTGAGGCCAAAATGATTGACGTTTGCCCTCTACAGCTACTGTTTCTGACATATACTGTAAATAGGTTTCATATGTAAATACATAAACATTTTGGTACAATGAAAATTAATCTTATGTTAAGGTGATAAAAATGCAGTCCTGCGTTTCCTAAAAGAGAGTGTAAATATATGTAAGAAACAATTATAATTTTGCACAATTGCAAATAGTCATTTAATTTGAATCAGTATTTTCAATTACATTTGCTAATCACCAACATTTTTATGATAATTTCATTTGCATACAAATTTGCACATGTAATGTAAATGGATAAATCCACCTAATGTTGCATATTGCATTGGTATTATTCATATTTCATTTTAATAGTTTCTATAAGCTTCATTTTGAGCATTAACGAAAATATGCTACAAGAACATTAATCTAAGAGAGAGCGTAAATAGATAAGTCGGGTCGGTTTCATGCCACATTCCCAATTTTTTATGCACAGAAATTATGATGAAGCTCACCAAGGTGTTCTGTTATATTTTAACAGCAGAATCAACAAGATCGTACAGGAAGATGATTGTACGATCATCGACCTCCGGCCTACGAGGTTCTGGTGGACTTTTTTATTAAACCATCAAATTGTTTATGTGGAATTAAATTATTCAAAATGACAAAATTACTTTCCTGTGGCTCAGTCATTAGAGAATGTTTCCAGAAACGCAAAGGTTGTGGGTTCAAACCCCAGGGAAAGCAAGAACTGACAGATAAAATGTATTTTTTCCTCGAATTGTAAGTTACTTTGGATAAATACATCTGCCAAATGCATAAATGTAAATGTAGCAGTAGTGTGCGTGCGTGTGTGCGTGTGTGTGTGTGCGTGTGTGTGTGTGTGCGTGTGTGTGTGTATATGTGTGTATATGTGTGTGAGAAAGAACTAGTTTCTAAACGATGGTTACAAATGTTTGACCAAAAAAATTGTTTTTTTTTTTTCATTTACATAAAAAGATAATTTTTTAATACATACTTGCCAGTCTTTTGCATTTGGGTTTGCTGCAAACTGCAAACTTTGCACACAAAATTCCATGCACAATACCCAGTGATGTGTCTGAAATACTGTGAGAAATACTTTTCCCACTTTTTACTGAAATGGTTATAGTCTGAAGTACGTCAATTGAGCTCATGAGACTCTTCCTTGGCAATTAGAAACACTTGTCGCAATATATTATTAGTGTTATTCTTTTATTATAGACATTATGTTTAATAAAAATTTTGCCTTCCGATCAAATCAGATAGAATTTAAAGAGAAATGTAGTCAGAAAATGCATCAATAATGAATACTGCACTTTATTGCTATAACTAACTATTTTTACTATAAGGTGAGACTGTTTCCATCTTTTCCCAGGATTCTCATATGACTATACCACCTCCAGGTGGACATCTAATGTAACTACACTTATCCCACAACAAAAGATGCAAATCTGTCTAGATGTTGCCGAACAAAAATGTAAACCAATATTTCAAGATATGCACAAAAGAGAACACAACAAGAGGATAAAGATTAATAACAGATGAAAACAAATCAGATACATGCCAGTTTAGCCTACCTGATCAGGCAAGTGATGATGCTCAATGCCGATTAATTAAATTATGTCAATTATGACTAACATTCCAAATGTATATGCTTAAACTAAATGTTTAAAAATCCTCACTTTTGTTCTTTTGTGAGTTTATACACAATTGAGCAACTGCTATATTCTTAATCAACCCAAAAGATACATACATATCAAAACTGAATGTTTTTGGAAGTCGGAGTGGGGCTTTTTTTAGTTTTGGTTATCTTAGGAGGATATCTCTGTGTGCAGGTAACGATTGCTGTGCAGAAATATTAGGCAAATGAATAAAAACCAAATTTAAACCCATCTCACTTATTTTTTGTGCCAGGCAAACCAATATAACATCTCAAAATTTACAATTACACATTTCTGACATTCAAAAACAAAACAAACAAATCAGTGACCAATAAAACCACCTTTCTTTACAAGGACACTCAAAAGCCTTCCATCCATGGATTCTGTGAGCTTCTTGATCTGCTCCATGGATTCTGTGAGGTTCTTGATCTGCAGCAGCAACCTCAGCCTCCCAGACACTGTTGAGAGGGGTGTACTCTTTTCCCTCCGTGTAGGACCACAGGTTCTCTATGGGGTTCAGATCGGGTGAACAAGGGCCATATCTTTATTTTCTTATCTTTTAGACCTTTACTGGCCAGCCACGCTGTAGAATAGTTGGAGGCATGTGATGGAGCATTGACCTGCATGAAAATTGTGTTTTTCTTGAAAGATGGCGACTTCTTCTTGTTCCACTGCTTGAAGAAGGTGTCTTCCAGGAACTGGCAGTAGGACTGGGAGTTGAGTTTGACTCCAGCCTCAACCCGAAAAAGTCCCAGAAGCACATCTTTGATGATACCAGTCCATACCAGTACCCCACCTCCACCTTGCTGGCGCCTGAGTCAGAGTGGAGTAGTGATGGGCGGGTCGATACTGTGGTATTGATATATCGATACTCACCCATCATTTTTTGGGAATCGATCTAATGATTAAAGTATCAATACTTACTAATACATTATTCAAAACATAAAAACAGGAGATAGTGTTCTATTTTGTTCTATCACAACCTTCATTTGTGTTGCTAAACACCCCCTCTGGTGCAGCTGAATGGTCTCAGACATCCATCCAATCAGAGTGCGGGAAACCCACCTCCGTCTAGATAGCTAGCATTGTCAATAACAACTTTATGGAGGAGCACACGCTTGCCGTCAACAAGCAAAGAGAAAGATAATGTTTGAAAGAAAGGAGTGTGCTGCTTCATAAAGTTGTTATTGACAAGTGTGATTTTGGCCTATTTTTCACCCACGGACAAGGGGAAAGTAATATGTTCTTTATGTGATAAGCTTATCTAAGTATGAACAGTACTGTACTTGAGTACAAATGAAATGATTAGGCATACATTTATACATCTTTACAAGATAATTGTCATTTCAATGGAATATGACCATCTCTCACAAGACGATGAGGATTGTAATTTCGAAACAGCTTTAAAAAATCTCATTGTTTGGTCATTACCAGCTCCACAACTGGTTTTCCACGTTAATAATTTACTCTCCCTCTTTTAGACACTTTCACTTTTTCATTTTGTTTAGGTGGAATATCATCAGTGTGAATATCCTGCCTCTAAAGTTTACTCCCATGTAACATTAACATTTATTTAATCTAATTTACAGTATTAGGACTGACATGCCTCCGTCTCCCTCACCAGAGGAAATATGTTGTATGTGCGTATGATAATTATATTTTCAAGGCTTTAATATTTCTCATAATTTTCAACATATACTTTTTTTTAATAGAGTGCACATTTAAGATGTCAGTTATATTCAAAATACTGTTTAAATCCTATTATGCATTGTTTACTGCTCTCATTCAGCTGATTTACTTTAATGAAGTTCAATAAAGTTGTTAAATTTTAATATTTGGTTGTGGTTCGTCCATAGAATATTATTTAACTTAGATTTTTTTTGTAGTATTGATATCGGATTCGATATCTATCCTGTGTGATGCGCTTCAAAACACTTCAACAACACAGCGAAACATTATGAATAGATTACCAATAATGTACTATAACAAATGTTAGAGAAAGGTGTCGTAAAAGAAATAACGTTTATAACGTGGAAAGTGCTGTTCTTTAGCGCAACTTAGAGAAACCCTGTGACGCGTTCTCAGAAGCGTCTCTCCATCTGTCTGCACTTGTGTTTGAAACCGTGTTTGTGTCAATAATTCGTGAAATATCTTGAGAAAGTTAATTTTCATACGTAGTGCCGTAATGTTTTCTGCATCCGTTCCACCTCCTCCGACACTTCGCCTCACTCGCATTTTGCATCGTATTTTGCATTTTTTATTCTGTTTTATTATCATTTATTACATTAACAATGTGCAGATTTAAGGATTGAAGAAATGTTACTTGATTTTTCTCTGGTTTTCCATTTTTTCATCAACTTAAACTGTAGTTTCTGAGAGCTGTTGTACGGATTAGACATTTTACATGTAAAACCTGCTTCGAGATACGAAATGTTCGAGATACGAACATCACCATGGAACGGATTAATTTCATATCTCGGGGTACTACTGTTTTGAATTTTTGAAACAATAAAAACAGAATAATTAAACAATAAAGTAATAGAACTAAAAGATATGATAATCACAACAACCAAGACAGATAAGTTACTAGTTACAGTAAATTAATTAAGGTCTTTATTTACAACAAAAATCCCCAGATGCACTTTCTTCTAGGTGTCTGGCTCAGCAAAAAGAACAAGTAGATTCAACTAGATAAATAAAACTGAAAGTTCATTAAAAAGTAGGAGGGCGACAAGAGCAAAGAGACTAAAAGCAAGGCTGTGTTAGGGTTTATTGCTTGTGTCACCTGTTATCCATTAGTTCCGCCCCCTTCACCTGTTCTGCATTTTCCCTTGGGTATTTAGGTGGTGATGTTCCTTTGGTCCTTTGTTGAAGTATTGTTTAGTCGTCACGTATGTCTGAGTGTTTTATTGGTTTGGTCTTCTGTGCTTATTCTACAGCCAGAGGCTTCCCTGTCCTAGTCGCGTTCTGAGGCTGATTTGCCATCTACGGTTCCAGTGATCTTCAGTTTATTTCTGTTTATGTTTCGTTCACCAAGAAGAAGGTGCTGCCTAAGTTCTCATTATAATAAAGACTTTATCATTTACCTTGGTGTGGATCTGTTCCCTGGAGAAAAGCCGTGACAGGCTGATAACATGCTCTGACTGAATACTGCGAATAATACTCCAGCAAAAGGAAGCGGGGATGACAGTAATAAAACAATGCTCATAAGACCGCAGAAAAACAAGAACAGGTGCAGTGGTTAAATTGGGAAAATCAACAGCAGCAAGGAGCTCAAACCATGACAGATGTGAATGAAAAATGGCATAAAATGAAATGACCCGGTGGATGACCCGGAAGCAGCCCAACTTCTGTTATCAGGACCATCACGTCCAGTTAGTGTTTAATCCTAAAATAGGAATTATCTGCTGATTGGTCCAGAGGAAAGTGGGTGGCAGGAAGGATGACCAGCTTGATTCAAGGAACATGGAAAACAGAGGAAACAAGACAGTGAGGTTACAAGGTGATGGTAACCAGCCATGGGATAAATTATCTTAGTGATGGAAAAAGGGGCAAAGTTTACACATTGAAAGACGCTTCCATCAATTTCCTCCTTTCTTCTCCCTAGCTTATCTAAAGTGTTTAAAAATTGCAAGTATTTATAGGTTGCTGCTACTAAGGTCATGGGCTCTCTTTCCTTTCCCCCTCCTCCTCTAATTAAACCAGTTATGTTACTGTACAAACATGCACATAGTTCCTAAATAAAGTCAATAAAGTTCCAGGAAAGTAAGGAGAAACCATACATTATTTTGGAGTTTCCTGTTATGAATCAAGAGGTGATTTATGTTGTGCTTTAACAAAATGCTGAGACTACCAAACATTGATGAGCTGTGTGTTAGAAACCTGAGTTCCTGCAGGATTCAGTTTGATGAATGGATTCAGGTGCGAGCAGGAAGATCCTCTTATATATATATATATATATATAGGGTGCAGGAGATCCATACAAATGGAGGTATAAGATTTAAAGAAAAAATTGAAAGACAGATTTGGAAACCTTTCTTTCAGGAGCTGCTGAACAAACAGAGAGAACTCTTGCCGAAACGACAAAAGGTAGTAAAAACAAAGAACTATAACCGCTGCAAAGAGAAAGTATCAGGAGTTTCTTTTTTAAAACAAGCTTCCCATCAGAATGTGGCACCACACATCAGCATTTAAAACATCTTACAAGCCGAGCCCAGTTTAACAGATTTTCAACAGAGCCTGAGAGAGAAAAAGAGAATTACTAGTGTTTGTAAAAAGATAAAGAGAGAAACCAAGACACGGACTGAGACAATTATTGTAATTTTGTTTACAATTATCAGCTCTTTTTTCCTATATTTTTATGTTCTGGAAAACCACGTCATCTGTGTCTAATTCATTCATGTCATATCAATTTAATTAACATTTGTTTTCCATGGATACTTATTTATATGCAAAAGAGAAACAAACTAATCAAATAAAAAGACATTAAACAGAGAGAAGATCATTTCACTTATTAAAGAAAAGCTGGCAATATGCTCAACAAAATCATTATTCATAATACATTTTTGTTAATGAATATAAAAACGGTTCAGTATTTATTTGTGTATTTTTATGTAATCTATTTAGAGTCATACAAAGGCCTATGCTGACAAGCCTCAAGGGGTACACGGCTGGAAAAAGTTTGGGAACCACTGCCCTAAACTGTAACCACTACTTTGGAATCATCAAAATTCTCTGATTAGATTACTTTGGTCGGGTGGTGTTCAGAGTTGGCTGAACTAAATAATGAAGTGATTTACAAAACAACATTGAAATGTTCAAATTGCTGTCAGATAAGAAATGTACCGACAATATTTCCCATCCCTCCCCATTCACCTGCTTTTCCCTCTCTCTTGCACTGTCATGTAAATAAAAAAAATATATTAATAATGAAAGAAAATTTAGTGCAGAAGGGACCAGTTTACACAATATAATACAGACTGATTTAATCTCACTATAGTTCACCAGATAAAAAATCTTCCTGCTGCATTCTGCTACAGGGTAGCTGACTAGCTATCTACTGAAACACTCCTGTGCTGGTAATACAGCCAAATATACGATGTTCTCGAAAACAATCCATGCAGGAATCAGATAATGCGTGACTGGCAGTGAGAAATATAAACATGTGTCACATTCCAACTGATATTTCTAGGATTTTGTGCTTTCAGCCTTGATTAGTCTCCTATCCCCCCTCCCCTTTGTGTTCCCTTGTTATTATTGTTGCCACCTGATACTTGTTTTTTTTTAAACCCCTGTTTTCTAGCTATTGTCACTAGTTCATCTCACTCAGTATGAGATGTTTCTATGTTTGGATGGACAGTCTCTTCTGCTCTTGTTCTCCCAGGATTTCCTGGATTATTGACTCTTGTGTTAGCCTAGCCTAGCCTTCACCTAGCCATGATCAACTCATAAGTGGATTATTTTCTGTTCCTGTTTTGACTTGACTTTTGAGTTTGGGTTTACTTTTGAAACTTTTTTTACCTGTGTACCAAAGGCAGAATTTTGTGTTTCTTTTTGCCAAGTCATATTAGAGACATTTAAATTCAGTTAAGTGCTTTTGGGTGCAGTTTTGCTAACCACCCTCGAGATCGTGACAACATGTGCATTTGAAGACTATTACTGAATGATCCTTTGAGTCAAGGAACAACTGAAAAATGCCAGATTGATTGCTTACATGTTAAAGTAATATAAAGCATTATGGGATTGTTAATAAATTGACTTTTTTTAAATAAGTTATATATCACAATACCTTCTTGTTACTACCCAGAACCTGTGATCACATGGTCACCCATCATTGAATTCTCTTCAGTTACCTTTTGTTACCTCTGTGTGAACCATGAGTTTAATACCTCTCAAGTGAAATAATTTGTCATACAGTTTACTCCAGGCTATCAGCCCATTACTAACACAGACTATATGGTCCATAGGGATCTCTGGGGTGTTCCGAGGTCTGTAAAGAGAGCAGTAATTAGCGTGCAGTCTATGAAATTAATTTTGTGACAAAAATATGTACAAAATTTCAGCTAAAACAAAAATAAAAAGATTACAATGAAAAATAAAAAAAGCCTCAAAACAAAAATGATCAAGTAATTACCATAAAAATCTACAATGATTTTAAATACATTCCATTCTTTGTTGGTTTCATTTTTCAGCTTCAGTTTCGCATCTCAGAGTTTGTATCTTCTCTTTTGATTGAGATTCTAAAAGTTATGTTTGTCATTCTGCAAGTACTTTTGTTTCAAAGAAAACCATAAGCAATGCACTGAACCGCCATGGCATTCATGCACGCTCACCATGCAAGGCTCCATTGCTGAACAAAAAGCATATTGAGGCTCGATTAAAGTTTTCAAAACATTTGGAGAAACCTGTGGATTATTGGGAGACTATAGTATGGTCAGATGAAGGCAAAAATGAACTTTTTGCCAGTCTTTGTACACACCATGTTTGGAGAAGAAATGGAACTGCCCACCACCCCAAGAACACCATACCAACATTTAAGTTTAGGGGTGGAAGCATCATGGTTTGGGGCTGCGTTTCATCAAGAGATACCAGCATATTTCATATTGTTGAAGGCAGGATGAATAGAGAAATTCTGGATAAAAATCTACCAAAAAGGTGGAAATGAAAAGAGGGTGGAAAATGATCCCAAACACAAGGGAAGGAACCAATGAAGTGGTTTCAAAGAAAGAAAATCAAGATGCTTGAATGGCCCAGTCAAACACCTGACCTGAATCCCTTAGAAAAGAGGAGAGAACTGAAGATCAAAGTTAATAAAAAGATACCTTCAAGATTTTAAGACCATTTGTGTGGAAGAATGGACCAAAATCCCTCCTGAGCACTGCATACGACTGGTCTCTCCATACAAGAGGCGTCTAGAAGCTGTGATCACCAACAAAGGCTATTCTACAAAGTATTAAATAAATAATGTGTGTTAATACTGATACCCTGTGCCATTTCACTTTATTTATCATGACTCAATTATGTCATTTTACGTATTTACATTACACTTTGTTTATCATGACTCAAGTATGAATTCAATATTTGGCTTGATGCCTACATTTGATGTAAATTTTGTGTCAATAGCCCACTTAGAAATCTCCTTACTGATAAAAAGGCTGATGTGTCAAATACTTATTTTCCCCGCTGTATATTTTATACGGTCTGATTGCATTATGGAGGTCTACCAAAAATCCTGAAAGAAGGTAAAGTTTAGGTTAGTCTGCAAATGGGAAGGAAACACTTAAAAATGGTTGATGACATCAGACTGAGGATTTATGATTAATATATTTATCCCAGATTAACATTTTTATTGTTCAGATATCATTTTTTTGCATCTACAAGCGTTTCCTTTAAGTGTAAATCCTGGATATTGTCTATCAGACCTCTGCTTTCCTCCTGGGGGTTCTGGTTAATGTGGAATGTAGCACTGGACACATGCAAAACATTCCATTAAACTTAATGTGCTTTGATGTTGACAGCACATGGACCTTCCTGTTTCCTCTTTCTATGACTCTGACTTAACCTGCAGGAATTTATGACATCACTCTCTCCTCTAGCCCTTTTTTGTTCCAGAGTGTAGCCAATCAAAAGACAAAATCTCTGGACTCTAGTCACCATTGTGTAACATGTCTCTCTGCCTTCTGGGTGTGTGGGTGGAGTCTCTGGGTGGATAAATGGAAGGTGTACAGGTTGAATTCAACACAAGCACCTGTTAGACTCTAACTGAAAACGCCCTTAACTGGATTTCCACCTTGTGTGAACTTCTTTAATGGCTTTTTCACTTTGGATTGCCTTCTCGGTTGCACTTTGCATGATTCACAAAGGTACCAGCTTTTGTTCTTACTATTGTAAATCAAGGGATTTGGATTAAAAATGGGGAGAAAATAATGACCAAAAGTGACCAGAAGTAAACAATTTGAGTAACCTGTAATAGCATTCATTGTGGAACCTTTTAATTGTCAAGGATATCTGGAGAGTTTCTCTCCAATAAATCTCTTTTATGGTTATAGTGTGGGAACAGAACTTTATCTATCAATTTGCACTGTTTAAATAAAAGCATGTATTATTTTTGCTTCATTAATGAACCTCAGAACTGAATTTTGTAGATATGTGCAAGGGATATGCCTGTTTGAAACAATAATTTGTAAGTGTGGTATTTATTGGCACACACTGAATGCCAATTTCATTTTTTGTTAAGGGCGGCACAGTGTGTAGATTTGTTAACAGAACACAAGCAAAGCAATGAATCTCTTTTGTCTCAGGAACAAATATGTAATTTTCCTGTGTACACGTTAAACTTTCTTTGTCGTCAGATTAAATAGAATCTAGGTTTTTAAAATATATGAAACTTCTTTGTGTTTTCCAGGCTTTTCATATCCCCTACCTGACAAATCAGAGGCTTCCAGCAATCCATCTGCTTTCAAGCGGGTCCGAAGCAAGCGCTGCTCTTGTAATAGCTGGTTGGACAATGAATGCATCTACTTCTGTCATTTGGATATCATCTGGATTAACACGCCAAAGTGAGTGTTTGTCTAATATAGACTCAACTTTAAAAAATACTGAATTGAATTACAATGAGATTTCTGACTGACGAAGGATACATTTCAGAAATCACTACAGTGGTACCCTGAGATACGAAATTAATCCGTTCCAGGGTGACGTTCGCATCTCAAACATTTCGTATCTCGAGGCAAGTTTTACGTGTAAAACGCCTAATCCGTGCAACGGCTCTCAGAAACAACAGAATAAGTAGATGAAAAAAATGGAAAATCAGAGAAAAAACAAGTAACGTTTCTTCAATCCTTAAATCTACACATTGTTAATGTAATAAATGACAGTTAAACAGAATAAAGCACAAGCAAAATACGTAATATGTACACAAATGTGAAACCTTAATCTTGCACAAGCAAAATACGTAATATGTACACAAATGTGAAACCTAGATGCAGAAAACATTACGGCTCTACGTATGAAAGTTAACTTTCTCGAGATATTTCACGAATTACTAACACCAACACGGTTTCAAGCCCAAGCACAGACAGATGGAGAGACGCTTCTGAGAACGTGTCAGAGGGTTTCTCTAAGTTGCGCTACAGAACAGCACTTTCCTGTTTATAAACGTTATTTCTTTTACGACACCTTGACTCTAACATTTGTTATAGCACATTATTAGTAATCTATTCATAATGTTTCGCTGTGTTGTTGAAGTGTTTTGAAGCGTATGAGACCCTTTTTGCACTGGGAGATAGGAGTGCAAGAACCCAGAAGCGCAGTGTGACGTCATGACGTCAAGCCGAAAAATACAGCATAACAGCTTGTAGTTGTTCGTATCTCAAATTTTTCTTCATATCTCGAAGCAAAAAAATTCCCGTGAGACCTTTCGTATCTTGAACATTTCGTAACTCGAAGCATTCGTATCTCGGGGTACCACTGTATTTTCATTAATTTTCTATATTTTAAAGACTTGGGTTTAGGTCAGGAAGCGTTGAGTGATGGGGTGGCCCCCTATCTACCGGCAACCGCTGCTTCTAACTGAAATTAAACTGCAACAGTGCTGACCTCCCAACTTATTTTGTACTGACTGAATTCTCTTTCCAGTAAAATCACACCGTTAGGCCTTGGCAGTGCTCTTGCTCGTCACCGCCGATCTTCTGACCGCTGCGAGTGCGTGGATGCTGCTGACAAGAGGTGCTCCAGTTTCTGCCTTAACAGGTGAGCAAAAAGTGAAGAATTGTTCTTGAACAATTTGTTATTTTGGAATGAATCTTTAAAGTGAATCCTGAACAAGAGTCATTTGGGGGAGTGAATCATTCAATGGCACATGAACTTTGCTATACTCTCTCAGTACTGGATAAAGTTTGGACTCATTTAGTTTGGGTCCAAAAGCTATTCACATGCTCCCAGCTACAAAATAACTGAATGAAAATATGTGAAATAATCGCTTAAAAGAGACACAAATTGGTATATTCTTAAATAAAAAGTAAATAATCAAATCTCTTTCTGGCTCACACTGTATACGTTTGGCTCCCAGGGATTATCACAGGATGAGTGAAAGGCTTAAACAAACAAGAATCTCTAAAAAGATTCTCGGGATGGAATTAAACCAAACTTCTTTACTCATGAATTGGGTTTCTGACATGAAGAACAAACAACTTAAGCCAGGCAGATCAGAGCAGATGAGAGAGAAGCAGACAAGACAACGAGTTAAACAATAAATGTATTTACAGCATTAGAAAAAGCATTACGTTATGACCAGCTGTTCATAAATGACACTTATGAAGTAATTTCTTTCAAAAATCTGAGACCAAAATGATCCAGGCTTCCCATCACTTAGAGAATGAATTTAGACAGAGTCTACGTGATGTTTTGTTTGGTCTCCTCTGTGATTCACAATGGACAGCTATGTGTGTTCTACATCTGGGTAGATTGTGTGTGAGGGCGTTACCCACCTCTATATCTACCTACATATCTCTCCTCATCTCTGAGATTAAAGGAAATGATAGAGAAAATGGGAAACGATGAGCATCTCTCAGTTATGCAGGTCACATTATTGAAACCATTCTATATTTGGCTCAGTTTTTAATAATAAAGTCCTGTGGTAACACATTCATTCTTGTTTGTGTCTGTTTAAGAATTATGTGAATTTGGAAACACTATTTTGCTTGTTTTCCACTATATTTGCTGCATTGGGCCTTGTCAAATAATGTAGCTTTAAAAATAGTAACTGCTTATGAGGGAATTTTGATGTGAGCCTTTTTGTTTATTTGCAGTATGGAAGATCAAGATTTAGACTTTGCTGGTCGGTCAAATCATATCAGCAAAACCAGTGACCGTCTTCTGTTCATTTTCAGGTAAATTGTTTAAAATTCTCTCCATATAAAATGTTTTGTTCCCAAACGAACCCAGATCCGTTAAAAATGATAAATGAAAACTCGTTTCGATCAGTCAAATTTTAGTTTAAAACGTTTCTTCAATCATGACAAACCTCACAGTTTCTGCTGCTGAAGAACATCACCACAGCATGATGTTCCCACCACCGTGCTTCACATTAGGGATAGGATTCATGTGATGAGCAGTGTCTGGTTTCCACCAAACATAATGTTGACTTTTAATAAAGTTCAATCATTTTCATCAGAATTTAGAATTTGTTCTTTTGGTAAACTTTTTGTTCTTTTACTAAAGAGTGGCTTCTGTCTGGGCATTGAAATAAAGTCCTGATTGGTGGATTGCTGCAGAGAATAGCTGCATGTACATCCACCCATGTGCCATTTGGAATATTGTATAAGAAAAACTCTGAATACATGTAGATAATGTGCATAAAAATTTGTAGGATAAACTTTTTTAACACCAATAAAATGGGAATAAACTTTGATGGAACCGGATTTTACAGAATGAATCCCATTGCAATACAATGGCCATACATTTTTCTGTTGCAATGAGGCAGCACTAAGGGACCGATTTTATCGCACAACATCTGAAATGTTGTTTTGGTCATTCTAAAATTCCTTAGTCAAACCGTTAATTTTCAGTCCTCTGAGCCCTTCCTTTCAAAGACTCAGAAGGCTCGAAAAAAGAGCTAATCTTTTGGTTT
The DNA here is from genome assembly GCA_007224835.1 of Danionella cerebrum. Classification (NCBI taxonomy): domain Eukaryota; kingdom Metazoa; phylum Chordata; class Actinopteri; order Cypriniformes; family Danionidae; genus Danionella; species Danionella cerebrum. Next base: position 143,214 of record SRMA01026783.1, on the reverse strand, counting down.
CCAGCTTGTGCTGCATTGGTTAACATTAGGGAGCAGTCAAGTGTCCGCTCTGTAATGTTAACGCAGTATGAGCCGCAAACTGAAAAGATGAGTTCTTTTTTACAGCCCTCAGGGTCTTTTCATTCTCTTACCTTTAATGATGAACAGTCTAAACTCAAAAAACCATGAGGATGAATGGATGAACCAAACTATGATGGCTCAGGATAAATATATGTGTATTTAACCGGTAAAATCTTTGAAGTCCTTGTTAGACAATTTGGATAGCTATCAGACATCAATATAAGCATTCCATCTTTGTTTCCTTCCATACAAAAATAATTATTTGTGACTAAAAGAGGACATTGTGATTTACAGGAAGGTGGTTAAAAGAACTCCAAGAGAGAAAGAGAGAAGCAATGACGGAAGAGAAAGTCTCAACAAAGTAATTTTCCCTATGAGAAGATATCGTTAAAGATCCCCCACAAACCCACAGACGTCTTCAGATGAGTCGGAACAGGACAAAGTGAATGAATTCCATTAGAGACTCTGAAGGATGGCATGGCTGCAGATTTATAAAACAACGTTTTTAACAACATTGAATTAACTCTGTATCAGAGTTGACCTTTACTATTTATTTATTTATTTATTTATTAAGTATTTATTTTATTTTCTGTTTTTAAAGAAACGAGTGGTTTACTGCATTTTATTATACACAGTAAAATTCATAGAGTTTAGAAATGTATTTTGATTTTTGCAGCTGGGTTCGAATCACTGACTCTCGTCTTCTTTTGCTGTTTTTCTACTTGTTTACGGAAAGCATTGTATAAATGTTTAACTACTGAGTGTGATTGTCTAGGATTTATGTAATTCCTTTGTTTTAATTTTTGAAATGAAGAAAAAAGTTCTTACATACTTTTTCCAAAACACTTTATCCATCTGTTTGCTATTTATTTATTTAAAGAAATGTATTTTTGTATGACTCATTCTAATAATAAACATGTTTAAATCACAATGCTCTATATAATTATTCTGGATCATTATCAGGTATAAGGTTCTCAACTATAAGAAACAAGAGTGACACAATATCCCATTATGAGTAGCTTTCTTTACAAATCCTAATTTAATCAAGTACACGGCTTTTGGGTTCAAGCGGGACACTAATGTTCATAGTGGAAATTCCAACAGAGCCAAAATCAGGTCTTTCTTTTTTAAACATTGTTTGAGGTGGTACTTTATCTCACTCAGATGTGCAGTCTCTTTGTCTGCTGTCTCATTCCAGCACCCAAATGTTTACTGTAAACCTGCAGTTTTCAAATTCCAAGCAACACCGAAGGAATCCCATAATGCATAAGGATAGCTACGCTATCCAAGATTATCTCTGTGTTGGCTTATTTCAAACATGTTATATAAAGTGTTTAAAATCCATTGCACAAAGCATGAAACCGATAGAGATATGTTGATTTATTCAGTCATTTTCTTTTGTTCACCCACTTGTTCCCTTGAATGCACTGTGGGAGAGAGGCAGGGGTAACTTTATTTGCCACATACATGTTTGTACAGGTACAACATACAGTGCATCCGGAAAGTATTCATAGCGCTTCACTTTTTCCACATTTTTTTTATGTTACAATTCCAAAATGGATTAATTTGTTTTTTTTTTTTTTCTTAAAATTCTATACACAATACCCCATAATGACAATGTGAAATTCACATAATGACAATGTATTCACAGCCTTGGCTCAATACTTTGTTGATGCACCTTTGGCAGCAATTACATTCTCAAGTCTTTTTGAATATGATGCCACAAGCTTGGCACACCTGTCTTTGGGAATTCCTCTGTGCAGTACCTCTCAAGCTCTATCAGGTTGGATGGGAAGCGACGGTGTACAGCATTTGCAGATCTCTCCAGAGATGTTCAATAGGTTTTAGGTCTGGGCTCTGGCTGGGGCCACTCAAGGACATTCACAGAGCTGTTGTGAAGCCGCTCCATTGATATTTTGGTGGTGTGCTTTGGGTCATTGTCCCGCTTAAATGTGAACCGTCGCCCCAGTCTGAGGTCAAGAGCACTCTGAAGCAGGTTTTCATTCAGGATGTCTCTGTACAAGTTCAAGTTCGTTTTATTTATATAGCGCTTTTCACAACAGACATTGTCTCAAAGCAGCTTTACAGTAAACCAACAAGTTTAAACTCAACAAAGAGAAAAGAAATTAATTACTAAGTGGTGTATATGTCCCTGATGAGCAAGCCTGGGGCGACTGTGGCAAGGAAAACTCCCTTTTTGGAAGAAACCTTGAGAGGAACCGGACTCAAAAGGGAAATCCATCCTCATTTGGGCGACAACAGCAGTGTGTCAAACTATGGTATAAACAGATGATCTGGTAGTATGAACAGAGAATATAGTATAAACAGATGATATAATAATATAAACATAAACAGATAATACAGTATAAACAGATGATATAATAATATTAACATAAACAGATAATACAGTATAAACAGATGATATAATAATAATAAACCTTTTCTGTACATTGCTGCATTCATCTTTCCCTCTTTCCTGACAAGTCTTCCAGTTCCTGCTGTTGAATAAACATCCCCACAGCAAAATGCTGCCCCCACCATGCTTCACTGTAGGGATGGTATTGGCCTGGTTTCTCCAAATGTAACGCCTGGCATTCACTCAAAAGAGTTAAATTTTAGTTTCATCAGACCAGAGAATTTAGTTTCTTGTGGTCTGAGAGTCCTTCAGATTCCTTATGGCAAATTCCAGGCGGGCCGAAGGAATAGCTTCCGTTTGGCCACTCTACCATACAGGCCTGATTGGTGGATGGTTGTCTTTCTGTAAGGTTCTCCTCTCTCCACAGAAGAACGCTGGAGCTCAGACAGAGTGACCCTCGGGTTATTGATCACCTCCCTGACTAAGGCCCTTCTCCCCTGATCACTCAGTTTAGATGGCCGGCCAGCTCTAGGAAGAGTCCTGGTGGTTCCAAACGTCTTCCACTCACGGTTGATGGAGGCCATTGTGCTCATTGGAACTTTCAGAGCAGAAAATTATCTGTAACCTTCCCCAGCCTTGTGCCTCGAGACAATCCTGTCTTGGAGGTCTACAGACAATTCCTTTGTCTTCATGCTTGGATTGTGCTCTGACATTCACCGTCACACCAGCACCTTATATAGACAGGTGTATGTCTTTTTAAATCACGTCCAATCACCTGAATTCACCACCGGTGAACTCCAATGAAGCTGCTGGAACATCTCAATAATAATCAGTGGAAACAGAATGTACCTCAACTCAATCTAGAGCTTCACAACAAAGGCTGTGAATACTTATGTACATGTGATTTTTCAGGTTTTGTATTTTTAATAATAATATTTTTTATAATTGCTGGGAGTTTGTTCTAAACTGCATGTCATTGCATGAATTCTGGGGTATGTAGTGCATAGTTGCAGTGATGAGAAATAGAACAATATGAAGTTGTTCAAATGAGAATTAAGAGTTTTCTGTGTGTCACTCTGGCTGGAAAGGGACATACATAACATAGAAGAGTTCTGTCTCAAGTCTCATCTCTCTGCAAGCTAAAGAATCCACCATAAACCTGTAGAAATAAAAATGTGCATCACACAGTTCAGTGCTAAGAAGTTTGTGCGTATTGTGATGGGGTGCGGGGCGAGGTCAGCGTAGACTACAGCTTCAGCCTGGTTCATAAATAAATAATTACATAAATTCACAGCTTCCATCCAGAGAAAACAATTCTCTGGATGGAAGCTGAGAAATCAACAAACAATTATTTTCAACTTTATTGAGAATTGACACATAATAGTTAATTACTTACATTTTTTATATTAACTTGAGTTTAATTTGATGATTTGCACTGAATTGAATCATTAGAACAGTTGTGTGTGACCTGAATTGATGGTAATAGAGTGATTTTTATGGGAGCAATTGAGCTTTGATCCAAATAATCAAGAATAAAAATGATGCTCTAATAAATATTTAAATTTTGAATGAATCTGAGTCATGCAGTACAATATGCAGGTGAGGAGTGGCGTGTTGCTTGATTTTGGCTGTAATAGAACAATTTAGAATGAAGTTATGAAGCATATTCTGGGTAAAACATATTTTGGATCTGGTAATTTGTAGACGGTCCCTAAGTGATTCCATGTCAGCGGGTTGCTCATAGACGGTAATGTGTTTCAAGGGAAACTTGTTTTGATAAAAATCGTTTTGTAGTTTGTCCGCTACATAACACAGATTAAAAATAGGTGTTATTTGTTTACTAAGAACATTCTGGTCTCGAGCTATTGAGCAGAGAAAACCGAATCCGTGACTCTGCAGCTAACTTTACTGAACTGTGATGGGATGGATGATCGGCTGATATTGTTTCAAGTTCACGCCGCGATCGATGTAATGAGCACCCCTGGTATACGTCATACAAAATTCACCATTTTAATGAAATTACTGAATAAAATAAACTTTTCATTACGTTCTTATTATATAACTGGTACCTGTATACAACTTCTAGGTCCTTCTATAAGGCTAAACTCAAACCTGCCAATAATGCAATAATAAACATTTCGAGGCCCTATGTTGTTTTCACATAAGTGCTGCCTTTTGACAATATTGTTGTAAGTTTAAGATACCAAACCGCAGCTTCAAATCGTAGCAAAACTGCATAATACTTGTATAAAAATTATCCAAACGCATTACTGACAGAGAACCAAAATGCTAATCACAGCAAAACAAACACAAATCCTAAAAGTATATAATGTGGCACTACCTATTTAATAAAAAACGTTAAGGTTACTTGCGTAACCCCTGTTCCCTAAAGGAGGGAATGGAGATGTATCGTCAGGAAAATTTATCGTTACATTATATGGCTGAGGAGAACATTGGAAACAATATGTTTGTTTTAAATAGAATAAATGTAAGCCACATCAAATTTATTAAACCACATGAATGGTGTTTTTATTCTTTCTGAGAAAAGCCATCTCGAAGGTAGATAAGACCACATACCAAGCAGTAGCTGGTGGTGATGTAATGTCAAAGGAATGCACCAAGGGACACAAAACCCCTATTTGCTGAATCAAGATAACAGGAACTTTCCTCAGAAAAGACTAAACTTCTCCGTAATGTATGATGTCTTCTGTCATTAACTGGTTTTTACAATAACTGTGTAAGATTGTTTTTTTGATAAGAGGGATTCCAATGTCTAGTCTGCAGGCTTGAGAAGAATTAGGCCCAATTTATATTTCTGTGTCAAGCCTTTATACATAGCCTGCCTGCCTTGTTCATGAACCAAGCAGTGGACTTTCAGTTTGTGTTTTGAACCCTTGGCTTAGATGTTATCAATTATCTTATTACTTCATACAGATGGTTCATACAGAATTTTCAAAAAAAAACAAAACAAACAAAAACAAAACAATACTTTCTTTGTAATGTAGTCCTGGTTTGTCAGTTTTTTTCCAAACCTCGATAAGCATCAGTTTTTTTTTTTTACAACGCTATAAGGTCAATAAACCGAGCACAGCTCAAAGAAGAGGAGTTTTGAATCATTGTATAATCATTCCACGAATATGGAACAGAATCGGACAATTTTCCAGCTAATAACAGTCATTTAATTCCAGTGAAGATGTCCAAAAGTCACAAACAGGTGAAAGTAGAGACTGCGGGACGTGGTTAACTTGACCGGGCAGCTGCTAACTCCAGGGTTCGAAGCAGTGAGTCCTGGAACCAGCCACTTGATTCAATATTGATGTTGTTGTTATAGTATTTGGAAACTTGATACGAGCACTTGGTATTTTCTAAAGGGAGCAAGCAAGGTAGTTATTCAAATAGTAAAATTGCTTATTTTGTTTGTTTTTGTTGTACCTTTTCACCATTTTTTTGGATCTGCACCCTTTTGGGCAGTAAAACCTTCACTTGCACTTAAGGGCATCACAAGTTATTAATCTCAGTAAATACCTACTTTCAGCGAAGGAGCCACAAAGACTTTGTGACAGACTGTCACAAATACACAAAATAATAATAAATTATAAATACTTAAAGGTCAGGTGAAGTGGTAGACAACTTTTTCTTTTTGTTTTTTTTCGCTAGGCAGGGGATATTACCCAATAGTTTTTGCATGAAATCATGTTTATGTTGTGTTTTTGCACCCTGTCTTGAGATAAAAAAAACATTTAATTAACAAGCATCAAACTAATGTTTGATGAAAAAGCAGTCCCCAAAGTTTTGTAATTGTTCTTTTGGTTTCATCTGGTCTCCCCCAAATAGAACAAGATCAAATTAAGCAGAGAGCTTATTTTATGTAATTTCCCAGTAAGTTAATGATTAAATGTTACACTGCTACTTTTGGTTAGGAAGGACTCCGAGTACTCTTACATTCCTGAAAGCTTCCGATGGAATTCCTCAGACGTTTGGAGTTGTTGTGTTTGCAAGTGTTGCATTCCTTCATCAATCCGCCACCATGACAGGAAAAGGAAATGGATAAGGCCACATTGTTAGATTGTGATGCAGAAAATGAGACAGAAAACACACAAAGGTGGAAAGTTAAGGACATGGAACAACAAAGATTACATGTTAAATCTGTCTGACTATGCTCCTGGAACAATGATGTCATTGCTTAACTTGAGTTCTAGATACACAGGCTGGTCCACACACCACAAGCCAATAGACAATAGCTCATTTATGCCTCATTTATTGGTCAGTTCTGTTTTTTTCCAGCTGTAAGTCCATCTGATAAAGGCATTCATGTAAATTTTGCTTTGAAACCGTCTCTGTGGGTAGCACTGCAGCCTTCCAGTTAGAAGGAACTCAGGGTACTCAGTTTTCCCCCACAATCCCAAAAACATGCAGTCAGGTTAATCCCCTCAGATGTGATGAACTGACGACCTGTCCAGGGTTTACCCCTGCCTCTCGCCCAATGTGTGCTGAAGACCCTCGTGACCCTCGTTTGAAACCATCCAGAAAAGTTAAAGTGGTCATATTATCCGAAAATAAACCTTTTTAACTTTTTCTATAATAAATACAACTAATAAATATTTACATACATTCACTGCTCCAATCCAGAGGAGGAAACACCACACCGGGTGTTTTACTCCCCTGGAGATAACAAAACTGTCCAACTCAGCAAACCATCTGGTCTCCCATGTGATAGCTTATGAGCAGGACAGGACACAGTTAAAAAAAAATTAAAAATAAAGACCCAATGTTACAGAGAGCACTGATGGCTAACATTAGAGGTTATGCTAACCAACCCAGCATTGCACAAAACACCTGAAATTGTGCCCGACTAAGAGTCTACTATCTTTAGTACAGCTTAAGAACGTGTAAAAAGCATGGCTTGAAATAAAAAAAAAATAATAAGCACAAATTCTTTGTTAAAAATACTGTTCCATTTTCTATTTCCAAAAAAACCCCTGATAATACAATTCATTCATTCTCCTTCATACTCATTCGTTCCCTTTTGGGATCCAGCTCAGTTCGGGCGAGATACCATTATTTTAAAATATTAAAAATACGAAAGCTTTAAAATACGATTTCAAATGATAATCACATCTTACAGTAAAGATGGTGTTAAGTACCAAAGACAAATAGAGGCAATCGTGCATCGGATCTGAAAGTTAACAGCTCTGGCTTCTTTTCAACTCAAGTTTTCCTCAGAAAGATTTTGTGTGGCTGCTTGTGCCCACCGCAGAAGAAACAATTTATAAAGATTATTAGAAATTTTTGTCTCAAATCATGAGATATAAAGTAAAAATGGCACAATATAAACTTACAACTATAAGAGATGTTTTGTTTTTATATCAAGAATGAATTGCTTTAGCTCGGCTTGGGGAAAATATTCTAAACAGGTTTTATACACAACCCCTCTCGGTTTTGGGCTAAAAGCAATCTTTGTGGTTATTTATGACCAAGTTTATCAGCTCATACACTCTGTTCACTATAGTGCTCAAGCAGATGGAATTGTGGGTATTTCCGATACTAGAACATCAGGGTCACAAGCTTCAGTTAACGATTGTCTGCTTTCAATATTGGAAAAAAAAAGCAAACAAATAACATTATTAACTGGTTAAAGCACTTTTACTATTGTGTTTCTGCTCGAAAGAGTTCAAATTGATTGTTTTTGTTTCCAGATAAAAATTTGGTTACCTTTCCGGTTCAGAACAACATTCATTTGTTTATGAATTTTGTGGCTGACTGTGTGTAGCAGCTGAGTGTAAAAAAAACTAAAGCGTTTTTATCAAGCGCAGGTTGTAGTGAATGTGGTTACAGTGTTTTCGTAACAGTTTTTTTTAAATGATGACACAATGTTCAGATATTTTTATGATTGCACTCATTTTAAACCCAATCTGGCTTTACATACAGACCTCCAACCCTTGCAACCTCTCCCTTTGGAAAACTTCATGTTTTCTTTGGGATAACCCCTGTGTCTGTTTAAATCCTATCTTTCCTGCCATACTACAATTCTAAGGAAATTTCAAACCAGAAAAAAATCTAAAATCAGCATTGGCCTCTTCCGGGAGTTCTATTCTGGGTCACGTTCTATTTGTATCCTTGTTTTCCAGTATATTTTAATCTCACATGACCAGAAGGAGACCACACTAACTCCTTATTTTCTAGATACACTTCATTATCTCACTAAACAGCATCTCTGGTTCTTTAGGACATCTAAACGTTTTGTGACGTTTAGGTGGGTGTAAAAATGCTAAACTGTTAGTTGTGGTGGCTGAGAATGCACTGCAATGTGAAAAAAGACATTCTAAGAGAACACTTCACTGGATATTAGTTCAGAAAGAGCTGCCAGGAGCTTTATAATACCAAGCCCCATTTGAACGCTTAGTGCCATTGAAGGTTTGGTCTGGCACAGCACCATTCTGGTAGTTCTCAGGTAGAAAGCCCAGGATGTCAACCTCCTTCTTGTTCTATAGTGGCCCTGAGCCATGCACTCATTACAGCAGTATACATGGCCTTCTGGTGATATATTATCCAGTAGAATCACTGAGGAAGGCAACCACTGTCTTGCTATTACCCAAGTGTGTGGATCCTACTGGTCCATGGACTACTAATCACCTAGTAAACCAACAGCTGAGGAAATTACCTTGGTGTTCACCATCTCTGGTAGCTCATGGTGCTCTATGGGGTGCCTCAAGTGTAGCATTTTCACCTCTGGAATGATTTTTAGCCTCCAGCTAATGCCATACCTGTTGCAGAAGCACATCATGCTCCTGAGTCTGCCGCAGAAGGTGCCAAACGACTGCACGGTTTAGCTGAATGTCTCTCTCACTCTTTTTAATCTGTGACACTCAGACTTCTTTTATTTTTTTTTATTTTAATTTCAAACCCATGTGATTTTTCATTATATGTTGTTCACATTGTCTAATTGTACATGAAATGTATAATTGTCTATTTTTAATTAAAATCATATTCAATCTCTTGATTTTCTAGTTCATTTTTGGAAACTTCGGAACACCTCTCCAGTTACTCACCCATTGGTTACTGATTTGCATATTCATGACTTGTATGCAATGTTACTATCTGACGGTCAACGTAGACGTGAGGAAGATTAGAGTGATTCATTACGAGCAACTTCAATACTGAGTGATCATCTTTTTATTAAAGCAACATTTATAGACGCTGTAGTGGCATTTGGAGGAAACGTTATACAACCGTACTTCTCTGAGCCAGAATCTGATCCCGAATCAGATGCAAACGCACCTTCACCACATGGGCATCCAGGGCTTTTGTCTGGAACAATTTGTCATTAGCCTCGGGTAATTCAACTCCAAGAATTAAAAAAATACACTAGAACTGTAGATTAATGAGCCACTAAAAAATACTTCATGATGCCAAGACCAATCAGAGAGAAGGATTGCGTGGAACGTCTGTTTTTATTGGCTGATCTGATCTGAACTGTTTGCCGTCTACATACTTACAAACGTAACATGATCTCTTCAATCTTCTGCTCTATTTTATCTAGGCATTCCCTGGACCCTGCTAATTAATCTAGAAAAATATATAATTAAAATATTTATATCTATTAACGCTGTGTTGTTGGTGTTTTTTTTTTAAACAGCTAACTTTTTTCAACACACAAATAACACCTTATAAAATATAAAACAATCAAAAGTAAATCTTTTTTAAATTAACTATAAGGTTATTTTTGTCTCTTTTTGGGAATATAAAAAAATATTTATCATGACAGAGTGGCACTGTGGCACAGTGTGTAGCACTGTCTTTCCAGTTGTCAGCTCGAGGCTCGCCGGTGACCTTCCTGGAAGGAGTTTGCATGTTCTCCCAGTGATTGCGTGGATTTCCTGCGGGTACTCCGGTTTCCCCCACAATCCCAAAAACATGCGGTTAGGTTAATTGAAGAATCTAAATTGCCCATTGGAGTGAATGTTGCCTTGCAATGGACTGGCAACCTGTCCAGGCTGTACACCTGCCTCTCACCCAATGTGTGCTGGATTTTTGTTAAATAAAATTGGATTTTGCTACTTTAGATTATCAAAATAGGATTCTTAGAAAATGCCAGGAATAACCATAAATAGTGATATTTAAAAAAAATAAATGCTAAAACAGAGAAGAAGAATGGCTGTTCCTGATGATTTATTGGTCAGTGCACTCACCGCTGAGTTCGATTGCTGGCCAGGGAAAGGCCCTTACATGTTGTTAGTAAAAGACAGACAGAAACTAATCCTCTAGTTTCTTTTATTTTGCTGGATATTGCTGGTATTGGGCATTATTGGTAAATATAGTTGCATGGACATCTAAATGTTATGTCTCACATGCCCAGTGGAAGTGCGGCAGGTGCCCACTTGGTGCTGGCTGTAGAATGAACACAAACAGTTTTAAACATTTTTAGTGAGCAAACTTCAATAGTTTTTTTGTGTCACAAGTTTATTTTGTGTAGTTAAATTTTCTCCTAAAAAAACTACGCGGGGCCATGTGATTGACAGCAGCATAGAACAGTGTGGACTTACCGCTTTATCACATTGTGAGAAATTAAATTCAGAGAAGTCCAAATTCTTATTTTTATATATATATATACAAATTAAAAAGCAAATGTTACATTTCTATATTCTTTAGAAAACTTTTATATAATTCACTAATCACAATACACACCTTACCAGTAGCTTGTGTTTCAGGATCTCGATCTCCAAATCTGACTTTAGGTTAGTATGTAATTCTGTATATAATTTCTTCATTTTATTTTTTTAAGTAGATGCAGTCTATATAACTCCTTTACTGGGAACGACACTTTATGGTTACATTGTGCTGTTCATGAAATATTAAACCCTGGCATTTCCTGTCCATCACTGAACTGTGTTCATCTGTGAGAGTAAGTTGCTGAAGCCTCTTTCTCTTCTTCAAGACTCTGGAAGGTGGTGATGGGGGAAGACAACATATGTTTATTCTCTGATATACTTACATTCTATATGTTACTGGACACTAAATGTGGAGATGTGATTGTATAGATTATTTAATGTCTACAGGCATAGCATTACTTCTATAAGCCTCCCTGTATCAGCAGAAATGGTGCCATCACCTCCATCCTAAGAAGATGGAGTTTAAACTAATATTTAGTTTACCCAATACACCAGCAATAGGAACTGCCTGGGGTTTTGTTAAGACAGGAGGTTCCAAAAGGCAGATATTGCCATCAGAATCTATTTGTAAGTTTATTATTTAAAAAATTATTTGTAAGTTGAGTGAATACATTTGTCAATATTGTAAATGTTATGTGTGTGTGCTTGTGGATGTTAATGTAATTCAAGACAAACTCATTCCACATTTATACAAATAGTTTATTGTTTGACACTGTAAAGATAGTCTGGGGAATGGGGGGGGGGGATTATTTGATGAAAAGAAAATCCCCAAAAGGGCATTTTATCCACAGCACCAAGAAGTTTGTTTGTGTAAGGTTATTGACATTGTACAAGAGCTTGCAACTTACTGAACCTGAATTCATGTCGGGAACCTTTCAATTAAAACACAACTAGCTATTTGGCTAAAAATTGCAAAACAGTTTTTCAAAGGTCACTGGGTACAATAAAACAAAATGGGTTAGATTGCATAGTCAAGTATTATCAGTGTAAATTGATACATATTTAATCACAAGCAACAAAAATTCACCATGTAACAGGGGGATATGTGCAGATCCTCTAGTAGCAGAGGCTTTAAGACCAAAGAATATAATGATAAAGCAGACTCTATAAGCGATTAGTTCCAACATTTAGCAGAAATAGCACGTCGCATGTCAATAGCTATGTTTCCATCCCCCTAATTTTATGCACATTTTGAAGTATCGCATTAAAAATACCTGTATGGAAATATGCATGAAAAGTGAAAAAAGTGCATGAATTTAGATGGAAACTATTCAAGCAATTCAATGGCATTCCGTTTTTCTGTTAGAAATGGAGCGCATTAATGGAGTGACCAATGGACAGAATTCATTGTACAACATCTGAAATGTTGTTTTTGTCAGTCTAAGTAAAATGACTGTGCATTTTGCATTTCTTCTATGTATTCTAAGACACAAGAAAGCTTTATATAAGCAAAAAAGCACTCTTTTAATGCAGAAACTTTCATTTTCTTTGGAATTTTGGTGCCAATTTATCATGGAGTGACAAGTTTGTTCTCTTTGGACTTGTTAGATGGAAATGGTGCTTTATTTGCAAGTATTTTATCAAATACATTTACAATTTTTATTCCATACATTTTTTTCGCATCTTTGGTGGAAACATAGCTATTGAGAATATCATTCAGAAGGTGAATGGGCTCAGTCATCCTTGACATGAAGCCATTAAGGGTGTGTTATGTTTAATTTGATTAAAACAAATCCTAGTGTGATTGCGTTGAGTATGAACGCTTCCTCTCAAATCTATCGCTAAAAAGATGGCTCTTCACTCTGCTTCTAAATGAACTCCACAGCGAGTTAGTTGTAACATGAACTTAACGCGCACCAAAACACACATACTCAAACAAAAAACAGAATCCAAAGATGTGCAAACCACAGAGTTCATCATTCTTAGCCATCGAGCACCTTTTTTCCGTGATGCAGCTCTTTATTTGAGGAGATAAGACTTTTATTTGCTGTTTGTATATTTTTGGTGCTCTTCATTCGCTTTGAGAACGTGAAGTTGGTACAGATAAAACCATTTCAAAAAGCACAGGACATCTACACTAGCATACAACATTTTTGAAGAGTTCTGTTGCATTAAGCCCTCTACACATCGATCCAAATAATCAGTCTGAAGTTTTGTGCGACAACGCAACTCATTCGAAAGCTATGGGTGGAAACGGTGGTTAGTAACAAGTGGTGCCAAAAAGTTTCAGATCGCCATATTGGATCTGTTTTCCACAAGGAGAATGACCAATGAAAGCTTTCTCTTTTGATGATGTGAGTAGGGCGTAGAACAGCTCTGTGGCACTCATCTTACATTTTCATGGAGACTTTTCACAGACTTTTCTCCATATTTTTGTCAAAAAGCTCCCTGTGTTCAGCCAACAGAAGTAAAAACTCTTCAATGTGCTCTTTGAGTTCTTCTCCTTGGTCGTCCAGTACAAGTAACAAAGCTGTTTTTGTTACAACTGTGACATGAGTGTCATTTTTAATGAACATTTTTTAAATATATGTTGTTAAATTTATTACTTTTTATCTCTGTGTAACAGACAGTCAGATTTGTCAACGAGCCGTATTTAAAATCTGGGCATACCATCCTTAAATAATGCTGTGGGGATGCTCTTCAACAACAGGAACTGTAGACAAATTAGCATTGAGGGAAAAAGTGAATACAGCCATGTACAGAGACATCCTGTTTGACAACCTGCTCCAGAGTTCTCTTGACCTTAAACTGAGCTGATGGTCATTCACTTCAACCTTGTGAATGTGGCTGAACCAAAACCCAGCCTTTTATAGTGAACATCTAACGAAAGATCTGAAATTAGCTGAGCACTGATTCTGTTTATCCGGATGTGTGAAACTGACCAAAGCTTGTGGATCATGTTCAAAACTATGTGATGCTGTTTAAAAAAAAGAAAAGAAAACATTAATTCTGTATTCCTGTAATTTAATTCCTACTTAATTCTTCCACTTGTACTGTAAAGCTAAGATTTCTGGTTGAAATTAATGTGTAATCATGTATGAAGTCCTTTAGCACATTAACAAGCAGATTTTAGATGCTAAATTGAACCTTTAAGGCAGGGGTGCTCACACTTTTCAGCTTGCGAGCTACTTTTAAAATGACAGAGTCAAAGTGATCTACCTGCTACAAAAATGTAAAACATCAATCAACAAACAATTATTTTCAACTTTATTGAGAATTGACAAAACACACATAATAATTAATTATTTACATTTTTTGTAATAACGTGAGTTTAATTTGATGATTTGCACTGAATTGAATCATTAGAACAGTTGTGTGTGACCTGAATTGATGGTAATAGAGTGATTTTTATGGGAGCAATTGAGCTTTGATCCAAATAATCAAGAACAAAAATGATGCTCTAATAAATTTTTCAATATTTAATGAAACTGAGTCGTGCAGTATAATATGCAGGTGAGGAGTGGTGTGTTGCTTGAATTTGGTTGTAATAGAGCAATTTAGAATGAAGTTATGAAGCATATTCTGGGTAAAACATATTTTGGATCTGGTAATTTGCAGACGGTCCCTAAGCGATTCCATGTCAGCGGGTTGCTCGTAGACGGTAATGTGTTTCTGTGAATGCCGAGGGAAACTTGTTTTGATAAAAAACGTTTTGTAGTTTGTCCGCTACATAACACAGATTAAAAATAGGTATTATTTGTTTACTAAGAACATTCTGGTCTCGAGCTATTGAGCAGAGAAAACCGAATCCGTGAATCTGCAGCGAACTTTACTGAACTGTGACGGGATGGAGGATCGGCTGATATTGTTTCAAGTTCACGCCGCAATCGACCGGCAGCACCTCGATCGATGTAATGAGCACCCCTGCTTTAAAGACTTTAAGTTTAGTGAACAACATCTACAAGGTGAATAATCATAGAACAAAAAACACATTTTATGGGGGAATCAATAATGGCTTATAAACTATAATATTCACTTTTATTTATAAATGTGTGTTGATTGTCAACATGTCTGTACAAAACACAAATTAAAAGTAATGCAAAGCTATAAAACAGGACCTCATTTGTAACGCTGCTGAAAAAAAGCAGTGGTGTTTAACTGAGAAAAAGGAAAAGTGAAAACCCCTTGGTGCTTTAACGCTCATATGTTCTCATAAATAATAAAAGCAAGGAAGGATCTGTGGCATTTACCTGAAGAGAGTATAGGTAGCAGTAAGTATCTAAATAGAGCTGTTTTTTACAACAAGGCTTTTCTACATCATTGAATGGGTGAAAGGGTGATGCAGAAAACACAATTTGTGCAGTGTTAGTGATATTCTTGATACTACTTGAAAACTTGATATTTGCATCTAATATTGATCTGGACACTTTTAAAAAAGGGAGCCCTGCTTACTTATTCATAAACTCAGTGCAAGTGTAAGCAAGGATCGTTTTAGACAGGATAGAACAGTGTTAGTTAGGAGCAAAACGTGCCAGTAGATCTTTGAGGTTTCTTTGCTTATAAATGATGTGTCTGGATTCGTGTTCTTTTCAATGGCTTCTCAAAGAAGTAGCACCATACGGTTCACGTGGAGTTTTTGGCTTCTATACCCTCTTCATGCACACTTGACACCTGCTTATGTGAGTTCGTAGATTGCCTGCTTTTAGTGTCGTTGGGACTGGTTTCCTGCAAATACAAGTACAATTATTTCACACAGGAAAATGCATATTAAAGTATTTTTAGTCATTAATGTAAGCCCAATTTATAGTGATCAGCCTGATGTGCACCTCCCAAAACTTGTAACTGTGTGTTGCATGATTGATCTGTTTGGTAGCAGATTGACAAGTGTCTTTCCCAGGAGCACAACGAACAACAACATGGATGAAAAGCGTTTGATCGAAGATGAGCAGAACTATAAACATCTGTATGATCATTCTTTTAGTGAGTTACAAATATCATTGGAGCTAATAAATCAGATTGTGAGTGTGTTTTCCACACGGTGGAGGTCAGCACAGTGGAACACGCTGATTAGCGCTAATGAAGAGTGCAGCAGTTCGCTTACACAAGCCTAATAGCGCAAGCATATATAGAGATTGTTCTAGGTTACTTGTGTAACCCCCATTCTCTGAAGAAGGAACCCTTCTGAGGTGTCTGAGTGGGTTTGGCTCCCGCTACGGTTAAATTTCCAGCCGGTTTATTATTTAGTCGCATACAGCGCCACAATAATGTGCTCATTGGCCCTGTTATAAATTATTGGCAGTATCCCAGGGATGGTTCCCATGATTCATCGCTCAACATTTGTCTACATTCCCTCCTTCAAGAAACATGGGTTACGTATGTAACTGTAGGGGTTTCTCACTGTTGAAATAAACCTAACATTAATGGAATGAATATGTATGTGTGAATGATAGATATCAGCGTTTGTTTCAATATATAACTGCATAAGTAGTTCCATATAAAATGATCAGTTATGATCAGATGTCGTCTATTTAAATTTTTGAAACATGTTCCATACTGTAGCATCTATTTCTTTTAAAGGGATGTTTTTAACACAATAATCCATCTATAGTTTTGTTAAGAACTAAAATCTGATAAAATGATCAATAATCCATTTATGTTCATGAAACAAATCAAATTTAATTCACGCTGTTACTTCCACATAATGCCACACTGATTGGTCAAGTCACTGCTCCACCTGCAGCACTGATGGATGGGGTGTAGTGAATGAGGGCTGGAATTTTAAAGGCATATTTAAAATGTATGATGGACCACATTTCATATACCATCTTAAAATATTGGTGGTGTTTTTTGTTGCAAAATATTCAATCAATGACAAACCCATGTAAAAACTTCAGAATTTGTCTTTGAGAACCTTTCGGTTTTTGGGTTTAATAAAAAACGATGTGCCCTGGTGTGGTAAGAGGGTTTTCCTCTGTGTGTGAGATCATAGATGTATGAAAACTTACGTAAACATTTCATTGTCCTCTATAGTGGCTAGCCAGAAGCTGTAGGAATTAGCATAGTAGTTGCAGGTTCCACGGCCATGACATTCGATAAAGGGAGCTGAGCGAAATTCTTCCAGACAAGAGCCAGGGGATGCCAGAGCCTGACCCGAACCTTCAGCACCCGCACTAGTGTGCTGTCACACAGAGAAAGAGAGAGATACTGAGAGAGAGAAAGAGCATACTAAACGTTACGAAAGGCTCCCTGTGCTAATTGGTATTCTACAAATTCTACTTTTCAATTTCTGAGCCAAACATTTACTCTCTTCTTTTTTTTTTATAACTAAGGTTACTTGATGTTGTAAAAAATAAGTAACCTTTTCTAGAAGAACATATCATTGAATATCAACGTACCATGACAAACGAGTAGCCTATCCAGAGGGAAGCCCAGCCATTGGGACAGTTTGGCACTTGTATAGTCTGACTGTGCACTGCTATAACCATTGCAGGAGCTTCACAAACAGCACACCTGTCTCGGGAAACATGCAAATATTGAGCTGGGAACCAATAACGTATGATTATAAGATGTGTTTGTGAAAATGACACACCTGCTGATGAATGGCTTGATGCTCTGACCGGTCACAGGGGCCATGCTCATGGGCATCGGCTCAGGAGAGGTCAGCCAGTAAGAATAATCATTGCGAGATGCAAAGTTGCAAACGTTATTGATGTTGCAGAAGAGGAAAGGCATGGGGCTGAACTTCCTCAAACAACTGCCAGCTGTGCCTAATTGTAGAAAGCAAGATAAATAATTAAAAATCGTAGCGTCAACAGTAAAAATTTTACACACCCTATTGTTTTTGGCCTGATAACTTTCACAAAAACTGACACAAAGTGTTTGAGTGGCTGGTAAAGCTAACCATCCTCAATTTGTGGACACCTGTTCGCTTGTAAATAATATTTCTGGGCTCCTGATTGACCCTTGCCTTTTTCATCCAGTGATGAACTGAGATTTCAGACTTCGAAGTGATGGAAAAGCTGTCAATTGATCTGTACAAAACAGGAAAGGGATATAAAAAGGTCCAAGGAATTGGGAATGAAAATTATGAAAGGAAAAATAGAGATTTTGGCCACAACTATAAATGCTACATTTGGAGAGAAGTCAACAAAACCTACGATGAATGGAAACCATGCCCACTGTAAAACACAAAGGCGGGTCACTGATATTTTCGAGATGTTTGAGCTCCAAAGACACAGGAAACTTGGTAAAAATTAATGGGAAAATAAATGCAGAATGTTATCAAAGATTCTGGCAAAAAACTGCACTTATCGGCCAGGACGCTCCGCAAGGGCCATTACTGAACATTCCAATATGACAACAATCCAAAACACAAGGCCAGGTCCACTTGTCATTGGTTACAGAGAACAAAGTGAAGGTCCTGGAGTAACCATCTCCATCTCCCGATCATTGAACCACTCTGGGGAGAACTCAAACATGTAGTTTATGGAAGACAACCCAAGAATTTACAAGAGTTGGAGGCTTTTTTTCCCCAAGAACCATGGGCTGCTGTACCACCAGAGAACATAAAGAATCTCATTGACAACTACCTCAAGAGACTTCAGGCTGTCGTTGGGGTTACAGGGAAGAATACAAAATATTAAGAGCTTGGGTGTGTACACTTTTGATCAGGATCATTTGTTTTGTTCAAGTTTTCCTCAAGTTTTGTTTTCATTGTGATTTAAAAAGAGAAAACACAGTTGTTTGACAATAAATGGCTTCACCCAGCCACTAACTATGAGTGGGAAAAATGTTTTGTGTTTTTATTCATATTTTCTGAAAAATGTCCAGACATTTAATAAAAAATTGGCAGGGTATGTGAACTTATGAGCAAAACTGTATGCTCTTTCTTTCTTAATTTTTTTAAAATAAAAAAAGCCTTAATTTTGACTGTCCAAAACCAAATAATGATACATTTGATCTTGAGGTCCTAAAGCATGTTAAATCCATAGTGTCTTTTTAGTATGTTTAGTTGTTCTGACCTAGATCTTGCCCATGTGATCTCTCATTGCCCTGGACGTAAAGCAGCGAGTATCCATCATAGATCAGCGTGGTTCCCTGTGGACATAGTGGTACTTCAACACTCTGACTGTGTCGAGTTACAAGGAACCCATGGTCCATCGATGAAGGACCAGGAGGCCCTATGTGACCTGGAACCCCATCAGGACCTGGCGGGCCGGGGTACCCTCTAGGTCCTAAAGAAAATAGATTTGAGAAAAAGAAAATTATTATTGAATAAAAAATAGTTCCGCCCCAAATCATATCTGTGCACTTACCAGGAGGTCCAATTAGCCCAGGCTCTCCTTTGACGCCTGCATGTCCATTATAGCCTGGCGTTCCATCAGATCCTTTTAAACCCTGAAATCCAGTCATACCTACAAGAGAGGGTTTGAGCTGAGACTTCTCTACATTTACATATAGACTTGTACTTAGAAATTTGAAAGTCTCACCCTGTTGTCCTTTGGGTCCTGTTAAGCCTTGGATTCCTACTAGACCTTGGGGACCCTGTGGACCTGGGGGTCCAGGATCTCCCTTTATAAACGTGTGTGTCCCAGGGGGTCCAGGGGGTCCTTCATTACCTTGAAAACATTAAAAGAAAAAGCCAGTTAAACTATAAACATTTGAACTTAAATATTTCATCTATAGCTTAAGATATTTCTTTAGGGTGTTCTTTAAGATTCAGATCTACGTGCTCTTCATAATCAAATTAAACCTTGACGTAATCTTTGTGAAGAAGCTAAACAAGCAAAAGAGCTCTTTTTATCAAAATGTTTTCAGCATTCTGCAGGAAAAGCAAATCTGCTGCTAACTCCAATGAGTGCACTGTTAGCATGCCCATACACGTCAAAGTAGTTTATTGTAGAAATATCTTGTATTAACTATATTCACAGAGGCCAAAGCTCTTCACAAACTATACATTTTAATTTTATCTTTCTGGAACTCTACTTGCACTCTCTTTCAGGGAGAGGAGGGGCCCTCTAGTGGCGTATTTATATTTAAGCTTTTCTTATAGGGGCATCATACCTATTTATTTGTAGGGAAATCATTAGAAAATCCGACATTCCATTTCAGTTTTTTACCTTTAACACCAGGCAATCCCCTGCCTCCTTCATCGCCCTTTGGACCAATTGCTCCTTCTTCACCCCTTAGACCTAAAAAGACACACTTAGTTTCTGATCTTTTGTCATGCACAGTAATGTGAATGCAGGGTCAAATATTATCATACCAGGAAATCCTGGAACACCCTGTGGTCCCATCTCACCCTTAGGTCCATTATAACCAGGTAATCCAGGCTCACCCTATAAAGAACAAGTGGATCAAACAAGTCCCACTTAATCTCAAGAGATAGTAAATACTGTTTATATGCACCTGTACTGAACCAAATGTCTCATATAAACTGGTTTAATACTAATACGAGTATTGTTCGGAATGTGTTTGATATTTTGGAAGGAGCTTGTGAAGAACTGCTTTAAGTCTTAAAATATTGTTCGGATAGTAAAACACTCCCACAGTTCCCTTTCAGTTGATTCCGGAGATGTAGGTCAGAAATACGACTTTTTGCTTTGTGGGCATAGGTGATCAGCAATCAGCCGGGTACATAAACCCGGTGGTCCATGTGTCGCTTCCGCCTGCTTCCACTGCGTCATCATGTGCTTTTTTGGATCGCCGGCACAGTTGAGCGGGGTTTGTCTCTCAAGGCTGTTCACATTCCTGTTATGTCCAACCGGATCGCAGTTTCGCTATCTTGGTCCAACTCCACCACAGGAGAATGGCAACTCCATCCGCAGCAGATTTGGGACACCTTCTGGGAGGCCCAGGTAGGCCTGTTGCCTTCCACCACAACTCACATTACCAGCCTTACTACTCAGACACGCTGGCCCACCACAGTCCCAGGAAGAAACGCCTATATGCATTTCCCCCGTGAGCCTCCTAACACAGATTTTGTGCAAGGTCAGGGAGGATGAGCTTCTTCTTGTTGCGCTCTTATGGCCCAAAAAACATTCTCTTTCTCTTGGGGGTGGAAGTCTAACGGGCAATACTACCTTATGTAGGCTCTGTTCCCTCTGCGGTACTGAGTGGTGGCAGCTATCCGTAGGGAAACTAAGGCAGCGCCTTTCTTTTGCGGGACTCATGTTGACATCATTCTCCCCCTTTCGGCATCTAGCTGAGCAAAACAGTCAGCTCTGCTAGGTTCTGTTTGAGGGTTTTTTCAAGGGCCTGATCCTTACAGAACTAGGGTCCGGATTCAGGGGACCCTCCCTAGCCAGGCGCCCCCTTTCTGAAGTAAATCATACAACCCCCTTAATCAAGTGGCTTGTATGACCCTGGTCCCTACCCCCCATCTTTTTGGTGAAAAATTATGGCTTTGGTGTACCTGCCACAATGCTGATTTTCACAGAACGATGATTACGCCAGAATCTGTGATCTCTGTGCACCCCTCCTCACGGTTCGAGCGGTGCTCTCATTCTGGTCCCTCACTCCCTCAACAAAGGTCAGCTAACAGTTTCATTGTAACATGACTTACTCATCAATTTTTATTCCAGGCAGGGGCAGAAGGAGGTCCCATTCAGGTGTCTACGACCGTAGTTGCCAACCTTTCTCTTAAGCTTAGTGTCTGCCTGTCTAGAAGGACTTGCAACATGGCGCTTAAAAGAGGGTTTCCATGAGTTATATTCCAGACATACTTGTGTAACCCTTCATTTCCTGAAGATGGGAACAGAGATGTATCTCCTTGCCATGCCCTTGAAGTCACTGATCTGAGATGCAGAGAGGTAAGTGGATTCGACTCCTCTGAAAATCAGTAGAATGAACCCATGCATGCAAATCAATGTGCCCGTTATATATTCAGCCAGCTCACTCCCTTGGAAGGTTGTTCCCATCAGTGAAAATCTCGACATAAGTCTTCAGGTTACGCAAGTAATCCAGACACTGTTGATGTCAAACTTTAGACTAAATATTTCTTCAGTCCAGCATGCTCTATATGCCTTCAAAGATAATCTTCAGTGCTAATATGTAACATTCATTGTATGTAAAGGATCCCAAATGGCAATTTTTTAAAAATCAATTATACACATTCAGTATTTCATTAACATAACACCTAGGATAATGTTGTATTTGGCTACACTAACACATCCCAGACTGTCCTTGTTCAATACCAATCATGCTTATAGAAGAATTAGATGAACAAGGGGAAATGTGAGGAGGGCTTGTGATTGGCTGTCCATGTCCACACATACCCTAGTTTTTTTTAAAACAGTATTTTTCTCACATTGTGTACATTTATATTTCTGTCTAAAAATATATCCTCACGGAACGTTTTTAAAACGATCGTAAGCCACAATAGTGGAATAAACAGCAACATAGTTCTCACTTCGGCCGCCATCACGCTTGTTTGATGTTTATAAACACAGTGTGAAGACAAACTCCACCCTCCGAAAACTAAAGTGTGTTGCATGAAATTACATTTTTTTTTGTGATGCAAACAATTTACAGAAATTTTTTTCAGTGGAGTGATGCTTTTGAAATTACAGTTAACGGTGTATAAGGTTTATTTAGTAATAATAGATTTTTAAAATGTTAAACAATAGCGTCTCTTTAGTTGTGTTATACTACCATCTAGTGGTCATTTAGAGACATAGAATAGCATATGTTTCTTTAACTTTAGATCTTTAGTTCTTAAATCTACTTATTCTTCTTCTTGTACTATCATTTTATTTAGACTTAAATACTTATTACATTTTAGTGTTTTATTAGTTAACGGTAATGTTAAATGGGTTTAGTATTGAGAGGGAGGAGGAGAAAACCTTAGAGCACACGTCATGCGTTAGTACCACCCAATAAGGAGGATATAAATTTAGCTGAGACAATCTCTCTTTCACTCTCTCTCTCTCTCTCTCTCTCTCTCTCTCAGCGCTCGACTCTCTCTGCTCTCGCTCACCACGCTTCTTCTTCCACGCTCTCATGATAGCACGTACGTAAGATGGATTGATTGTGTTGATATCTTTGTAATAAATAGCGTCGTTGCTGTGTTCCTCTCAAACTGTCTCCAGTGTTTATTATCAATAGAGAAGGTATTTTATTACCAGAACAGTGGAAACATGATTGAGAAAAAAAGCATGTTGTTATTAAATGCCCACTGTTGCCTCTGGAATGACATAATGCAGAAACTTACATTATTCTTTTGATATTTGGTGCCAGTTTATCAGGAAGGGATGTTTTTGTTCTCTTGGATTCGTTGGATAGAAACAGTCTTTTATGTGCAAACTTTTTATTCAATATTCCAGTTTTGTGCATAAATTTCATTCACATGTTTTGATGGAAACATGGCTGCTGTTTGTTTCCACACTCACATGCTGTTCAATGATGTTCAACTATTGTTTTCTGCAGACCGTTACATGCAGCACTTATTGGGCGTCACAATATGAAAAAAATTCCATTGAAAATTTGAAAGCGGAAGTTATGGAACTTGTATTGTAAAATATACTCTTAAAATAAAATACAAGTGACGTTGAATTGAATAAGCATGTAGTGCTTGCTTCTGCTGCGGGATCTTAAAACGTACCACCTTTTCAACTGAATCATTGGTGATCACTGTTAACAAAAAACCCCTGGGAATACTTGTACATCCGGATCAGTGTGCTGTCAATCAAAACCGTGCTAGCCAATAAGAGAGAACTAATGTTATCCAGTCACCGTAGGAGATTTCAGGACCACAAGCATAAATGAAGCTGTTGAGAGCGTATTCAAAACTATGAAATTGTAATCAACAATGGAGTGTTGGTGTAGTGGATGGTGCACAGGACATGTATGTGCGGTTGTGCAGGGCGACACAGGTTCGAGTCCTGAGCCTGTTGTCTTTCCCATCCCACCCCATTCTCACTCCGCCGTACTTCCTGTCTCTCTCTACTGTTCTAATGAAAAAATAAACAATAAATATATAAAAAAAAAAAACAATGGAGTGATTTTAAAATCAACATAGATTTTTATGGTAATTACTTGAGTATTTTTGTTTTCTTTTTTATAATTTTTTTTCTTTTGTTTGTTTTAGCTGAAATTGGGTTTTATTGACAAAATTATATTCATAATGATAATTTCAAGTTGTTTATTACTTAAGGATTTTTAAAAAGTAACTTTCCTGCAATTTGAGAAAAATCCAGTTAAATGTGAAAATGAGTCATTATATTAATCTTTAACCAGTAAGGTGATTTTGCAAAATGCAGATTTGAAAATTAACTTCCTTCTACGGAATACCAAGAGCGGAACATTACACCTGTTTGGAAAAATTTTAGCACTCCTGGTTGTCTGGATGGTACGTCTCTTGGTAGAAAATTTATTTCGAGTGAGCAGAAATCAATTTTGAGCGTAAAATAAAAAAAAAAGCAAGGGCATGAATGAGGGCATTATTGTGGGAACAAACCAGACCTTCTACAAAAACACACAAAAAAACAGATTTTATGCTCAAAATGGATTTTTGTTCACTCAATATATGGTTTTCTTTGCGAGAACAACAAAATGCTGTGCACGATGCAAAATAGCTTATTTTTTGCTCAGAATTGAGGCATTAATGTACGCCCATATTTGACAAAGTTCACTCTATAGCGACAGTCTACAGATGTTTAGATAAGTTAAGACAATGTTGTTGTCTCTATTTGTGTTAGTTTTTTTGTAAAATAAAAAAAAAAGTATTATGTGACATTGTATGTGTAACTGTTGTTGGAGTCTTTCAAACCAAATAATGAACCATATCATGATAATAAAGCTCTTTTAAGTGGAAGCTTTGGCCAACTCACAGGAACACCAATGAAGCCTTTGTCTCCTTTATAGCCCTTTGAGCCTGCTGGACCAGGGAACCCTACATCTCCCTTTTCTCCTTTCGATCCAGCACTTCCAGGTACACCAGGTGGACCAGGATCACCACTAGAGCCTGTGTAAAATAGGTCCAAAAATCATGGCTCCACAAGATGCCACCAAAAGCCATTCAATTTAGAACAATGAGCTTCCATCTTTAACATTGTATTATGCCCATAAACTATAAAAGTTTCTGATTACTTTGGCTGCAGGAATCTTGTCATCGCCGTTGTAGGCTTTGAGTTGTGTGGGATCCAATACAGCATCACATGATTGGTTTTTTTCTACATTCTCTTTAACTTTTATTCTGTTACATTCTTTCAAACGTGTAAAAAGGCATATTTGATTAAGAATATAAGGTTTTCAAAATACAATATCTGAACAAGTAATAAAATAAAATAAAAAAAAATCTATCAGTTGCAAAAGAAAATATATTTAGAGTCCTATTGTTCTGAGATAGAACAGGTAGTTACATCACAGCTAGGCTCTATAAGTCAGAGTGTTGTGGATCTCGCTCTCTTCTTTCCTAAACCTCGAAAGAGCTGGTTTTCCATGCTTTCAAAATGCTGCAAAAATAAATAGAAACAATGCTGCCTATACATAAACATAATTGTAATTTGTGCATTAGTACAATTAATGTAAAAAAATCATATTCAGTGCTTCAGTGAATATCAGCAGTACCCATGTAAATGCTAAAGAGGAAGAAATCATCGGAAAGAAGTTTAGTTGATATACCTTTTTCTCCTGGCAGTCCATGAGTTCCCTTGTCACCCTTCGGCCCCTCCATGGCTTGTCCAGGAAGTCCTCTTTCTCCAGGTCGACCAATGTCACCTTGATGTCCTGGCAGACCCTTGTCACCTTTGGTTCCAGGGATACCTGGACTCCCGGGAATGCCAGGAAGACCAGGATTACCTTTGTCACCTGTGTAGAGACAAGTATTATTTGTAATATATATATATATATTACATATATATATTACATATATATATATATATATCGGCTCGGGACATCCCTAATATATATATATATATATATATATTAGGGATGTCCCGAGCCGATCGTAAAGATCGGTATCGGGGCCGATCGAGGCATTTTTTAACTGATCGGAATCGGCTCTATGTATCGGACCGATCGAATGTTTACGTCAGCTACGTCACGCACGTGTCGCAAACTCGCATGTTAAACTCGCATGTTGTTTACTACTTGCAATACGGTGCTAAGATGTCTGCAGTGTGGAAGTATTTTAAGTTGGAAAATGATTCTAGTCTGGTAGCTACATGCAACGTTTGCAATGCGAGCATTTCACGCGGTGGTACTAGCAAAGCAGCCTTTAATACTACCAACTTGATAAGGCATCTTAAAACGAAACACGACAGAATATTGCGACTTCACTGAGCGAACGCAGGAAAAGGCTAAACCATTTTATTGATGCACTGCTGAGCTATTTGGTTGTCAAGAGTACACACTGGATTGATTTAATAACCTGCATGCACTTAAAGTGTGCAATTAGCACAAAGTATCAGATCGGGACTCGGTATGGGTCGATACTTAAAATTAAATGACTCGGATCGGATCGGGGGCTCAAAAAACCTGATCGGGACATCCCTAATATATATATATCAAACGTTTTGTTTTGTTTTCACATTTTTTTCCACTGCATTTTGACGAATTAGAGTTTTCTTTAGCACAAAAGTGGTTTTTGAAAAATCTTTGGTTTGGTTCCAAACCTTCGTGAAGCACCTCAAAGTCATATACACATAAAAAATGTGAATTAAGATATACAATAAATTTTTCCCTCAAAATGTTGTAACTCCAAGCCGCTTTTTTCACAAAATGCAATAAATCCAAGGTATAATTTTTTCTTTTAATTAGACTGTTCAAAATGCAATAACAAACAATGGATATTGAATCAAGTGGCTGGATGCAGAATACATTGAGTGTCAGAACCCACACGCAGATATTAGCCGAGCTGCTTCAAACCATAGAGATATCCGCTGCCCGGTAAAGTGAGTCTGCATACCACAATCTCTCCTTTCACCCGTCAGTGACTTTATCGTCTTTGATCAGCTTGAAAATGACTAGATTCTTTTCAGTCTTTTGGGATGATTCTAAGAAAGATTCCAAACTTTTGCTGCAGATGGCAGCTGGCTTTTTTTTTACCTTCTCAGCACCTCATCTTCTTTGCGCTGTACTTGGTTTAATGGACTTTACACAGCAGTTTTCTTGTTTTTTATGACGTATATTGTGTTTTGGAACTAAACTCCTTCTGTTGATCCAAACCTAAAGTTTGAGTCTTTTTAATCAGAACTCCGCTAAGAATTTCAGTCAATGATGACATATCTGATCCTGACCTTTGTCACCGTGTTCTCCTCTGGCTCCAGGAAATCCTCTCCCAGGGACACCTAAAGTTGAGCACATTTTTGAAGGTCTCTCCAGAGTTAAATTTCTTGTTAAACACTTTGAACTAAGAGCTAAATAAACGTACCAGGTTCTCCTCTCTCTCCAGTGAATCCAGGAATGCCATCTACCCCTGGTTCCCCTTTATTCCCATGAGGACCTGGAGGACCTTGCAGACCAGGTTCACCTTGTAAGACAGTGAATGCACATTAGGAATATAAACACTGAATACTAATGGCTGCAAGGTAAATAAATTTCACCAAATTTGTGTCCTTTTTCAAAGTGTTATATAATTTGATTACCTGGTCGTCCCAGAGTACCAGGTTCTCCTGGAGACCCAGGTAAGCCACTAGCTCCTTTTTCGCCTGGCTTTCCTGGACTGCCTGCTCAGAAAATTTTCAAAATAAATTTGTCAATTGCAAAAACTGTAACACAGAGCTATTTGGAATATGTCACTGCTATGATCCCACCTGGGTAACCTATAAATCCTTGGTCTCCTTTAGATCCTTGAGTTCCAGGTGTGCCTGGCATCCCCATTGTGCCCTTCTGGCCCTTCACTCCAGGATCACCAGGAAAGCCTGGTGAACCAACATTTCCCTGAAAGCATGGGATCAAGGAAAGTATGCATTAGTGAACAAACAATAAAATCAAATGTTTATGTTAATAAGAAAGCACAGACCTTATGTCCAGGTGGACCAGGAATACCAATTCCTGGCAGACCAGGATCACCTTTATCTCCTTTGTAGCCATCGGAACCCCTAAATCCAGGGTGTCCCGGTGAACCAATAATGCCTTTAACACCTTTAGGCCCCGCTGAACCTAAATAAAGAAAAAAAGTTCACTAAGCCTGAGTTTGCTTGGTATTACCTAATTTTCATGGAGCTGATCATTAAAGTGAGACCATCTACCATTAACATTTAGACCCCACCTCTTTCAAAACAAATGCAGATTTTGTCAAGACCTGTTCACTCTAATGTATATTGAGTAATATGGGAACACACAATTGGCCGACCAATCAACTCCATCTACATGTAAAAGGCCAATGAAACACTTCTAGGAGCTGCCCACTTCTCAGAGCTTGACATCTTCCCGTCTTGGTTATAAGTGGGGGCTGTCTGGACTGGTCATTCAGGGTTGTTTGGTAAGGCAACCATCTACTTGGGCCACAGTGATATTGAGCCTCCCTTTATGTGTCCACCCTCTTATGCTTAGCACCCTCATTGCAGAGCTGCTATGCTGGGAGATGGGGTCCATTCATCGATTGTTGTCTTTATGCAAGACCCCAGAACGAGCCCAGTCAAAGTGGTCTTAACCTACCTCAGGGAAGGGTTAGACTGGGGACTGTCACCCTCTACCCTAAAGGTCTATATCTCAGTGTTCCCTCTTACCCAGTCCCTGGGTTCCACCCCCTTTCAGTGAGACTCTGACCTTCTAGGCCAGGGTCACCAACACAGTGCCCTCGGGCCCCTAGTCGCACGCAAGGATCACATAAGTCCTATGTTGTACCCCTATTTTGTGTGTCTTGCTCCTTGTCATTTGACCTGGGCAGGGTTAAGGTCGAGATGGATCCCCCAGTAGATTTACAACCAGTTGGTAACAGCTTTGACAACTGACACTTTCCCTTCCGCCTCTCCTGGTAAGTAGTAGCGATGTATTCTTCTGCTGTCTGGTAAGTGCAGCAAGGTATTTTTCAGTTTCAGATTATACCTCTGGGATTTTACCAAAAGGCCTTTGCGCACCCTTCCTAGAAATTCCTGGGTGGTCTTCTGTTTGCCTTTAGCCAGATTAAATGTGTCCGTCCACTTAGAGGAAGATATAAGGACTTCCCCTTCATAAAAGAATCTAAGACCCTGGGCCTGGAACAGAAACTTGTGAAGGCACATGTCTTTGTGTCTACCTGTGCCAACTTGCATGGAAGTACTTTGGTCGTACCGCTTTTCATGCGGTTCCCATAGTCGATCACTCGGCATATGTTGGAAACAATTGGAAAATGTGTGGGAGAGTGAGATCAGAACACCTGGCTTTTATCAGGTGCTCATGCTAATTTCTCACTGCACAATGAAGGTTTTTCATTGGCCCTTTACATGTAGATGGAACTGATCAGCTGCTCAAACATGTGTTCCCATAGTCGATCGCTCGATATAGGTCTCCGATTCCATACGACGGGTAATCTAGATGATTTCTTAAATAGTACTGAAGGAACTAAACCCAATCATTTGGGTCAAAAGGAACTTGAAGCATTATGTAAGAAATGTTATCTGAAAATGGCTGTGATATATCAAGAAACAACAAGAAATTGTGTTTTTTCAAGTACTGATATCTTAGACCGTAATAGGCAGAATATTTTAGACCCAGTTTGTACATAACCAAACTGGATTGGGGTTATATTGTAGCAGTGTTATTGAAAAAAAAATAATCATCTCACTCATCAATCACTCATCTCCTTTCAGAAAAACAATCTGCTTACACCATGTCCTTTTTACGTTTTCCACTGTAGATATATGCTTTATTTCTTATTTCATTGTTTTTTAAAGGTTTCCTTTCTGCACTTAAAAAAAACTACTTTACGAACATCCTTTTGGTCAAGCTTCTATTTTTAGATACATTTGAAATGAGTACCTGGGTATCCCATATCTCCACTAGGACCTCGATCTCCGGGCTTTCCAACATTTCCTGGTTCCCCAATGGTTCCAGCATCTCCTTTCTGACCTGCAATCAAATCATATTGCAAACAGTGTTTTCCTTCTAAACTGTCATTTGACAATATTCTTCTTATGAGTTCTGAAAAATAGTTCTGAAAAAAGGTTGTTTTCAGCTAAATATTTAAAAATGATTAAGGTAGCTAACCTGGCTGTCCTGGTAATCCTGGCATCCCATCTTTCCCTGGCATTCCATCATCTCCAGGTGTTCCCGGAAATCCTTTGTCCCCAGTCGGACCAGGATCCCCTGATGGAAAAAGTCAGTATAAAAGGATGCAATTGCACAAGACGTCAGACAGTTGCACTTTGGCTCTCAGTGGAGAAAGTGGCATGTTTCTCTTCCTACTTTATCTTCCTGTGATGATGCAGCCTCACTTCCCCTTTTGCTTCATCATCCCCTGAGCCAGCCAGCTCGAAATAAAGATCTGATATCTTGTTTTAATATAATTATAGGATGTGAGAAGTGTGGTTTCTGTAAATGACACTTGTACATGTTGTGCATGATTTTGTGCACACTTTTATTGATCTGCTGGAGATTTGACTGATCCCAGATCTGTAGAGATCTGATTTGTGGTTCATGGGAGATACATCTCCAAAGGAAAGGGGGCTAGTGCTTGTGTTTATAATTTCCTGTTTGTTTTATGCAACCTTTTGGAGTCAATGCAGATTTTGTATTTACCTTTCAACTTGTTAGTTAAAGTGCGCTTTGAAACATCTTCATGTATACTTACCCCAATGATTGGTTGCTCCCATTTTTGCCAGAGGGGGAGGGGCGTTGGTGGGTGCTTGTGAATGACTTGCGTATGCTGTGCCTGATCTCTGCTAATAGGATCACATTGATCCTGAGGGTTGATCAATATTAAACTGACATTTGACCCTCACTAAAAAAAAAATATATATATATATATATATATATATATATATATATATATCTCACTATATATATATACATATATATACATATATATATCACATATATACATATATACATATATACATATATACATATATATATATATATATATATAAGAGCAGGCATAAGGCTTAATATATATATATATATATATATATATATATATATATATATATATATATATATATATATATATATATATATATATATATATTGCTCATGCCTGCTCTTATGGACCTCTTTGCAAGGCACTCTGTTCCAGCTATCAGTTAGCTTAGGGTGGCTATAAGTGAGTTTAGTGCTTAGGTGCACCCATTGCATGACCTCCCATTCACAGGCGCTTTCGACATTCGAGCTTCCACGTGTCCCTACCCCCCGACCATCTGTCCAATCCGGGAGCTCTATACATCGTTCAAAAGCATTGAATCTGGAGAAGCCAATGATCTCCCCCATTTTGAGACGGACAGGATCGCCGACGAATCACACGACGCGCAGCTTGGAGAGACCCGATCTTACGCACGGGGAGTGTTTCCATATTTGGTGATGTTATGAGAGCACAGAGCTACAGAAAAGAGCCAAAATGGAGTTTCCGCGAAGCTATCGACCGGACATAACAACAAACGGACTTTTATCGCTATGGAAATAACTATTTGTTGAAAAAAGATAAGAAAAGATTTACATGCTTGCTTGGTTTTTGCTGGCGATTTTTTTAGGGGAACTTTCACTCCCTGCTCTGAAATACTTCATGCAATGTAAATGAGTTGCATATCGCTGGATTCAGCTGGTTGTTAGCTTTCATTTGATGCCATGGTTTTGGTGTTTCCGTTTATATTGTGGATACATATCCCACATAAACAAAAACTTGGTCATGAATTATACTCCAGACAGGTTGTTGTTTATTTGCATGGCGTTCTAGCTGTGGTTCACGGATATGAAATTGAATTAGATTCGTTTTTAGAGGAGTTTCCGCTGAACACAACAGTATTTAATATGTGTGGGTTATTCTCAGGGTTAGTGAGCTATGAGCGAAAATGTAACGCACAAGGGGGCAAGTCCCCGGTACCGGGGACTCTCGGGCTTAAGAGGTTAAAACTCTACAAGATGTTTATTTCCTTTTGACCACAGGAAGCCATCTGATTGGACAGGATCACCCTCAAGGAGATTGACTTAGAGACTTTAAAAATTCAAGTTTAATAACTCAAACTAAAAAATTTACATTTTCTCAAAATAAAGGAGCTTTCTCTACGAAATAAAAAAAATGTAAGCTTTCTTTTCTCAAGTTTTTTGAGAAGTTTTATACATTTTCAGGACAAAATGTGGCGTCAGAAAGCCATTAGATGCTCACAATTGTCAAATGGGGCTATGTGCTTTCACTTGCTTTTCTTTTACGCTAATGTTTAGTGGTAAATTTGTCACAACTGTGCTTCAAAATTGAACTTTTACCCTTCACAAACCATGATGTCAAAGCAAGAAACTGGACCTCAGATCACTTCAGAGCAACACAATTCAGATCAGTGAGCTGTGCTGGTGCAATAATATTCGCAGCCAGGAAATACATCACAAACAGGAAGTTAAATAAAGCTGCATCATCTTCTTAAACCTTGCATTTGAAGTTTCAGTAGAGTTGTCCTGCGATGGACTGGGAATCTGTCCAGGGTGTACCCCCTTCTCTTGCCCACAGTGAGCTGGATATAGGCACCAGCTGACCCCCATGACCCCGAAAGGGAACAAACAAGCAAGAAGATGAATAAATGTTTTTAGCAGAGAAGTATGACTTTTCTCTTCGCTTGATACCTCTGTCCCCACTGTCTCCTTTATCTCCTTTCATGTGTTCCATATCCACATCGCTCATGTTTCCAGGTGGTCCCTGCAAACCCTGCTCTCCTCTCTCACCCTTGGGACCTGGATCACCAAAGATTCCTCGGACACCTGGCAAACCTGGGTCTCCTGAATGAAACAGCAGAATATTCAACTGTAAATATCTGCAGTCCATTTAAACACTTATAAACTTATTCGCAAAAATAAGTCACCCTTTTGGCCAGGATTTCCAGGGTTTCCAATAGAACCTGGGAATCCAGGTGTTCCAGTCATTCCCATAATTCCAATTTCACCTTTTGGACCTGGAGAGAAAAATCACAGATTAATGGTTTTAAGGTAAAAAGTAAGCAGTGCAAGTGCATAAGAAGGAGCACTCACCACGTTCACCAGGAAAACCGTCTCTTCCAGGAGCTCCTGTCTGTCCAGGCAATCCCTTAGATCCTGGCAAGCCTGGAACTCCAGGGCTACCCCTGTCTCCTGGAGGGCCAGGCTTGTCTAAGCCTGGAGGACCCATATGACCCTTCTCACCTTTTATACCAATCTGACCTGTAGCATCACAAACACTTGTTATTAACCATGAACATCTAGATATGTATTAACTTCCATTCTGAATATACTCAACCCACCGATGGGTCCAGGACCTCCAGGCGGACCCATTGGTCCTGGAGACCCAGGTTCTCCAACTCCAGGAGGACCTGGAGGCCCCACTGCACCATGAACTCCTGGTGGTCCAGGACTACCTGCAAAAGTGCAAAGGGAGTAGCGTGTTGTATTGCATACTCTGTTCTTTTTAATGTGTTTCCATATTACTTTAGAAGTTGCTACATGGACCAAAACATAGCTGATCATATAAAAATAGGATGTGACAAGTCACTAACAAGTCACCCAGAGGAAAGGCAAACAAATGTGAGAATAAAGGGCTTCATAAATAATCCATAAGCTGCATCCTTTGTATGCGAGGTTCCATCACTATCAGATTTTAGTTTAGTACCTTTAAAATCACTTTTATCTGTGTGAATGCCAACTGGACCAGGACTGGAACATATAAATTTCCTGTTTGGTGTTGGCCAAATGAACTAAACTATTTTTGTGAGCACACCCTTAAAATAAATTTAAACTGTACCTTTAAGTCCCTGAAGTCCAGGAGGCCCACTGTGTCCCTCCTTTCCAGGAACCCCAGGCATTCCAGTGCTGCCCTTATTCCCAGGAAATCCTGGTGCTCCTGGTTGACCCGCCACACCCTTAGGTCCTGGGAGGCCCCTACCAGGTTCACCCTACATCAACAAAGATCAAATAGTTCAGTGTTAATTTCTAGCAATAAGGATCTAAATGACATCCACCGTCATACTTTTTGACCAGGTGTCCCAGCGCGACCAGACAAGCCATCCTGTCCTGGTAGACCAGCTTCTCCTGGAATTCCAGCAGGGCCTGGAACTCCAGAGAACCCTACAGCAGGGGGGGGAAATAATCTAAATTAAAAAGGAATTTATAACCCAACGAATTCCTGTTACAGAATCACCAGTTACAGTATTCAGTTTAATGGTCAACTTTTTTTCATCAGTGACATGTACCTTTTGGTCCAGGGGGTCCATGGGGTCCAACTCCTGGCAGTCCAGGCTCACCTTTGAGTCCTGGAAATCCTGGAATTCCACGTTCACCTGGAATACCTCTGTCACCTGAGAAACAATTGAGGGATACATCAACTCTATGAGCTCTGGAAAGTAGAGTAACATAGAATTGTATCCTGTTCCTTTACCTTGAATACCAGGTCTGCCTGTCTCTCCTCGTGGTCCTGGAGTACCCTGAGGTCCCGGTAAACTTAAAACTTTACCAGCTTCACCTTTAGCTCCTAAAA
The DNA here is from genome assembly GCA_007224835.1 of Danionella cerebrum. Lineage (NCBI taxonomy): Eukaryota > Metazoa > Chordata > Actinopteri > Cypriniformes > Danionidae > Danionella > Danionella cerebrum. The sequence continues at coordinate 108,620 of SRMA01026783.1, read as the reverse complement.
GTAGTTTGGATTCAGAAGGCATCACAAATGTGACGAGAGGATAGTTTTACTCGTGGTTACTTACCTGGCAACCCTGGCCTTCCTGGTTCACCTGGCAAGCCTTTAATGCCTTTTTCACCTGGTTCACCTGGACGACCTATGCCTGGTTCACCTGGAGGACCTCTCTCACCAGGAGGGCCAGGAATCCCAAAATTTCCATCAGGGCCACGGTCACCTTTAATGCCAAATCTAGCCTAAACACAGAAACAAGTTTACAAAACATACCATGATGAGAACAGAAATTCCAAGATTTATACATACAGGTTCTCCCTTGGTTCCAGGTTGCCCTGGTCGACCATCTTTTCCTGGAACCCCATCAACACCAGGGAATCCCCTGTCTCCAGGTTTTCCAGGGAAACCCTTATCTCCCTTTAAACCAGGAGCTACAAATATATCCCCAGGCTCACCTTGGGGACCAGGAGCCCCCATTAAACCTGGAGTACCATCCAGGCCCTAGTTCAGCAAATGCGAAAAGATTTGTCAAATGGGATGAAAAAGTTTGCATTAGTGAAAACATTTGTTTTCCCCAAATTACTTAAGGAAATACACACAGGTAATCCAGATGGGCCACTGATTCCCGGTGTACCCTTCTCGCCTTTAAGTCCTGCTTGTCCTGGAAAACCTAAGATGGAAACATCCAACATGATGCCAAAGATCAGAGAAAATTGGGAAAAAAATTGTTCAACATGTCTCACCCTGCTGACCCTTTGGACCTTGAAGTCCAGGTAAACCTGGAGGTCCAAAAGCACTACACTGTGTACACGTTTCTCCTTGATCACCTGAAAGAACAACAGAAACACAATGAGAAACTAAACAATGGTGGAAAATGGAAAACCTGCACAACTCTTACCTTTCTGCCCCACTTCTCCTTGCAAACCTGGAGGTCCTGGAGGACCTGGAGACCCTTTAGCAACACTACAGTCAAGACCTAAAACCACATTGTCATAGTAATTATGGCATACACAAACAGAATAAAAACTTCAATTATTATTTTCAATTAAAATGAAAGTATTTAGTCTTCATTTTGTGCCTTCATAAAATGATTTAATGTTAAACTGGTAAAAAAATATATATAATTATGTTTTTACTAATTGGTCCTGGCTGTCCGGGTGGACCAGGAACTCCATCAGCTCCTTTAGGACCTGGCAGAGATCTTCCATCAGCTCCCTTATCCCCTTTCTCACCAAACTCTCCAGGCAATCCAGGTGGTCCGGGAGGACCTTCAACATTTTTCCCTGAGGTCAACCATGAACAGAAGAGGAATGTTGAGCATTGTGAGAGGATATAACTATTTTAATATTTTTCCCATCAGCCGTAGCAGGTTAAAAATAGCAATCTGAAGACAAAATGTCATTCTTCTATTTCTGATGCTAGTCAACTCCTTTATTAGGACTCAAGCACTGAGTAACACTCTAATGTAATTTTTCTAAGCATTATTGTTTCATGTACTTTTAGTGCTTGAAATGTCTTAAAGACTTAAATATAAGTAATATGGATTGCATTTAGAAAATTGACAGGAAGATGGCTTTTCACAAAAAAAAAAATAAAACTAAAAGTGGCCACTTTTGCTCAACATACTTGTAAATTTTATCAAATACCTTGTGTTTTTTATCTCTTCATGGAATTGCTAATTATCTGAATCAAACCAAAAACAGGTCTTGGGGCAAAAGCAAGCAGATCAACTGTGCCATTAGAAAAAGCTCAAAAAGTCAGCCAACGAAAGCTCCTAGTACTTGATAACTTTTAAAAGGAGTAATCAGTAACACAATCAACACAAGGGGCTACAATTCATCACATGAAGTCCTTGCATAAAATGTGAATCTGCCATTTACATCTGATCATATCTGTTAGGGACAATTAAAACCACAAAATTAACCCCATAAAAGGCATTTTAAACAACAACTAATAGTAAGCTAGACAGAACACCTTGTGTAGATAAAAGGGACATCTGAAAATTACACTTCTACATTGTATTTGTGCAATGTATTTTATCTGTTAAGCACTCGTGTTGTGTTGAGTTAAGAAGAAGGGACTTTTACAATACCATTAACAAACTGTTTATTAGTATAAACCTCTTTTAACTCTTTTTATTTCAGGATTAAATTCTTGCAGATAATCAGAAAACAAAACACAAAACTATGCTTCTCTGACCTGGAGGACCAGGGTATCCTCTGTCTCCTGGATAACCTGATAAATAAACAACACAATGTGAGACGGTGAAATCTGATCAAATCTGTAACATGCTCAACACATGTACAGCCATCACCTGTTTCTCCTTCTGCTCCAGGAGGTCCAGGAGGACCAGGGGGGCCAGGACGACCAGATCCCTGTAAGATATTTTTTTTTATCATTGAAAAGTGTTTAAATAATCTAAGCAATACTATTGGTGCAGCCATAAAGAAAGCTGCCTGAGATGTCCATACAGCATCTCCTTGTGTAAAGTGCACTGAAAAGTTGATTGATGCACAGGGACGCCATCTGCAGCCACATAATGTTTGAGCTGGTCTGTTGTTGACCATAATGTTTGACTCTGACTGTTCTCACCACCCTGTGCCTCTGCTTATCTGAGACTGTTCTTGTCTGCCACTTCGGGCCTTGACTAGAACTGTGCTTCTGGTCTTCCAATTCCTCATAGCTTAAATCTCAAAGAGCTTTTTGTATTCTCTTCCTAAACCATCATTGTTTTCAGCTCATCTGAGAGTTGCTTAGAAGCTTCCATAGTTGCCAGTGTTTAGAGAAGATGCTAAGAGAAGAAACACTTTTAATTGGTCTCCCTTGAAAACGTTCTCATGATTGGATTCACCTGTGTATGGAGGTCAAGGGTCACCAGGTTACCAAACCAACTTTGAGTTCTAATAACTAGTGCTAAAGGTATTGAAATCAAAGGTGCTTAAACATGGCTAACTTTGTTTAAATAATTCTTTGTTTAAACACTTTCCTTAAATCATATGAAGATTATTTTATTTCTGAGACATCATTGAGTCATATCATATTTAACTGAAATTTCTTATCCAGATAATTCATGATTTATAAAAGAAAATCATGAAAATTTACAGTGGTGCCCAACTTTTACATACCACTGTTGTTTTTAAAAGCCATATCAATAAATGTGTTTAATGTTTTGTTGGAAAATTTGTCAAGATGATTGTAGACCACTTTTTAAGCAAGTTGTAGTTATTAACCATCAATATTTTGATGATGTGCAAGTTTGGGACTTTCCATATGTATAAACCACATTTAATTTTTATTTATTTTTGTTAATGATGGACTAAATTTACAGCAGTTTGGGGGAAATAGTATTGGGTCTGTTTAATAATTAGAGACTCCTTATGATCCATTACAGTTTAAAGTAGAATTAAAAAGTCAAGCAAACCCTTTCATGGGGAAGAAACATGTTTTATTCAATTTAACATTTATGAATTCAAAGACGTTTTTTTGTTAAATACATTTCTTATACAGCTAATGATCAGTCTGTCAGTCTTAGCTGCTTTAAGTATTTAGTACCATTCAACTGCAAGGTACAGAAATATTTCATTTGCTTTAAAAGCCCAAATGTATGGAGGAAAATTAGAGGAAGTAGAGGAAAATGAAACCAATTAGAAACTAATTAGAAACTAGAACTTTTGCTCTGCATTTAACCTATTCAAGTGCACACACACAGTAGTGAACAAACACACACCCAGATCAGTGGGAAGCCATAGCTACGGCGCCTGGGGTGCAATGGGGGAAACTGGTGCCTTGCTCAAGGCCACCACAGAGCTGGTTGTCATAGGTTGGAGCTGGTTGGATCAGGGGCTCAAACTTTCTGATCACCTGTAAATCTCCTTATGTATCCACTAATCACAACTGGCCCAGAAAAATAACTTTATTATTATACAAAAAAATAACTTACATATCCAGGTGGTCCTTTTTCTCCTTTGTCTCCCTGTGATGAAAAGAATCTTATGTGAATGGGTGTAAAATAAAATAAAATGCAACTTCTATAGCAAGTGCTATACCATACCTTCAAGCCGTCAAACCCAGGACTGCCAGGGAATCCCATTTCTCCCTATTACACACAGACATATGAGCCCAGGTCATACTCGCTTTTGTGATAATAACCAAAGCCGAACCAATCTAGACGATATGATCATGGTAACACCTATAAAAGAATGGTCCTGTAGTTGGTGCTCCATTTCCTCGTTCTTTCTAGCTGTTGGTAATTTTTCTGTCCTCACTGCTAGAGGCAACCTAAGGCACTCTCTACAGCCCACAGAAGGTGCTCAGCTCAACATCTGCATTATATTTTCTAACTGTCAGTCAGAATAATTTAGAGTGGCTTCAGTGCCTGATATCAGCAAGTGGGGTCTTTGCTCAAAGCCAAAAACATTGCAATCAACGGAAGACAGTTTCGTAATGAACACTGGAGACATTGTGAGATTGTTTTGCCGCCTGCAACATCTTCCTGCATGACCAGTTTGATGGTGTAATGGGGGTAATCAGCATTGGAAGGTGCTGCATTTTAGTCCATGCCCATATAATCGGTAGCATCACAACAAAGCTGAGAGGCACGCACAAAATCGACAGGTTTGAAGCACCAGAGGGCTCTCGAGGGAGCAGGATCGAACAGACCATAAATATCACCCACCGGCCTGCTTGAATCACTGGGAACTACACGTCCTCTTAGTTCACAGCCGCCTGGAGAAGATGAGGTATCAGCCTATTGGGTACCCATACCACTAGCCCGGGAAAACGATGCTACAGTGGCATTTAGCTGGAAAGCTATTGTTCCCTCCCCCCCCAGAACCTACACCTGGACCTGAGACTCCTCAAAGAGTGGACTGGTGCAAGAGTCTCGTAGCAAATAAGAAGCTGTCAATAAGTGACTGGGCTACTCACCCAATCTCTGAGTGACCAACTAGCCTCCCTGTGGAGGAAACTAATTTTAGCCGCCTGAATCCAGATTCTCATCTGAATCTGACCTGCTAGAGGCAACATGAGGCACTCGTGGTCTACAATCCACAGAAGGTCCTCAGCTAGTGGTCTGCATAATATAAAACTGTTTTATACTAATTTCTCTAGTATTTATAGTAGCTTTAGGATCTGATGTCAGCAAGTGGGGGCTTTGGTCAAAGCCAAAATCGATCCAATCAATTTATCATTTGAGGACAGATTCGCAATGAACACAGACTGGAGCTATTGTGGAGAATGCTTTGCAACCTCCAACTCCCTCCAGCATGACTGGTTTGATGGTGTGAAGGGTATAATCAGCTTTGGCAGGTTTGCCTTTTAGTGCATGCACATCAGTATCACAACAAAGCGGAGGCTGGAAGCACCAGAGGGCTCTTACAGGATCTGCACCTAGCAGTCTGTCAACATTGCCAATGGGCCTGCTTGAATCAGTTCTCAGCCGTTCTTGATATGCACGGTATGCTAGGACACCGCGAGGTATCAGCTTATCGGTTATCTATACACTGCCCTGGGAAAACCCTGGTGCTTCCTGGACACCTACACCTGAGGTGCTTCTCACCCAATCTCTAAGTGAGCGCCCAGCCACACATCCATTACAGCCGCCTGTATCCAAGATCTCATCCTTTTGGTCAAGATCTAGAGTTCATGGTCATGGGTAAGGTTAGGAGTGATAGATTGTGTTCTTGACCTTGCAGTTCAGCTCCTTCAACGCATTGATACATCAACTGTATTACTGCAGAAGCTGCACCAACTATAAAAAGTACAAATGTACAAGAAGTAACTAGAAGATAGAGATCTAAGTTGAGCTGTTCAGTTTTTGAGAAGAGTATACTAACAATTTAATGATCAGCAAAAAACAAACATCTTTTAAGTATTCAACTGTATTGAAACTTTGCTTTATTATCATCACTCTTTACCTTTTCTCCACTGAGCCCCTCTTTCCCTGGTTTGCCCTATAAAAGAGTAAATATATGATCAGATTTTTTTCACAAAAAGAATAAAACATCTAAACATACTCAACACAAATCAGCTGCAATGTTGTAGCTGCAAAGAACAATGTTCTTTTCAATCAGATGCACTTTTTAATCACAAGTTTGCTTAATTTTCAGTCGTCTTAGTGCGAGCACAGTACGTTTTTTTAGGAGAGCCCCCCAAAGAGGCAGGGGAGAGGAGGTGTTAAGACCCTATGGGTTTAGTATGCGGAATGTGTGAACGTTATAGCTGAAGACCCTCGCCCGAACCACACAGGATCCTTTGGTTTGGATCGTATACAGTGGTACCCCGAGATATGAATGGTTTGAGTTATGAAATGTTCGAGATACGAAACGTCTCACGGGAAATTTTCTACTTCGAGATCCGAAGAAAAATTAGAGATACGAACATATGCAAGCTGTTCTGCAATATTTTCCGCTTGATGTCATGATGTCATGCGCTTCCGGGTTCTTGCGCTTCTATCTCCTAGTGCAAAAAGGGTCTGATGCGCTTCAGAACACTTCAACAACAAAACATTATGTATAGATTATCAATAATGTGGTATAACAAATGTTAGAGTCAAGGTGTCATAAAAAAAATAACGTTTATAATGTGGAAAGTGCTGTTCTGTAGCGCAACTTAGAGAAACCCAGTGACGCGTTCTCAGAAGTGCTCTCTCCTTCTCACACGCTCGGTATTCTCTCCGCTTGTGCTCGAAACCGTGTTGGTGTCAGTGATTTGTGGAATATTTTGAGAATGTCAACCTTCATACGTAGTGCAGTAATGTCTTCCGCCACCTGTTCCACCTCCTCCAACACATCACCTTACTCTCAAGGTAAGGTTTCACATTTGTGGACATATTACGTATTTTCCTTGTGTTTTATTCTGTTTTATTATCATTTATTACATTAACAATGTGTAGATTTAAGAATTGAAGGAATGTTACTTGATTTTTCTCTGATTTTCCATTTTGTCATCTACTTATTCTGTTGTTTCTGAGAGCCGGTGTAGGGATTAGGGATTAATTTGCTTCGAGATACCAATTGTTCAACATGCGAAGGTCACCCTGGAACAAATTAATTTCGCATCTTAGGGTACCACTGTAATCTGCCTTTATTTTTAATCATAGTTACTCACAGTTTTGTTTGAGAGCGAGATGGCAGCAGGAAACTTTGCTGAGCTAGGATTACTGGACTATGTTTGTGTTTAATAGACACATACCGTAATTTATTATGTAAAGCCTGATTTACAGAGTACAATTGTTGGACTGAAAACACAAAATCAGCCAAACAGGTCAATGTGCATACATTTAAAATGAAGTTCTGTCATGTTAAAAAGTCTCTGAAAAGTTTGTCACACAAACCTTTAACCTCAAAGCGATTATTGTCCAGAAATTGGCGTAATTCTTACTTAAATAAATTCAAATTTTCTCATAGTGGCTTCAGTTCAGGTAAACAATCTTGAACTATTTTTCTTGTTACTCACAGAATTATGGGCAAAACGAGGAGACAAGTTTCCGCCATTTATTCAGCCCAGATATTATTCATTCAATCCTTAATTTTCCATACATTCTCTCTTTGGGCGAGAGGCGGGAGTACACCCTGGACAGGTGGCCAGTTTTGGCTAGTAATCAAACCCAGTTCAACTGCTTGGAAGTGTGTCAGCTATGCTCGCCACTATACCACCAACACCCAGATATTATTGATAACTTTAATATGTTTATTTTGGCAAGTGACCATGTCATCAACTTTTAGCCATTGTTTCTATTGTATCAAACGTGCTTGGGGGAGTGGTTCTTTGGTCTCCGTTTCGTGGAGTTTATTTAAATAATGTCTGGCTCGAAATTGGGTTCGGGTCAGGCAAAACTCTAACAGGCTTGGGTACAGGCCGGGTCGAGCTTTTTAGGCCCAATTACAGGTCTAGTGTGAGTGTGTGTACAGGTGAAAAGACCTTCCAATGATGGCCGCAGAATGACTCCAGGAACCTATCGGCACCTGCCTTATTTTGCTAAGGGGATGATACGCTTTGCTTGCCAAGTCAATCTATTCATTTGCTAGGTTGCATGCTTGATACTTTGGTTTGTTTACTGGACTTTTTGCCTGACCCTTTTATATTTGTAAGCTAGCTTTTTGTTGTTTATAGTTTCTTCACTTTGTTTGTATATATTTTCTTTGTATTTGTAACAGTGTTAAAAAAATCACATTCTTTTTATTAGGATTCAAACACAGAAGGTGTGTCTCTATTGAAATTTCTCAGATTATCAATATTTGCAATTCGCTACCAGCTCAGAACTGGTGACAATTTCCAGAACCACTGGATTGCTGCTTGCAGCTTTTTCTATTTATTTCACCATTTTTCCCCTTTAACCTGGTAATATATGATTATTGGGTTGTATGTTGTATATCGATGCAGAAGGGAGAGGAGAATCCTTGTAATCAGCTTGAACGAGAGTATTGCTACCTGACTGCTTGATGTCAAATGTTTTTTTTTTCTTCATAAACTTCATTTATGCTTTTCAAATCAAATCAAGAACAGAATATTTACAATTTAAAATTCTTTCTACAATTTTTTTCTATTCCTCCACCCATATCTGATTATGCCCAGGAAGATTGGGTTCCTGATGCTGGCTTATGATGCTACCGAACACTATTCCTCTCATTTCTGTCTTGTCCAGTGGTTTCTATACAGCAAGGCTACTTCATCCAGAAATTCAATGCTCTTCCTCTGCCTACCCTGACTACCTTGATAGCTATCTGTTGCTGTTTACTGCACACAATTTCTGTTATAGTATGTTCCCTGTTGTGTAAGAGCCTTAGGTTTTTATGGACATTTATTCTTCCACTTCTAGGGAGTTTTTGTTTGTGTGAAACGCTTGTTTTATCCTTGGAAACAGGAAGCATAGAACACACTACAGAGAAACAGAGTAATGTTTGAGCAGTGGTTAGTCATTTAACTTAAGCAGCCGTCTTTTTACACTGGACACTTACTATTGGCCCGGGTGGTCCTGGTTCGCCTTTTCTTCCTTGCAGATGTGGTGCGCAGAAACCCTTGGTATGGAGAGAAAGAAATGTATTAATTAGAAATTTAAAAGTATGAATCTCAAAGTAATACAATATTATGGTAATTGAGAACATGAGAATGTGAGCATGAAAAGGGCCCATTACAAAGCCAGTCGTATAATTGGTCAGAGCATTATTGTTTCACGGCTTATGAATTTTTCAGAGCCTAAACGTGCTCTAAAAATGCCACCGAATTTGTCAGAACTTATATGTAGGGAACCAAGACTTAATTATAAAGAATATGGATTCTAAAAATGGCCACTTTTACAAATGCTATACTTTGACAAACTCCTTCTTGAGGTTTTATCGGCTCATCTCCAAACTCCATTAGTCTTATCTTAAAGAATATGGATTGTTAAGTTGGAAAGCTTTATTGACTGTTAAAACACACAGTGACCGTCAAAAGTCGACATCTTTATATTCAACACCTGATCAGTGTTAAATGTACCAGCTATGTTAACAGTCCATGTCTGAACACATATACTACATATTCACGCACAGCGCCACTACTTGGCCATAGGAAATACAACATGTAGTGACATTGCACGATTAATTTCGGAGCGAACAAGAAAAGACAATTAGGCCGGGTGATTCCCATAATTACGTAATGATCCGTTCTATAAAAGCCCTAGGATATATGCATCCCTCAGGCTCTATTTTGGGAACCCTCCTCCACCCCTTCGCCCCTCTACATATTCAAGGGGGGGTCTCTGGGCTCCTAACTCACCCCTGCACTTGGAGCCCTTCCTCGGACAGCTCGCTTGGTACGCTTTATCTCCTCAAAGTCTGCTTGCATAACCATGGCCAATTTCTTTGAATGTACTCTTGAGAAACATTGATAAGATCTTTTTTTTTTTTTTTTTTACCAATTTTGGAGTATGTGATAAGAATCTTGGTCAAACAATATCAGAAAATATTTAGACTCATGAATATTTAAACTCATTAGTGCTATCAGGGGTTGTGATTTTCATTATTTAATTTGCCTGTATCATTCAGCAATTTTAACAATTCTCTCTTGAACATGTCTTCTGAATCAGGATTGGTCGTAGTGTTTATGTGCAACATAATGGCAGTCGAGACTTTTACTGACATTTGTGACGGTGTAATCAGGGAAAAAAAATGCACTCATCTAGATATTTTGCAATTTCATTGTCAGTAAACTGAAACGATATAGTACAGAGTTTCCCAATGACATCACCTGGGAGAGGGTATGGCGCTCCACAGAATTTGTTTGCGCATGCATGAAACCATTACTGCTTCATTACTACACTAAATGGTTTACAGCAAAGCGGCTCTGGTTTACAGCATTTTCTGTTTTTTAATCATATTTAAAATGCTTAGAAATTATTTTTAGCTTTTTTGATATCAGAGACGCCAAAACAGTCATTTCACATAAATGTTGGTGATTTGCTGGCACCTTAAAAATGTAATAAAAAAACAGCATGTTTAAGTGCGAGTAGAGTCTTTTAATATCAGTTGTCTCTTTCTAATTGTAGATGAAGCACTTTCACATCAGCAGTAGCCAGAGCTTGTTGTAGATCCCATGATGATATTTTAGGGGTTTTGGTGACCTCGTATCGCATTTTGCAGCATTCTACTAGAGTAAACTTGCTGAGATGACCTGATTTTTGCAGATTTAAAAGCCTTCTATTTGTAAACTGTTTTCCTCTTGATTTTAAGATCTTATTTAATCCCTTTCCAGAGTCTTAGTCCGCAATAAATATTCTGAAGGGCTCAAAGAGCAAACCAAAATACCGGTAAGTGACTTTACTAATCATATGCATGTGGTGTGATGCACCTGTGTGTGGTTTGAACCATTGGAAATGGGCAAATACTTGGGGTGTCCTAACTTTTTCCTCAGCTAGAATATACAGGTCCTTCTCAAAAAATGAGCATATTTTGATAAAGTTCATTATTTTCTGTAATGTACCGATAAATGTTAGACTTTCATATATTTCAGAATCATTTACACACAACTGAGATAGTTTTAAGCCTTTTGTTGTTTTAATATTGATGCTTTTGGCATACAGCGCATGAAAACCCAAAATAAAAAAAAAATGCTTATTTCATCCAACCTATAAAAGAAAAGTGTTTTTGAAACAAACAAAAAGTTTGTTCAAATAATTATGTTCAGTAATGCACTCAAATCTTGGTCGGGAATCCTTTTGCAGAAATGACTGCTTGAATGGGGCGTGGCATGGAGACAATTGGCTTGTGGCACTGCTGAGGTGTTTTGGAGGCCCAGGATGCTTCGATAGCGGCCTTAAGCTCTTCCAGAGTGTTGGGTCTTGCATCTCTCAATTTGCTCTTCACAATATCCCACAGATTCTCTATGGGGTTCAGGTCAGGAGAGTTGAGCACCAGTAATACCATGGTCAGTAAACCATTTACCAGTGGTTTCGGGACTGTGAGCAGGTGCCATGTCGTGCTGAAAAATGAAATCTTCATCTCCATAAAGCGTTTCAGCAGATGGAAGCATGAAGTGCTCCAAAATCTCCTGATAGCTCGTTGCATTGACCCCACCCTTGATAAAACACAGTGGACCAACACCAGCAGCTGACATGGCACCCCAGACCAGACTGACTGTAGGTACTTGACACTGGACTTCAGGCATTTTCCCTCTCCCCAGTCTTCCTCCAGTATCTGGCTCCTTGATTTCTTAATGACATGCAAAATTTACTTTCATCCGGAAAAAGTTCTTTGGACCACTGAGCAACAGTCTTCTCTGTAGCCCGGGTCAGGTGCATCTTCCGCTGTTTCTTGTTCAAAAGTGGCGAGATCTGGGGAATGCGTCACCTGTAGCCCATTTCCTGTACACGGTGGCTCTGGATGTTTCTACTCCAGACTCAGTTCACTGCTTCCGCTGGTCCCTCAATGTCTGGAACCCGCCCTTCACCACAATCTTCCTCAGGGTCCGGTCACCTCTTGTCATTGTGCAGCGTTTTCTGCCACTTTTTCCTTCCCACTGAGGTGCCTTGATGCAGCATTCTGATAACAGCCGATTCGTTTATATTAATCATTCCCATGATTGCATTTTTGGTGGGGTTTTAAAAGCCTCAGGAATCTTTTGCAGGAGTTTCAAGTTAATAAGTTGATTCAGATAATTTGGTTAATCGCTCGTTTAGAGAACCTTTTCATGATATGCTAATTTTTTTTAGATTCTTCGGGGTTTTCGTGATCTCTATGCCAAAATCATCAATATTAAAACTATAAAAGGCTTGAACTATTTCAATTGTGTGTGTGTGTAATGAATCTAAAATATATGAAAGTCTAATGTTAAATATGCAGAAAATAACAATATGCTCATTTTTTGAGAACAACCTGTACATTGTTTAGAATTACATTTACAGAAGTGAGCCAAAGTCTCTACTATATTTTGAATAATAGAATATTGTTGTGCTATTCAATGCTAAATCTTATATACACATTTATCTTTTTTAGTTATAGTGAACATTGTCGAAGCAGAATGATTTCACGCATGCGCCAACACAGCTTTACAGATTGTGAAGTGTGTGGGGAAGCACAACAGATTCAAATCACAACAAATGGTTGAACACGCTGGAGGAAAATACCCCTTTTCTCCTTTTCCACCTCAAAAATATGTGGTTTAACAGTTTGTGACTTTTTGCTTTGCTATTTTTACATTGCTACTACATCTTGGTGACATCCTGCTTTGGCAAGTGTAGACACATGAATTGGAAAAAGAACATATAAGCAAAATAGAAATCAAACAGAATTGAAGACCAAAGAATAAACGAGGACTAAACGTGAATATATGTACCTGGAGCGAATCAGCATATTATACAGTGGTGTGAAAAACTATTTGCCCCCTTCCTGACTTTTTACTCTTTTGCATGTTTGTCACAAAAATTGTTTCTGATTGAATACATTTTAATATTAGTCAAAGATAACACAAGTAAACACAAAATACAGTTTGTAAAGTTATTATTTAGTGAGAAAAAAAATCCAAACCCACATAGCCCTGTGTGAAAAAGTAATTGCCCCTGCACCTAATAACTGGTTGGGCCACCCTTAGCTACAATAACTGCAATCAAACGTTTGCGATAACTTGGAACAAGTCTTTTCCAGCGCTCTGGAGGATTTCTGGCCACTCATCTTTGCAGAATTGTTGTAATTCAGCTTAATTTGAGGGTTTTTAAGCATGAACCTCCTTCTTAAGATCATGCCACAGCATCTCAATGAGATTCAGGTCAGTACTTTGACTAGGCCACTCCAAAGTCTTCATTTTGTTTTTTTCAGGCATTCAGAGGTGGATTTGCTGCTGTGTTTTGGGTCATTGTCCTGCTGCAGCACCCAAGATCGCATTAGCTTGAGATAACGAACAGATGGCCGGATATTCTCCCTCAGGATTCTTTGGTAGACAGTAGAATCACAGCAAGCCTTCCAGATCCTGAAGCAGCAAAACAACCCCAGAACATCACACTACCACCACCATATTTTACTGTTGGTATGATGTTCTTTTTATGAAAAGCTGTGTTACTTTTACGCCAGATGTAACGGGACACGCACCTTCCAAAGAGTTCAACTTTTGTCTCGTCAGTCCACAAGACATTTTCTCAAAAGTCTTAATGTTCTTTTTGCCCAGTCTCTTTCTTATGGTGGAGTCGTGAACACTGACCTTAATGAGATAAGTGAGGCCTGCAGTTCTTTGGATGTGTCGCTGGGATCTTTTGTGACCTCTCAGATGAGTTGTCTCTGTGCTCTTGGGTTAATTTTTGGGCGGCCGGTCACTCCTGGGAAGGTTCACCACTGTTCCATGTTTTTGCCATTTGTGGATAATGGCTCTCACTGTGGTTCGCTGGAGTCCCAAAGCTTTAGAAATGGCTTTGTAACCTTTACCAGACTGATAGATCTCAATGACTTTTGTTCTCATTTCTTCCTGAATTTCTTTGGATCTTGGCATGATGTCAAGCTTTTGGTCTACTTCTCTGTGTCAGGTAGCTTCTGTTTAAGTGATTTCTTGATTGAAACAGGTGTAGCAGTAATCAGGTCTGGGGGTGGCTACAGAAATTGAACTCAGGTGTGATTAAACCACAGTTAAGTTATTTTTTAACAAGGGGGGGGGGGGTTACTTTTTCACACAGGGCTATGTGGGTTTGGATTTTTTTCTCCCTAAATAAAAAAAAACATTCATTTAAAAACTGTATTTTGTGTTTACTTGTGTTATCTTTGACTAATATTAAAATGTGTTTGATGATCAGAAACATTTTGTGTGACAAACATGCAAAAGAATAAAAAGTCAGGAAGGGGGCAAATAGTTTTTCACACCACTGTATACAATGCTACTCTCGTTTTAATAAAAACATACTGCAATTTTAGAATCATTCACATATTACTGAAGTAAAAGATAAAAAATACATATACTTATTGAAATATGTACATATTTATAATTGATGCATATGGCAGGCACTTTTTGACCAAGAACACAGACAGAATGTCAAAATATCACTGTATTTGTTTGCATCATTTTGCACTCCAACTTACTTGTTCTCCTTTCTCTCCTTTAGAGCCCACTTCACCCTAGAAATAATGCAGAAGAAACAAAATGCTTTGGAGAAAACAAAAAAACAAAGCACATTTTATGTAGAGTGTTGGTGACTAGATACCGGTGGTCCGTATTCATAAGAAACGATGGGAAAGCTTTCTTGTTCCAGTGATCTCCCTGGTGGACCGGGGGGACCGGTCAAACCTCGTTCACCCTAAACAAGATTTAAAGATTTAAACAGAACTGTAAGCAAAACACGGAAAGAAACATTTTTGATTTATATGTGTGTGGTTTGTGGTGGCACACTGGGCAACACTGCAGGCTTTCCGTAAGAAATTATAAATATAGTTCTTTTGTTTTTATTCCATCCAGGTCTGTTTAAAGGGCATTTTATATATTAAAAAAAAAACATATGCAACCTTTACTCAGAGTGCACAATTATCTAAAGTGAATTTGTGCACAAATCTATTGGCCATTTTGAATTCTGATATTTGAGGCAATCAGTTCCAAACTCACCTTTTGGCCTTTCTCACCAAGAAAGGTCAGCCTCTCACCCTGACAAGAGAAGAAGGTAAGACGTCAATTGTTCTCTGAACACAGTTCAGACAGAAACATAATTTTAGAAAACATTTAAGAAAATGTTATGTCACCGGTTCTCCTTTTTGGCCAACTTCACCAGGTCTTCCCTTAAAGACAAAAGAAATGGTTTTGGTTATTTGGATTGTATTACATTTTTGGTTTGATTTATTTTTATGGCTCAAGACTCACCGAAGGTCCCGATGGTCCAGTTGGTCCATATGAGCCTGGAAGTCCAGGGTTTCCTTTAATTCCCTGAAAACGACAGGTAAGTTCATTACAAGATGGAAAACTAGTACATGTAAAATGTAGCACATCATCTTGGAAAAAAAAATGCAAAGCCTTACTGGGGTCCCTGGTGGTCCTGGAAAGCCCCTCTCTCCTTTTTGTGGGATGGGCACCCCAATTATACCACCAGGATCGCCCTGTGAGAGGAGAAGCAAAGGCAGATCTGCTTGGTCAAGACGTACAGCTTTAACTTAAACACAATATCAGTTGATGTTCCCAAAAGTGAAATCCAGTGCATTTTGGCTCCAAAACACAATAAACACCATTAAAATTTGTATTTTCCTCAAACAGGTTTTCTAGACCAAGTGGTTGTAATAAATATATTGTCACCATTCCCGATCAGAACTCAAACGGCAGGCACACCTGCCTCCAATCAGCAGGAGTGGAATAAAAGAAGACCAGAAACACACAGAAGATGTCTGATCATTTGATGAGCTGTGTCCCAATCCAGGTTCTAAAAGCCTTCGGAGGGTTCTTTCTACTCAGCCTCCAAGGCTGCAGCTTGGGAGGATCCTCTGAAGGCAGCATAAACCCTTGGTAAACGGTACGGTCTAGCCTCTTACTCTGTTGTTTTTTGGCAGTTTGCTTGTGGTACATTAGCGCCACCTATGTTCTTGTATTATTAAAGTTCTTGTATTATTAATATTTTTCTTTAAGAGTAGAGGATACTGAGGACAGAGTTAGGTGGAAAACTGGGAACAGCCAAAAGGAAAAGAAGAAGAAGTGATTCTTTTATATTTAAATTTTGTGTCTGATACATTTTTAAGATGACTGTAAGTTCTTTATTTTTAATTGTTCTATTTCTTTCTTTATTTTTTGTCTTTTTTAATTTGAATAAATTGTATTAAAACATGCTCTATATTTTTGTTTGATTGCATTGGTCACATTTCCCTCTGGGAAAAGGCTGTGTGTAAATGTTTACAATGAATGTTTAAAATAAAAATATGTTTTACAAATCACCCGTCACTACCAGTGTTTAAAGCTTGAATATACTGTCCTTTATAATAATAAAGCATGTTACTTACATGTAAATACAAATGCAGGTGTGTTTTGTGTTGATTCTAATTAAAAAAAAAACACACAAAGCATTGTGGGATATCTGAGGCCAAGAAGGTTGGTCGTGATCCATCCTCTAAATTCAGGGGAAAGTAGGACGCATTTGATGGGTGCATTTTAAGGACCATTTGAGTTTTGCCGAAATGAGAAGGCCTTGGCACCGTTGTGATGTAAGTGGCCTTAAAATACACACTCGAGAGGATGCGCACCTCTGGATTGGGACACAGCTATTGTGTCCCTCTGTCTCCTTTCCTGCAGAGAGTAGCTGAGCCTGGAGCTGCCTGATCCCCCTCACCACTACACTTGGATTCAGCAAGGAAAACAAGGACACACCACGATCACCTGCACTAAGCCTCACTGCCACTGAAGACCCAGAGCACGTTTGCCACTGATCACAACTGTTTTCATGAGCACTTTGTAAATAAAGTCAACCTCTGGGTGTTTGCCTTAAAAACCTTATTCACCTTGCTACAATATGCCCAAAAATAATCTAAATATACAGTAAAATATGTGCAAATACAGCAGTAAGTTTAGCACTAATTATACTCAACCAGTTAATATACATTTGAGCTGTTAGTTTAACACAAAACAAATTTCCATACCTTTATTCCTTTCAAACCTGGTATACCCTGTGGAAGATTCAAACAGACTTTTAGTTTGGACCCTGTCGTTCAACATGATTCTAATAAACCTGAAAACATGTTAAAAATATTAAAATATGCCTTAAAATAAAATGTGGTTGATTTAAATATACATACAGATGGTCCTTGCAGTCCTGGGGTCCCTGGAATCCCATCAAAACCACGCTCACCCTGCAAATAGATAATTAAGAAAATATAATGCAGATTTTCAAACAAAACAAACAAATAATATATGTTTTGGAATCTAGAAAAAGAAAACCTTCGTTCCATTGCAACCAGGAATTCCCTGGGGCCCAGGAGCACCTTCAAGACCTGGAAGACCCTGGAGATATTTTAAACGTCACAATTATTTACAGACATACCAAAAAATTGACAGATTTTGTTTTATCATGTTATTCAAAATGATCAAAATCATCTTACTGGAATTCCAGGCTGTCCCGGGAAACCGGATGGACCAGGTTGACCCTAGAAAAGAAATATGCCCGAGTTCAAGTGTGCTTTTTCAGGATGCTGTTTAATCACTAAAGTTATGCTGACGTACTCTGTTTCCTTTAATTCCTGGAGCTCCATACTCCCCTCTGTCTCCCTGGATGAAAAATGACACGTTAATCAACAACAGTAGAGTTTTTTAATTGTCCTCATATCGTAAAATTACTTGTTAAAATATGAATGAACAGTTTTTTGTTCACTGAACACTAAAAGTGTGTTATTTACCTTTGGTCCCATTGGTCCAGGAGGGCCCTCATGACCTTGCAATCCAGGAAACCCAACAAGACCCATTAAACCAGGCAACCCAACTTCACCCTAAAGTAGAAAACACAAACAGACTGATTTAAGAAACATGCTTTTTTCATTTTTAATATTTGTGATCTTTCTCTGGCAGTTCTCTGTTGCTCCTGACATGCTTTGAAGATCTTTTTGTTGACATCATCAAACATCAAGATGATGCAACAGTCTCTTTTTTGTGACGTCTGTGCTCTCTAATGATGAGCTACATCCTAAGAATAAATGCTACATTCCCTCAGAAACCAAAACCGTATTGTTGAGCAGTTTGGAAACTGTCTCATAAAACCATTACTCATGGAACTCTGGGTTACATTGTAACCAAGATGTTCCCTTTCATTCAAAACTCTTCAAAAAATGCCATGCTTAGGTCCATCCAGGCAGGCTGGCTTTTTCAACTATCCATTCTTAGCATAGTTTGAAGACAATCAGAATTAAAGCACCCTTTGATTATTTTAGGGAGTGATGTGCAGAGAGTATACAAGATTTGGAAGGGCCATGTCCACATCCTGCTGCCGCATAGGCTGTGTTCACAAGGTTTTTTTTTTCTCACACCATGTACTAACACTGTAAAGAATAAACCAAACAATCTGATGAGAGTTGCTTGCAATGCTGAAGTCATATAATTTTAAAAATGAGTATTCTGCAATGGACAATGGTGATATGTATGTGATTCTGTACATCCTGTGAGCCACGATAGCAGGCTAAACGTCAACACAGCCCTTGCATCATCCGCCATTACACTTGGTCTTTGTAAAGAAAGCAAATTGCCAAGCACAGAGCGTGATGACAATAAAAAACTTCACCCTCAACACCCAGGAAAACCCATTTTTGCTGTCCAGACACACCAAAATGACACACCTTGGCTGCTGTTTTTTTATGCTGCGTTTATTTGTGGAAGAACAGCAAAACTGCACAGAAAAAAATATATATTTTGAAGAGTTTTCAAATTTGCAAACTTCCATTTGGCTTAGTCAATGCGACGGTTGTGGGTTTAAATGCGTTGTGGGCTTCGTGGTCATGACCAAACCCATAGGCAACTGTATCTCAGGAGAGGCTTGGGAAAACCCTTATACTCTATGAGGGAGTTACCAGAAGGGAACCCACGTGTCTAGGCCCAGCCACAGAGTGGGTAACCTGTACTTCATGCATATTTTGGGAGCAAAAGCAATATATTCCCCAGGAGCCTTTAAAAAAACCTTCAAAGGGACCATCTGACATCTGAATACTACTCGAGAGAGACATCCTTGCATGTTCCACAAGCATAGCTGCAGATAAAAAAAAATGAGTTGAATATCCAACTGCCCAAGGTGCTTTAACTCTTTGTCTATTTGTAAGATCCAGGTCAATGATACCAGTAGACACTTGACGTATTGGGATCCAGTGGTGTGCAAGTAATCCCATACATTACTGTCTCAGAACTGTAATAGATTACACACTATTCATATATTATTTTTATCAAATTAACTACAGAATTAAAACGTAACATTGTAAAATGACATCATTTGGTGCAATGCTTTCAGACATCCTAAAGAAAGCGATGTGATGTGGCATAATGCATAATGACTGTGGGCTACAAGCTACTAACAACATAGTTTAGAATTGACAACGTGAAGGCTGATGATCCCAAATGATCTAAGTGAGATAAGAAGTAAAGTGATTACCTGGAAATATCTTAGACACAACAGTAAACTCCAATGGTGTGATATTGTTGCCATCATTTTATTCACTTTAAGTTCAAGTAATTATATTTATTATATTAATATAGTAATTCTCAACACAAAATGTATGTATTCAAACATAATATGTTTATGTCTATTTAATATGTCTAATATACTGTATTACTATAATAATTAACCTCTTAAGCCCTGAGGCCTATTTTCCGAAAATCCTATACTTTTACTTTTTAAGGCATTTCTCAGCTTTTACAAGGTCTAAACTGCAAATCTTGGTATCAAAATGAAGATAGGTTCTTGGGGAGTGGTGTGGATGAGTTAATTTGACAGTCAAGAACACTGGGTAAGAGTAATTGATGTTGGAATGGCCAAAAAATGAACTCCGCCTAAAAAAAAAACACATGTTTCCTCCAATATCTCCTTATTTTACTTATAACGAAGCAAATAAACACAATCAATTGTAACAACTACATGTCAAGGACATCTGTAGCAAGTTTGGTGTTCATACTACAAGAAACTAATATTCTGTAAAGGTTTTGATTGAACAAAGTTCAGGCGTAATCCATGTTGGCACAGTTTGGCACAATTTGGCACAATAATTGAAATATGGAAAAAATCTTGTCCAAAGCTTCAGCTACGTTAATAGTCTTCTTTTGTTGCTTATGGGACATGATTTCAGCAAAAAAACTCCTAAAGAAACGCTGTAAAAGGGGGGTAGAAGCTCATTTACGCCATCTTGCTGCGCTTTTGGGAACTTTCATTCACAAACGCTTTCGACGTCGAGCTTCTGCGTGTCCCTACCCCCCGACCATCTGTCCAATCCGGGAGCTCTATATATCGCTGGAAAGCTCTGATTCTGAGGAAACCAATCAGCTCAACCATTTTGAGACTGACGGGATCGCCGACGAATCACACGACGCGCAGCGTGGAGAGACGTGCTCTTACGCACGGGGAGTCATTCCATATTTGGTGACGTAAGAGGAGCACTGGAGCAACAGAAAAAACACAAAATGGACTTTTCGCGAAGCTATCGACCGGACATAACAACAAACGGACTTTTATCGCTATGGAAATAACTTTTTGTTGAAAAAACGGCAAAGGTAAGACAAGATTTACATGCTTGCTTGGTTTTCGCTGGCGTTTTTTCGTGGAACTTTCGCTCCCTGCTCTGAAATACTTCATGCAATGTAAATGAGTTGCATATCGCTGGATTCAGCTGGTTGTTAGCTTTCATTTAATGCCATGGTTTGGGTGTTTCCGTTTATATTGTGGATACATAACGTGAACAAAAACGTGGTCATGAATCATACTCCGGACATGTTGTTGTTTATTTGCATGGCGTTCGAGCTGTGGTTAACGGATATGAATTTGAATTAGATACGTTTTTAGAGGAGTTTCCGCTGAACACAACAGTATTTAATATGTGTGGGTTATTCTCAGGGTTAGTGAGCTATGATTGAAAATGTAACGCACAAGGGGGCAAGTCCCCGGTACCGGGGACTCTCGGGCTTAAGAGGTTAAACTATATACTGTATATATAGTGTGACGGTATCTATTCCAATCAGTGCTTTTCTGCACTTAAACAACACACACCGGGGAGACACAATCAGCACACTGACTCCCATCAGCAGAATGGGAGTAAAAGAAGACCAGAGACAAGGAGCATTGTACTCCAGGAGCACATTGATGACGTATTGCTGTTTCCGTCTGTCCCCTTCCACAGGGAGCCATTGAGCCTGGACCACCTGATTCCCTCACGACTGCACTTGGGTTCCTCACAGAGAAGATCACCGGCACCAATCCTCACCACCACAGAAGATCAAGAGAACATTGGCCACTGATCACCACCAAAGACACAGAAAAAATAAAGCCCCCCTCTGTGTGTTTGCACTAAAACCCCCTCTATGTGACCCTTCACCTCGTTACAATATATATTTTAAGAGAGCACTACCACATGAAAACAGGAATCTCCAGGTCTATAGATACAAACCCATCCAGGAAATGGAAGGCATGGAAAAATGCTCTTGATTGTGGATGTCCTGTGTTGAAACCTATGAAAGTATTAGTTCAAACATCTCAGAACTAGGATTATTTTGAAAGTCAGTGATTTCCGTTCTCAGGTTCAGGGGCCCTGGAAGAGGAGGTCAGACATTTCTCCTCTTTGGGAGCACACTTTTATGTGGGCGCTGGGATTTAGCCTACACACCTCTCACAAAACCACTAATGACCAGACATGTATGTGACCTTAAGCTGAACAGAGTGCAGAGCTTCCACCGGGGCTGCACTTTTCAAAAGCAGATGATGTACTCTCACCTTTGCTCCTTTAACCCCAGTGCAGTCGCATCCACCACAGGAAGAGCCGGAGCAGCCTCCCTGAAAACAGAAAGAGAAGATGAAGTTTCACATTCAGCCACCAGCTGGCAGTAGATAACAGAGAATCACATTCATTCAAAAGAAGCCTCAAGAGCTGTTCTGTGAAAGCAATGACTTGGTTTAGTTCTAGATTGGAGATTTTGTTTGACACTTCGAATACAGTCCATGAACATAATTTGTCGTCAATAAATATTAATTCAAACAACCTTTTATGTGTTATCACATGTTACTTCGTATTTCTGACTGCTGCTGCTCTTTGAACAACCAGCTTCCTTAGAGATGATCGTTTCTCCATCTGGACATTGTCAGTGGCTGTGTGATGTGTATAATTTACTGATAAACTTTTCAGGTAAATGTTCACATTTTCGGAACCACAATCAACGTTTTAACAATATACTAATATGTGTAATAAATCTATTTACATATGGGTCACTTTTACATTTTTCATCACATTCAATGTACCAAAAAAGTTTATTCGGCAGCCATTATATTTGTTTAGATTGTTGCGTAAAAATGAGTGAGAATTAGTGTGATTACAGCTTCCACACAGTATTGCAGATAGTGCTAAAAGTATTGGGTGAATAAATTAAGACATGTTTTAACCCTTAGAAGTCTCTGTATTGTGTGTGTGTGTGTGTGTGTGTGTCAATCACAGCGACTGTTATGAATTAAGTAGGAATGACGCGACCCAAATATAATGTGTGGGTTTCTAAAGGTTTATTAGCCGTGACATTTTGAAACATATGACAAAAAATGAGAGAGAATTCAAATTATAAAGTGAGTAAATGCATGATCGTCTTCATGTTTCACTTAATAGACAGAAAATCGGTGTCATCAGTGTTATCTAGTGGTGAAAAAAGAAATAACCATTGAAAGTACAAGACCTGTGATATGGTTTGTGTTTTTTAATGTTCTGGCACAAAACAAAGCACAATGGCCTAAAAGAACAATGTAAAAATGTTTATATTTGTAATGTTATAAAAAATATTTGTAAACAAAATATATATATCAGGAATATATCAGTTAGTACTTAACAGTTTGCTCTAATAGATTACCTTAATAAATCACCGTACCTTTTCAATGACCTTTACTTATTTGTGGCAATGCCTGATATATTTTTTATATAATTCTCAAAAGGTTGACTTTATAATTACGACAGAATTCCACTTGATGAAATCAATAGATCTTAGTTTTTAAGGCTGAATACAATTATTTAATGACAGATGTATTAAAACATTGTTGACCATCAGTGTCTTAAACCCATTAAACGGTGCAAAAGTTTATTCAACACTACATGTTACATGTTTTTTTATATTAAAATAATATTCAAAGTGAGCAAATATGTGTTCACTAACAAACAAAAGATTCTTGTGTACAGGTAATGCATAATAAACGTACTTTTGTTGTGCAATGGCACCTCTGAAGCATGGCTTATTTTTTTGCCATGTGCACAGATTGTTTGGGCTAAAACTCAGTGATCACAGAGATCACACATAGAGAGCACAGCGGCTCAGAGCCTTGTCCTAGAGCCTGGGAACTGCTCCCCTCCCTCCAGCCAGGCATTCTCGAGCTCACGTGTGAGGCCGGCAGCCAAATGTCTGCACATCTGGAGGAGCTCTGCGCCAGATGCTGGGGTCGGCACCAGAGTGCCAGAACTTCAGGCCGATTCAATCCAGTACCATGAAAATCATTGCTTTCATAGCTCAAATATCACCTCTAGCGTGACCTGTGCTGGTGATTCCTACAAAAATCCTCCATCCCTGGAGGGTGATTTCTGACTAGGATCTGGAGAAAAAGTTTCATGTGACATCTCTAATGTAGTCCCACTGCCAATGAGAGAGTTAACAAAAGCCATCCTCAGAAAACACGGCCTTTGGTGGAACTGGATGTTTTGTACCGAAACACCCCCTTAGTGCTGTCCTGCTTATTTCTGAGCGCTTTAACATATGCCAGGACTGACCTACTTCTGTCTATTAGAGCAGTCAGACTATACAACGTGGGAGTTTTCCATTCACTAAGCACCTTTTAATGACAATTTACTAAATGAAAACTGTTTATTAGCAGGGAAGGCTATCCATCCATCCACTTTTTGACAGTATTCAAAGAAGAAATATTCACCTGAAGTTAATAATTCAGGACAAATTTTAGAAATAAGTCTAATGTAAATGAATAGAAAGAAACACATCAGCTTAGTCAACAGAGACACGTTTTTGGTAAAGATTTAATTCTGAGAGATGCGATGAGATAATTCTTTATTAATACCGAAGGAAACTATTTTTCCAGTGACTGCTTGTATAAAAAATATAAATATACAAATACAAGAAGAAATTTAGAAAATAAAAATAAATACAATGAACTATAAAACTAGGATGTACTATAAGGACAGACATACAATTGAATAAATAAAAATATATAGAGATCTAGCAACTATCAACTTTACAGGAAGGTGTTGAATTATTGATATTGCACATGTAGTTATTGCACATGTATGTTATTGCACGGTTTATGTATTGCAGGACATGATAAGGCTTTGTTGATGATGCTGTCATGACAGCACCCGAATTAAGGGGGAAGAGTTGTACAGTTTGATTGCCATAGGTATAAATGACATCCTGTGGCGTTCCGTTTTGGACTTTTGGTCTCAGTCTGTGGCTGAATGTGCTTCTGGACATGAATATTCCAGATACACTTGAAATGATGGGGTCCGGGACCAGTGTTTAATTTGTTACCTCGCATGTTGAGACCTATTTGATTGCATCTGGGACCTTCCCTGTCACTCTATAAAGAAAATGTGTATAACTTCATAACATCTAATTTTATCAGTGTTTTGTAATTTTTAAATTCTATTTGAAGTGACGCTTGGTTGTCTATTAACTTCATTAACAAAAGAGTGGAGAAAGTCACGTGATGACGCAACACTTTCAAGAAGTAAACAGAAACGACACGCTAGTAAATTTGAATCAACACAGACAATATCAAACCCAACTTCATTTCAAAAACCTGATAAACTCTTTTTAAAAACTTGCACCATTTTCTTCCAGGATCAAACATTTTTTCACGCTTTTTAATTTGAGATTGAGACCTGCCCTAGATCCGAGTAGCCCCAGTCTAAACACGTTTCATCCACACCATATATTGTCAATGCAAAGCAACTCATTGTGGTGGAGCCTGAAAAAAAAACTCAATTTCTCCGAAACAGAAATCGAAATTCTTATAGGAGAGGCGGAGACCTGAAAAGCAATTGCCTCTGAAGTGCTGGACCCAATTCAGCTCATAAATCTAAGGGAACCGCTCTCAGGAATCTTAATCGGCTTTATAGCTACAGATCATCATTGGACATCTTGTAACTAGGCACAAGGTTCAAGGCAGTTTTTATACATTTAGCAATCAAAACACCTTGTCATCTAAACATAATTAGTATCTCACCCAAATTATGTTTTTCATAGTTTTTTCCTCAGCCATATTTTTAGTTTCACTTGTCAAATTTACAGGCATTTCAGTACTTTATTTTGTTATGTAATTTTGGTTTGATTAAGATTGGTTTGATATTTCAGGTTTGATTTATAAGTCATAAAGTATGGTAGACACATCTTTTTTAACAAATACATCAGCTTTTCAAATTAATGTGGAAAGTCACAAATATCCACAGCAGGCCAAAGAAGTTTACATACGGGCAGTTCATAATCTACATAAGGACAAGCAAACTTTGATGTCAAATTGTGTTTTTATACATCTGAAACATTCCACAAAAAGAAGAGTATGCACTATTTGGGCCAGTTTTGTACGTATGCAACCTATAAATGAGGCCAAGGACCCTTTCTATCCTTAACATAAGCCAAAACTAAGTCATTTAATCAGAAAAATTTACCCCCAGAAAATTCAGGAAGCTGCAAGACTTATTTGTTTTAACCCTTAAAATGCACCAAACTAAACCCTGAAATTTCTGAATCTTTCACAGGAGCCATGTTCCAAGAACTGGTTGAGATCATGAAACAATTTAACACACAAAGTGCAAAGTGATGAAAAAATTCCAGACCCAGAACATTTTCCCTGCCTTTGACACTGCTTGAACAGGGTCAGCTTCAATTACATCTTAAAATTTCAGTGGTTTTCAGAAGTCTCTTTTTCTTCCTCTTATTTATTAAAAGAGAACGACAAAGTTCCAAATAAAATCCTCTTTATTCTTACTAAACCTCTGTCAATTTAGTTTCTGAAAGTTGTGTTTATTGCTTAGTTGTGGTATATTCTCTGTAGTTGGTTTCTCAAACAAGTGTGCTCATTAACATATTTGAATTTCTGTTAATGAAAAGGGCGGGGTGTTCTGTTACTGTATGCGCAGCTCATTTTCACGTAGATTGGGATGTACAAAGAGAATCTGTGTGGGAACATTAGAATTGAACTGGCATGAATACATTTCGCCAACATAAGTACCAGCTCTGTAGATACATTTTAGTAAAAATACAGGATGCCCTTGTATCTCTTTCAAGATCACCTCACCACTATCCAGAGATTTAAGGCTCTCTAAAATCAGATCAAAGTCGGAGCTGGGTCATACTTTTCGGTTCCTTCAAATACACAACTAAGCTGGAAGTAAGCTTTAACATGCTTCGTTATCTCGAAACAATGTGTTTGAGCACCAGTGATGGCTATCTGAAACAGTTCCGAACACTGCGGGTTAATCTGAGGCCTGCATCAGCACTGCAGGGAGTCACTTTGAAATGGGAATTTTGTTGTTCTACCGGCTTCAGCCTCACATTTCCACAAACCCAAACATCACGAGTAGAAAAACAAACTGATAAAACTCTTAACTTGTGTTTTTTTTAATAGATTTGAAGAGTCCTAGACGCTATTGAGATAAAGATTTTGCTGGCTCGGGACACATAAATATATCGGGTCTGGTTTTGTCTAGGGTGTCTTTAGTTTGGTCTCAGAGCAAACAAACCGTGAATGTGTGAAAAAATGGTCAGGCGTGAAAACACAAAGACACAACTTGTCCTCACCTCTTTCCTTTTGTGCTGGTTTGGGATAAAACGTGATACCTAGCACTGTTTGTGTGAAATGAATTTGTTTCCAGAATCTTGCTTTTCAGAATTTGAGATTTTAAGAGCAGCTTGTTAGATAAACTAATAAAAATGTAAAGTCAGCTGTGATGCGTTGGCTAGTTTTTTAAACATATCCTCACATATGGTCTGATTTTACAAGCATGAATGAAAACCGTACAATCTGAATAATATCCTCATACAGTTTTGTATGAAAATATCAAGATCACATTCAACTGAATTTTGAAAACAAAAAAAATCAAAATTTTTGTGCAATCATCTTGCTAATTACTGCCATAAATATCAGTTTAAGAAATGATACCAGTGACCCTTCTAAACAAATTAGGAGCGGTAGAGTTTAATATGCATATATTAATTATACACATATCCTGGGAACTCCATACCAGTTCCACGTACAACCAGGATGTGGGATAAAAAAGTTAAAAACACAACCACGGTTAATGTTAGTGAAGACAGCTGGGAAGACTTACAGAGATTAAACTAACATTCTCTGTAGAGAATTAGCATCAACATCTGTTGATTCAGAATGGTTTATATTGTGAGTTTGTACAGGATCAGCTACCCATACAAACTCACAACCCAAGCTAGTTGAAAAAGTGAAACTTTATGTTTTAATAGCAACAGAGCAAAATTTTCCAAGCCTTTGTTTCAATTAGAAAATTAAAAAAAAAAAAAATCAGGGTTTCCCTCAATTTTCAAATTTTCTTGCACATACTGGTATTTAATTTATGGCTTTGATTGGTCGACTGAAAAGTTTATATTTCATGGCTCAAAACCTGCTCAACGTTTAGAACCCTCTGCATGCACTGGTGTGTGGGCCAATCACATCAGTGTTTAGAACTAAATAGGAATGATGCGACCCACCTATTGTTTAATTGTGAAGTCAAATACAATGTGTAAGTTTCAAAAAGGTAATTAGCTTGGATATGTTATGGTTTTAAATGAACATTACTAGAATGATGGTATATGATTTGAAAGGTAAAATGTGAGAATATGCACGGTCGTCTTTCAGTTTAATTTTAAAGACACCAAATTGACGCCATCAGTGCGATCTAGTGCTGAAAAGAATAGATAACCCTTGGAAGCACAATATCTGTGATATGGCACAAAATGTTTTTTTGGAGAAGTTTAGGAGAGCTTTGCCCTTTTTTATACAATTTTCACATTGTTTTTCTGGTCTTTACTTTTTTGGGAATGTATGAATTTTTATTTTGTCTTAACTTTCTTAAAAAACATAATTTTTTGTGGTTTTTGCGGTAAAAAAATGACAAAATTTACTCTGAATTGTACTTTTTGTATTCACCTAACATTAATTGTGTAATGTAATGAAAAAAATGTTTAAAGAAGCTAATTATAAAGTAGTACAAACTGTCAAAAAGCCCCCCGGACTTCGAAGGGCAAAGACCTATTACAAAATTTACATTTTATTCCGTAACATTCCTTCATAGAGTTTGGTGAACACATTTTATTACATCAAAAATGCTTATTTAAAATGGATAAAAGCAGAAAACCTATAAGGGAAATGGCAAACTTTTCCTAATCTGAAAATGCAACAATGTGCGTCAGTGTCGACAGATCTCTATGAAGATAAAGGGGAAGGAGGAGTGGGAACCAGCAAGTAATGTACACATTTAATTAAATTGCACAGGGAGGATGTTTTTGGAGAGAACATTTAGGGCTCCTCACTCTATTTTAACTAATGAGTATAGATATACTAGGGGAGAGCAAATATGTCAAAATGGTTGTGAAAGGGAGCCTCTACATCCCTAAGGTACAATTATTGGATTTCTTTTTTGGTTTGGCTTGTTTCCATGTTTTTTTCCAGTACTGAGGAGTCTTTGGAAGCCAGATGTTATATGTAATATATGTCAGAATGAAAGAGAAAGAGAAGCAGCATGTGCTATTTATCATCTATTTGACAGGATCAACAAAAATATGTACAGAACTCAGTTAAATTAACAATAAATGTATAAATTAATACATGTCATTTTACATTTGATGCAAGAGTCTCTGCAAGAGTCAGCCACATTTAACAAACATAATGTTGATATTCTTCTGTGAGCCATCAGCAAGAGGAACTTGTACTTAATATTTATTGGAGGGCATCACATGAATCTTCCCTCACTCCAACCTCAAGCAATTTCTTTAACCACTGAATGCTCCCTATTCATTCCTGAAGGACAGAGTTCATTTGAGGCTTTAAAATCTTCAATAATTCTTTCATTAAAGGTGAATCGGGATTTGTATGTTCTCTTATTCAGGAGGCCATCTATCTGAATCTCGATGTGTGGGGGGTATAGAGATTAAACTCAATGTAGTTTATGTTAAATTCAGCAAGAGGTTGGCATCGGTTCTTCCAGTCAGGCTTGTACGGTTTTGCCCTTCGGTTTGAACAAGAAGATATGTACTCTGAGGCACTTATCATTCTCGAACTGGTTCAATCTGGACTCATCAGATCACATGATCAAATGTACCAATTCCTTGAGATCTCTTCACATTGTGTGTTTGGAGATGCTCTTACTTTCACACAACCCTGAGTTGTACTGTTGTTTTTCTAGCATTTGATTTCACCAAACACTTAGGTGGTCACTGTGACAATATTTAGTATATTTTTTTCAGCTACATTTTCATTGAAGATGATGGCCTTTCAGTACCTATCCTTCCTGTTTTTTAATAAGGCTTCAGACAGTTCTTATTTTGGCCATCATCTGAAACTTTAACTCTTCTGAAAGACAGTTGCCTTAGCCTTGAATAAAATTTATTTATACTTGTAGAAGATCATTTAAGAGCCATTCCCTTGAATGGGGGGCCTTTCTGTCCCTAGAACTTTATGTGTAGAAAAATATGTATTAAATTTTTTACTAAGCAAAAGCCGCTACATACTATTAATGTTGCAAATTTAGGCAACAAACAATCCATAAAAACATTTAGAAATAGCATTTATTGCTTGTTCCCAGTCTCTGATGATACTTTTCACCATTTTTATCACCCCCCCCATCACCCCCTGAAAAACTAAGAAATTTCCATGTCAGGTTTTAATGCTCCACATCTGGTTTCCGTTGGGACGCGTAAAATTGGAGTTGACGCACACTGTCACTCATTTGTTTACAAACACAAGCATAATGGCGGTATGTTGCTGTTTATGATGCTATTGTGGCTTACAGCATGTACAGGATTACAAACAAATGTTTATTAATCACAAAACAGAGGTGTTTTTGCACACGTAGTACTGAATAATATATTTAAAAACGTAATGAGTTGTTTAGCACCTGTTGGTTTGGTAAAGTCATTACAGCATTTCAAGGGTTATTAAGTGTCCGTGGGGATGCATTTCTGTAACGGTCACTTGTGAACATAGGTTTTTTTGTACACTGTGTTGGAAAAAAACCCTGTTTTCTAAAATCATGTGCACTATGTAGCATAGTTTCAGAGGGACAGCTCAGGTTGGTTGTTTTAGAGACAAAGTCAGAAAGGCTAGATTGAGATGGTTTGGACATGTGCAGAGGAGGGATAGTGGTTATATTGGTAGAAGGATGTTGGAGATGGAGATGCCAGGCAAGAGGTCAAGAGGAAGACCAAAGAGAAGATATATGGATGTGCTGAAAGAGGACATGAAGGTAGTTGGTGCAAGAGTAGAGGATACTGAGGACAGAGTTAGGTGGAAACAGATGATTCGCTGTGGCGATCCCTAAACTGGGAACAAGTCGAAAGGAGAAGAAGAAGAAGATGTGCACAATGTAGCATGTTACTTTCAAATTCTTTTCTACTACTTTCAGTCCTGTTACTTATATAAATTATAACAAGAGGGTTAGTAACAGGAAAAAAATGACACGCATTCTTATCATAAATGTAATAAAACATTTAAATAAGTTACTTAAGATGGACCAATACCCATTAGGAACAAATAAGTATGTTTGCTATTGGAATCTGTTTTGAAATCAAGTAAAAAAAAAAAAAATAGAAAAGTATGGACAAGCAAATGGCACCCATTTGGTGGAATGGCTCTTAATCTATTAATATTGAGAAGCAAATGCAATGCTATGTTCCAAAGCCTACAAACCAAAACCTGACCCTTGCTGTCTTAATGGATAGCACTGTTTAAAACATCTTTACTGTGAATCCCTAGTTTATATGCCGCTCTCCTCAGTTCATAGGAGAACATTCACAAAACATCCTAACTAGTGAGAAAAACTTGTCTTCAAGCAAATAGGCTGTATGCAAATCACACAATGCTCACAATTTTCATGGTTCTGGAAATATAATGGAAAATGTGATAACAGTTTTTAATAAAGCAGTTTGGAAGAATTTTTTTAAAGATGTTATCAAACAACACCCATATACCATGGGTATATACCATGTAAAAAAGTGGTTGTTTGTCACATTACACAACCCCATAACTCCACAAAGATGCAGAAGTAATGCGGCTACAAACCAGGTCTGATAACTTCTACGCTTATTTGCAATCAAGAAATGATTTATATTGCGCCTGTTTGACAAAGTAAAGTAGACCAAAAAATCATAGAAGTCAAGACATCATTCTGAGATCTGAAGAAATTCAAAAACAAGTGAGAGAAAAAAAAATTGATGGATCAGTCTAGAAAAGGTTATAAAGCCATTTCTAAAGCTTTGGGACTGCAGCGAACCACAGTGAGAGACATTATCCACAAATGGCAAAAACATGAACAGTGTAGACCCTACCCTGGAGTGTCCGCCTATCCAAAACTACCCCAAGAGCACAGCAACAACTCATCCAAGAGGCCACAAAATACTCTATGGACTTACGAGTTGAACTCTCTGGAAGTTGTGTGTCTCGTTATATGTGGGGTAATGTAATACTGTGTTTCAGAAAAAGAACATCATACCAACAGTTAACCTCTTAAGCCCTGAGGCCTATTTTCCGAAAATCCTATACTTTACTTTTTAAAGCATTTCTCAGCTTTTACAAGGTCTAAACTGCAAATCTTGGTATCAAAATGAAGATAGGTTCTTGGGGAGGGGTGTGGATGTGTTAATTTGACAGTCAAGAACACTGGGTAAGAGTAAATGATGATGAATTGGCCAAAAAATGAACTCCGCCTAAAAAAACCCCACATGTTTCCTCCAATATCTCCTTATTTTACTTATAACGAAGCAAATAAACACAATCAATTGTAACCACTACATGTCAAGGACATCTGTAGCAAGTTTGGTGTTCATACTACAAGAAACTAATATTCTGTAAAGGTTTTGATTGAACAAAGTTCAGGCGTAATCCATGTTGGCACAGTTTGGCACAATTTGGCACAATAATTGAAATATGGAAAAAATCTTGTCCAAAGCTTCAGCTACGTTCATAGTCTTCTTTTCTTGCTTACGGGACATGATTTCAGCAAAAAAAACTCCTAAAGAAACGCTGTAAAAGGGGGGTGGAAGCTCATTTACGCCATCTTGCTGCGCTTTTGGGAACCTTTCATTCACAGTACTCCCTACGTTCGAGATTCTGCATGTCCCTACCCCCCGACCATCTGTCCAATCCGGGAGCTCTATATATCGCTGAAAAGCTCTGAATCTGAAGAAGCCAATGATGACAACCATTTTGAGACTGACGGGATCCGCGACGAATCACAGGACGCGCTGCGTGGAGAGACGTGCTCTTACGCACGGGGAGTGATTCCATATTTGGTCATGTTATGCTAGCACAGAGCTACAGAAAAGAGCCAAAATGGAGTTTCCGCGAAGCTATCGACCGGACATAACAACAAACGGACTTTTATCGCTATGGAAATAACTTTTTGTTGAAAAAACGGCAAAGGTAAGACAAGATTTACATGCTTGCTTGGTTTTCGCTGGCGTTTTTTCGTGGAACTTTCGCTCCCTGCTCTGAAATACTTCATGCAATGTAAATGAGTTGCATATCGCTGGATTCAGCTGGTTGTTAGCTTTCATTTAATGTAATGGTTTTGGTGTTTCCGTTTATATTGTGGATACATATCGCACATAAACAAAAACGTGGTCATGAATTATACTCCGACTATGTTGTTGTTTATTTGCATGGCGTTCGAGCTGTGGTTAACGGATATAAAATTAAATTAGATTCGTTTTTAGAGGAGTTTCCGCTGAACACAACAGTATTTAATATGTGTGGGTTATTCTCAGGGTTAGTGAGCTATGAGTGAAAATGTAACGCACAAGGGGGCAAGTCCCCGGTACCGGGGACTCTCGGGCTTAAGAGGTTTAATATGGTGGTAGTGTGATAATCTGGGGCTGTTTTGCTGCTTTAGGAACTGGAAGATTTGCTGTGATAAACGAAACCATGAATTCTGCTGTGTACCAAAATATAATAAATGTCAGGCCATTCGTTTGTGACATTAAGCTGAAGCGATCTTGGTGTCTGCGGCAGGAAAATGTTCCAAAGCACCCCAGCAAGTCCACTTCTGAATGGGTGAAGAAAAACAAAATGAAGGCCTAGGCTTAGTCAGAGTCCTGACATGAATTTAATTTTGATGCTATGGAATGACCTTAAAAATGAACTTCGTGCTCGAAAACCATCCAATATGAGTTACAACAACTGTGCATAGACGAGTGACCGAAATTCCTCCACAGCGCTGTAACAGACTCATTCCAATATATTTAAAATATTTGAATGCAGTTTTTGCTGCTAACAGTGACCATTTTCGTTTGTGAGAAACATGCTAAAAAAAAGAAAAAATCAGTGAGGGGTAAACACTTTTTCACTCCAATGTATGCTGGCTGTGATCCTCCTCATAATACGAAGAAGAGTGAAGTATGCACTGATTGGACATAAAGTTACATTTGATCATAAATGGACAGTTGTGGGATTATTTAATGCAAGAACATTGCCAACCAGTTTACGTGGTTTTCTAAGATTACTCAGACCATTTCAGTTCATTTTCAAGCTAACATAAGAAAACGTTTTCGGTTGGTGATCTGCAAAACATATCATTCTGTTTCTCTCACTGCACATATCAATAAATTTAGGTCAGCTTCCTTCCTTTACAGATAAACCAGCATAAAGACAAACACAGTGCTACATGCACTTTTTTCTGTTTCGTTTCAATAAACTGACATTTTGCAAAAGGGTTTAAGAATGTCCGGTTTTTATCTCAACCACCATAACAATGCAGTAAACCTGGCTTCAGCATGACATTCCTGTCAGCAGACCTCCGATTACAGCTACCATATGGAGGATGCTGAGATAGTGTTACCACATTAGCAAAAAAAGAAGCAAGAAAAAAAAGGAAAATTTGCAGACCCTTTCAAATGCTATTAAGAACAAAATTATATACAGGGATGGATGAATCCTTCCTGGAGGGCCTTTTAGTAATAACCTTTCTTTAGCACACACACCAATAGCTTAACACAAGCCCAGATGCCTTAATTAGTGTAATCGGATGTGTTTAATGAATTTTAAACTGCTGGCCGTGGCCCTCCGGGTTCACCCCTGCTTTAGGTCTACTATGAAGTTTAGCTTCAGCTCTAACAAAACATTCCTGATACCACTAGTTCATTTCTCACACCCAAAAACCAACCACATTGATGGCGTAGTCAAAAAATAAACAATTTTAACTAAATAACTCAATTAAATCAGAATGCTCTCTAATCTACTAGCAATACTAGCGTCCTAAAAATGTGCTTCATATTGAGTTATTAAAAAAGTTCACAGACCTGACCTTGTCAATGTAGTGGCTCAAGACGCATCATGTGACCTGATAACACCTTTGGGAAAGAAGACTACGAGCTAGACCTCTTCTAACCTCAATGCCTGACCTTGAACATATGCTTTTTTGAAAAATGGCCCAAAACTCCCCAAACACACTTCTAAACCTTGAGGAAAAACGTCCCTGAAGAGTTGAAGCTGCTATAGCGGCTTGTGGAAAACATAATAAACAGTATGATTTAAGAATGTCACTTTAGGTCATGTGTGTCTAATGGCAGATGAAGAAATACATTTTTAAATAGTGTACCTCAATCCTCAGTATAAGTCATGCAAATTTCAAATAACTTAACACCAGTTGGAATGCAACTTTGATCCCACTCAACACACATATGAGATCAGGAGTTGAGGCAGCAAGAGTTTTTAGAAATCCATTACACTGAAGTTTGAGGATTCAACATCCTTCTAAGGAATTCCATAGATAGAATTTATTATGTGACAATAAAACGCTCATAAAATTCTACATTGATTTCAAATCAGTTTTGCATCTCAGAGTTTTGAGTAGCCTTTTTGCTTTCATTTCTTTCTTTTTTTTTGTGATCCAAAGTTTATGTTTGTCATTCAGGCACAAATATCCCATGAGGGCGGGGAGAACAGAGGTTTGCATTCATTGGCTAGTACCATTTGATTGGCAGATCAATGAACTACATTCTTTTCACTCAACATTTATTCAGTACAATGTCGTTCATATATTAAAATAAGAATAAAACAATCCCTTTTTTACAGGAATTGAAGGAGACTATTCAAGATGGAAACACCAATAGTGTTTATTCTATAGAAAATCTGTAGAATTGCACCATTGGTTGAATGTTATATAAGCATCAGCATGTTAAAGCTGTGAAAGTGCTTCTCCTAGGATCTAAACTGCTATTAATCCTTAGTTCCGCCCCTTTCACCTGTCCTGCATTTTACCTTGGGTATTTAGGTGGTGATTGTTGTTTAGTCGTCACGTATGTCTGAGTGTTTATTGGTTTGGTTTCCTGCACTTACTCTACAGCCTGAGGCTCCTCTTCCCTAGTCATGTCCTGAGGCTGATTTCCTATCTGCTGTTTATTTCTGTTAACGTTCCGTTTCACCTAGAAGATAGTGTCGCCTAAGTTTACATTTGAATAAAAACTTTCTCTTTTACCTTGGTGTGGATCTGTTCCCTGAAATCAAGCCGTGACAACGTAGCTCAATAATGTTGTTCCAATAAAGCTTTCCGTAATGTTTTTGGAGCGTTATGTGATTGTGTAATACATGTTTTTAGTTGACAACATTTTGTCATTAATGCTGAAAGTAAAACAAACAATTTGAGTCTCGTTTCTAGTGAATCCAATATTACATATTACAAGCGTTGTCATTCCCGCTTAAAGTAAAATAAATTAGCTGTTTTGCTAGATGAGCTTCTTGTTCCAAAAATAAATTATAATAATAAGATTTAAAAAGGATTGGAAATGAAATTTCTTTTTTAAAATAAGCCAAAATGGGTTAAATAAAGAGAGTTTACTCACAAATGATAAATATGTATTAATTCACAAATATGCAATCTTTCAATTGGTCATGATATTAAGAATTTTAGTGGCTTTTATAGTGATTTATTAGAGTGGATTGAATAAAAAATCAAAACATGGAAAATCCTGAAAAAAAACAAAGTCAAAAGAAGTCAAATTAAGTCAAGGCTAAACATGAAAGGCCCGATTTCCCTCCCCCGGAAGTGATGCTCTATCCTCAAAGCAACACCTTCTATCTGGAAATCCAAAAACAAATGTGCAAGATTCAAAATTGAATTTGTTATTAAACTTGTCACGTTAAAGTGCGTTACATGAAGGAATGAGAAAATGTTCGGGACTAAAGCCCAGAATGCCCAGGCGAGTCGACCTAACTGTGTGTTAAGATGCGTTTGCATCTGATAAAAATAAATATGTCCTGACCCCTTCCTTTAAAATCACTGGTGAAAAAAAAAACACTGAAATACTTTTACATCCGGTTCATTGACCTGCCAATCAAAATGGTACTAGCCAATGAGTGTAAACCACTGTTATACCCGCCCCATGGGAGATTTGTGCCAGAATGACAAGATCACAAAGGTGCGTACAAAGAGCGTACTCAAAACTCTAAGATGCAGAAAATGAAAGATTTTATGGTGATTACTTGATTCATTTTGGGGTTTTTTTGTCAGTTTATTTATTTTTTGCGTTTTAGCTGACATTGCGTTATTTTACTGGGACAAAATTAATTCCATACAGCTATTTTTCTACTACTCAGACTATATTTTTGGCCATTTTGCAAACATGAAATTGTCATTACAGTATTAAATGATAGAAATGCAGCCATTAGAGAAGATTGACAGAGGATTTCACAACGAATGTTTATAAAGCACAAAGGCTAAATCTGTCAAAACGACAAGACATAAAACTTGTTGAACCATAGCATAACCCCATTAGGACTCAGCCCAACACAAAAGCTCAAAGGCTGACAACTGCTACAGCCAGGTTCTGGACCCATTAAGGTTCAGTGCTCATGCAGCCTGGGATTAATCAATCTATAAAAGTTGACTCTACACTGACCTTGACCATGTCCTGCCCCACACAGTTCTTATGTTGATTTCCCTCAACAGCTAGTGTCCACATGCTTTTGTGTCTACAAATCCATGAAATCTCTTTTGAGTCCCTTGTAGGAACTGTTTAAGTATAATTAATACAGTTCTGGTTCAAATCATAGCACCACAAACGGTGATAGTATGGTACTGTGTATGTAAGTATCCATTTATACTTAAAAAAATAAGAAGTGTGTTATTTTCGTGTTGTTGAAACCCTATTACCTCAAAAGAGACGTTCAAAAATTTACTTTTCGTGTTATTAAGGATTCAGGAGATGTTCCAAAAACTGCTAGAACACTCAAGGTCATGGGAATTGTCCCTAGAACACATAAATATTTTTGCAAATTGCTCTAGGTTAGAAAAACACGCAGTGTTGTTGTTGATCTAGTGTACAAGACAAAAGTGGATCTATGAAAAAAACCCCAGCACTGATTTCTGGTCATTCATGTTACAACCAAAGAGCTTTCTTTCCATAAACTTTCTTCATTTGAAGTGAGTTGATGAGGCAATTGCAAAAGCAGTAATACAAGGCTAAACTTCAATAAGCTAAAGCCAATCGACTTTAGTAGATTAACACATTTCCATATTTCAAAGCTAGCAAAATATCTACCCTTTTTGTAAATGTTTTATAAAATTTGACCACAAGGTGGTGTTACAATAAATCGTGTTGGGTAGCTCCAGTACACGTTGGAAAAAATGCAAGCAAACTTTTGTAAAGATATGTTGATGCATTTGGAAAATATTTGACTAAATTCAAGATGGTTACATTCAAAACATTAAATTATAACATAAAAAATATATAACATATTAAAAATGGTAAAGATCTGACTCAGCATAATGGTCCAAACATATAGAATTTTTTGATTTTACAGACATAGAATTATGAGGCAAAAAAAATCCCATTTTTATACTCCCTCAGGGGCACTGTGCTGAAATTTTGTAGGTAGCCTCAGATCATGGTTGTCAAGTTTGGTGTTACTTAAATATAGCTTCTCGACCATTTTGGCGAATGATTCATCACAATTGTTCACACCTCATTTGCCCGACTTTGTTGAATCAGCTTGAACTCCATAACTTTTAGTCAGCATAGTCAGAGGATGTTCTGGAACAAATTTGGTGAAAATTGGTTCAAGAGGAGCTTGCAAAATTTTTTTGATTGAATTTTTTGACCAGTCGAATTGAAGCTATAATTGGGTTTGATTATAACAATTGACATCATATAGTCCATTTAAATTGGCCTGAGCAAAATAAAGAATTTTGTCTATAGACCATAAAGTTATTAGCATAAACATAAGTGCAAATTTAAACTAGTGGTGGCGCTATAGTGTTTGAATTAGAGGGACCAGTTTGAGTCAGAATTTCAAACAGGATTGATTTCTTGCTTGTGCGATTACTGATCAGGAGCTCGTTGTGAGGAGATCATCGCTTCAGTATACTACACAACGCACCACACACAATTAGCAAAAAATCCGACCTCTCTCCAAAATGGTTGCACAACTGACAAATTGACAAAAAAAATTGGTAAAAACTTCAAGTTTATTCCTGGCTTTGCTCACAATCTTCAAGAATTGCTCACAATATTCAAGCACTTCAGTTTATTAGAGCTTTATTTATTATAAAATATGGAGCTACGCCAAGAATAATCAGTTTTTATTGTCCACTGAGCAGTAAATGTTCAAGCCAACACTTTCCAAAACAAGTCCATTAGATCACAAGCTCATGCATGTTATATTTTAACCCCTTTCTATCAGAAACGGAGTCCAGCAACAGCCCCAATCAGATAAACTAGACACAATCCTGTGTTTACAGTCTGCAGGTAATAATATGATGTTTGGCCAAAAGGGATTGTGATAATCTGATTTATTGTCACACATATTTCCTTGTTCATGTGGGAATGTGAAAGACTGTGAGAAAATTCACAGTGAGATCCCATTGGAACACGAGCTCAGGTCAGACTATAAAAGGGGTTTAATGACTGAAATCTGAGAATGCAGTGATATCCAGGAGAAGACAAACATTCAAACTAAAGTTTTATATCTTTGATCATCCTCAGTGTTAAGATTGCATTCTAAACAGAGGTGTTGACATTTGGAGGACATCCTTATTTATGGAAGTTAAAGGTCATGTAAATGTGTTTGCTACTAAATATTTCCAGCCATCAAGCAGCAACTCAGCTACATGATTATATATATATTCAGCTATAATACTGACATAAAATGACAAGTTGTGGCCAGCAAATTATTGTGCGGAGGTCACCATTACTTAACAGCATGGTAGTAATGGAGACCAAATCATCTTAATAATAGATTAGGGGCGTAACAGAAGTCAAAAATACGAAAGACAATTGTTTTTTTACAATGAGATAAGACCTTTGTGAAAGATTTTTTTACAGTAAATTTAGCATTTTGAAAGTTATTAAAGGTGAAAGCTCCAATTATTCTTCTATGTGCTATACAAAGGGCATAATATGACCCCTTTAAACATAAAAATATTTTGTTCATTATATTGGTACATTTACATTCATGCATTTGGCAGACACTTTTTTTTCTTTACCTTGTCCTGTCCCGCTCAAAAGCTATCCCATGGGAGAGTAAATGCTTTGCTGAGTTGGACAGTTTTGCTTTCTCCAGGGGAGTAAAACACCTGGTGTGGTGTTTTCTCCTCTGGATTGGAGCATTGAATGCATGTAGATATTTATTAATTGTGGTTCCCACGAGTCGGTTTACATTAATTGCATCTGGACAAGATGGCATTGGACTGAAAGGGGGAGTGGATAAGGGATTGGGGAAGGGTGAGGGGGAAAGGTTCAGAAAATTGAAAAAAAAAATGGCAGAGGCTTTAATCCAAAACTTTTTTCTCTTGTCAGTTCTTGCTTTCCCTGAGATTTGAACCCACAACCTTTAGCACAATGCTCTACCAACTGAGTCACAAGAAAGTCCATCAGCTCACATGTACAGCGGGAAAATAAGTATTGAACACGTCAACATTTCTCTCAAAAAATATATTTCTAATCGAGCTATTGACATGAAATTTTCACCAGATGTCGGCATCAACCCTAGTAATGCACACATAGAAAGAAATCCAAACATTTATGTCCATAGATGAAATTTTGTGTAATTAAGTGAAATGGCACAGGGAATAAGTATTGAACACCGTACTGAAATGTATTTAATACTTAGTGCAAAAACCTTTGTTGGTGATTACAGCCTCAAGACGCCTCCTGTATGGAGAAACCAGTGGAATACATTGCTCAGGTGTGATTTTGGCCCATTCATCCACACAAACTGCCTTCAAATCTTCAAGGGGTCTCTTCTGTGAACACGGATCTTCAGTTCTTTCCAAAGATTTTCAGTTGGATTCAAGTCTGGTGGTTGACTGGGCCATTCTAGCAGCTTTATTTTCTTTTTCTTCAACCAGTTGAGTGTTACCTTGGCTGTGTGCTTGGGATCGTTGTCTTGCTGAAAGATCCACCCTCTTTTCAACTTCAGCAGCCTGGCAGATGACAGCAGATTCTGATCAAGAATGTCTCGATACTTTTCTCCAGTCATTATTCCTTCAATGATATGAAGTCTACCAGTACCACATGCTGAAAAACAGCCCCACGCTATGATGCTCCCACCTCCAAACTTGACTGTTGGTATGGTGTTTTGGGGGTGGTGTGCGGTGCCATTTTTCCTCCAAACATGTTGTGTCTTATGACATCCGAAGAGTTCAATTTTGGTCTCATCTGACCAGAGTATCTTCTCCCAGAATGTCATGAGTTTATCCAAATGAAACTCCAAACGAGCTTCAACATGCTTCTTCTTCAAAATGGAGTCTTGCGTGGTGTGCGTGCATGGAGGCCATGGCGGTTGAGTGCATTACTTATTGTTTTCTTTGAAACAACGGTACCTGCTGATTCCAGGTCCTTCTGAAGCTCACCACGAGTGGTCCTTGGCTGTTGGGGAACCCTTCTGATGATTGTTCTGACACCTCTGTCTGAAATCTTGCGAGGAGCACCTGGCCGTGGCTGGTTTATGGTAATGCCATGTTCTTTCCACTTCCGGATGATGGCCCCAATGGTACTCACTGGAACTTTCAGAAGTTTGGAAATGCGCCTGTAACCAATGCTTTCAGTGTGTTTTGCAACAATAAGGTTACGTAGGTCTTTGGACAGCTCTTTGCTTTTACCCATCATGCAATGCTTCTTGTCTAACACCTTGCTGGTGAGAAACCTTTTTAAAAGGCATCGATCAGGACTATACCAGCTGATAGTACTTTGAACTAATAGAGGGCAGGTTAACCTTCTGAATACTGACAAACTCCAGCAGCTTTCTTGACTTGCTAGACCTTTTCACCCTCCTGTTCTTCATGTGTTCAATACTTATTCCCTGTGCCATTTCACTTAATTACACATAACTTCATCTATGAACATA
Source organism: Danionella cerebrum (assembly GCA_007224835.1). NCBI lineage: Eukaryota > Metazoa > Chordata > Actinopteri > Cypriniformes > Danionidae > Danionella > Danionella cerebrum. Next base: position 66,931 of record SRMA01026783.1, on the reverse strand, counting down.
AAGGTTTGGATTTCTTTCTATGTGTGCATTACTAGGGTTGATGCCGACATCTAGTGAAAATTTCATGTCAATAGCTCAATTAGAAATGGAGCTTTTTTGAGAGAAATGTTGACGTGTTCAATACTTATTTTCCCCAATGTATAAAGAGATCTAAAACTGACAGGTTTCTCAATTCACAGCACCTTTCATTCGTTTTAAAATACACAGTAAAATCCTAAGAGTTAAATTAACTCTACTCGGAGTATATTTGGTCCCACTCTATATAGAGTTAAACCGACTCTGAGAAAGAGTAATTTAATAATCTATTTTCTTCATGTTTTTCCAAATCTGCATGGAAAATGCAAACTAAATATTAACTATTCAGAGAGGGACCAAGTCCACTCCAGTAAGAGTAAAAACAGACAAAAATAGACTGTTTAGTTTAAATAGACTTATTTAAATAACTCCCCTTTAGAGTTGGTTTAACTCTATATAGAGTGGGACCAAATACACTCTGAGTAGAGTTAATTTAACTCTTAGGATTTTACTGTGTATGGTACATTTTGTGAAGTCTAACATGAGTCCTGAGGCTATGAGAGAAACTTGCCATTTCCTCCCAGGCCTCAAGAGAAAAGCTCCAGATGAAAGGGAAGGAAATTCTTTCTTCTTATTCAGGTCACAAAGGTGCATTTAAGATGACGTCCTCACATAAACAAACACTGTATGAGCAATACACATGCTATTCTGCTCACGCTCCACATTGTTACAGCTATGCTTTCCTGTGAAAAACATAAGGTCATCTCAGGAATCACCTACACAGTCATGTCATGGTTTTCCCCTTGTTACTGAGCACGCCCTGTGCTGTAAATAAACTGGAGTTAGTGTCAAATGCGTTCGAAAACAAAACTTGTAAAAGATATTTACAAAGATAATACTCCAATTTATTTGATGGCACAGTTTGCAGATGTGCAAAGGTTCTTAGCATGCATGTATGCATTCGACATCTCCAAGCAGTAATCTGAGTGGCAAGATGTTTGAAAAGGGGACAAGTTTACCTGTAGAAGTCTCTGAATCTGAAAAAGTACATGCTGTTCCTCATCCATACACATAGAAGAATATCTGTCTCAATGCTGATATTTTTTCTAAATCACTTGTGACTTAGTTTAGTATTTCTGACCAAGGGTTAAGGCCTTTACACACCTATGTGTTTTTTTTTTTAATGCAGGGGCTGCATGCATTAAATATTAAGCCTAAATTATACAGCGCTAAAGTAACTATACACACCATCTGAAAAAAAAAAATCGTCAAGAAATGCATCTGTGTGCGTAAAGTTCTGTGATTAGCTTCTTGGTCACGTGTCTTCAGTCAAGAAAGGCAGCGATAGACGGCGCTCAGAGGGGCAGAAGAAGAGACTACAGAGACTGTCTGGAGACACATCCAGTCCTTGCAGAATTTAAACAGCGCTAGAGATTGACAGCAGAGGATTTCACGCGGCATGATTTTAAACAGAATCGCAGAGAACGGTGACCATGTTCTCAAACACCGTCTCACAACCAAGCACTCGCAAAAAAGATTTGAAAACAGTGGTTGCGTTTGCTACTCTCATGCATAACACCGTGATTATTATCAAAATGGGAGCACACGAGTTTTTCATTCATTTATTGCGTTAAAATAAACCCGCTTTTGAACCGAAACCCCTGTTTATGTTGCTGTTTATGCCTTTGTGTCTCTGCAACTTCTCGTTGCTTTCCGAATGTGGCTCTCATTGCCTGCAGATAATCGCAGACATTTTACACACACTGCAGGTTTGTGACTCGCCGACAGACGCAGATATCTAAGAAGCATCTCGCTAGCCTGTGACTCACAGAGCGAGTCACTTGTACTTCAATCTGTGCAATTGTCACACATGTGCACAAACCCCAATTTGCATGCGATTCTGGGCATAAAACTCAAAATCTGGGTTAAAATCGTTTGCCTGAAACCAAAAGTGTTTTGCTTTCCAGAAAACGATTAGTTTGCCACTATTTTTATGGATGAGCGATTGCCCCTCCTTCTCCATAAGAGTGTGAATTGCTTCTGCGCCACCGTGTGGCATGGAGTGAATTGCAGTTCACTGAAGCGCCATCTAGTGTTCAGGAGAGTGTCGGTGCAGTAATTATTTGACACAAAAGAAAGACGCAGGGACCTAATGATGCAGACAGAAAAGTAAACACGTAGGTGTGGAACAGCCTTTAGAATGAAATTTTTCGGCTCAAGCCACTACTTTCAGCCATACAATGTGAGTTACTGTGAGTGAACATTTCCCTGCTAAGGAGCTCTTGAGGTTTTTGAAGTTTATGATAAATTATTACTTCTTATTGAAGTTTTAAAATGCCACCGCTACTTCCTCTGGTAAATAGCACTACTTTCCTTCAGATCATTTTTTTATTCTAACAATAACCCACATTGTTTAAAAGACAGGAAATCTTGGACTTGATGTCCAGAACAGATCAGGAAGGACTGGGATGGAACATCACGACATTATGTTTTTGGAACAGAAGCAGTTGCTCTGTACTATATTTAGGACTAAATGTTAGAAGGCCCTTGGATTCATAATTAAAATAACATCTGTGTCTGCTTTCAGTCTGAAATCTTTCCTATGCCTTCAGAAATCCATCAAGTGGGCAAAGTAGGTTTGTACAAACACAACCTTGTGTCAAAGGTCACCTGGAGTTTATTTCTGCACATTTGAAAGACACTAATGAATAAAGTTACATCCTTGTGTTGAGTGTTGTTTCAGTTTTACCAGTGGTTTTCAAGAAAAGTTTATAATGTTCTGTTTGAAGTTTCCAACCTTCTTGATAACTCATATTATTTTCTTTTTACATATTTCTTTATGTATTTATTTATATAGAGCTTCTATGCAGATGCTTCATAGAACGCAGCCTTCTTTGCTTTCACAAGATTCAACATTTGCAATGGTTATATCTACAGTGTATAATACTGAAACGATTCGGCAATATCAACATAATAAAAAGCACAATTCCTGTTCTAACTTTGAAATAAAGTTACCTCATGTTGTCTTTACCAGATAAAAACATGCAGAGCACTTGCCTTCAGCACAGTCTTTCACAAACAGCTCTTTATAAAAGTGTTTTGAGGCTCGAAAGTTACAAAATTCTTTTCAAGTTCGATGGTGAGGCGAGTGTTGATCTATTCCTGTACCAGCCTAATGTACATGTCACGTCTTGTCTCTAAATAAATGTAAACCTTTGTTTAAAAGAATAGAATATGGGACGGTGAATATTGTAGGTGCTTTAAACTTTGAAATTACTTAAACATTTCTAACAAAGCTTTTTTTAAATTTATCAAATTACACATTTTTGGAACATTTTATGTGGATTTTTTTTTGTTAGTCAGGCTTGCAACATGTCAAAAAATAGTGGAGATGCATAAACAATCTTTGCATTCAGGAGATGGATCTGGGACAAATTGCTGGAATGCAGTCACACTCTGCAAGATCTCGTACGTTAACACTTGTACCAAAAAATTTGAAACAGACATGGAAGCAGTGTGAAACAGTGTGAAAAAGTTAATTATCATAGTAAATTTGCAATATATTAAACCAAAAAGTTGACTTCTTAGGTTGGCTATGGGTCACATGGCTATGGCCACAATTTTTTTTTTCCATGTCAGTCGATAATTATTACATTTCGAAATCTTTTTTCTGAAAACAACGGATATGTTTTAAAACATTCAGATGTTTTAAACTAAATATATCTCCAGCAAAATATAAAACTAGACAAACAATATATAATAAAATTTATATTACTTAAATCTCCAAGAATCAGCCAAGTTCCTTCAGAAACTGTATGCAGGTGGAGTTAGAAGCATTGATGTTTTTTTCAAATCTGCCTAAAACTTTTGCACCATACAATGAATGGATGCATTTAACTTTTAACATCTACCATAGACAAAAAGAACTTGATTTCAAAGGTTGAAACAGATCCTGATCTCTAGTTGCTAAATCACAAGCAAAACAGAGGACAATCAATGAGTAACAAGCAAGAGTTTTACTGAACTGAAAACATACTTTTCTTTGATCCGATGTTTTGCTTTTGATTATTGTTTACAATACTTTGGAATCATGGTGGCACTGCAGGCTTTTTCTAAAGTGATCTTAATGCAGATGTTACATCAATCTAATGCGGCTCTAAAATAATAAACCCAGACTTGAACCCTCATGGACTCATCCTTGGCTCAATTGATATGAATTAGCCAACTCTGGTGAACTGAACAACATAGGAATCCGAGAGTGACTGAATCACTGCATTCAGAGCAGCAGAACAACTACATAACAAAGGTGATCTGTTCTACAAAACTGCATAGAAGCCTACGTATAAATGCTCTCCAGAGATACCAAGCCAAGAAAAAAGATGAAGCATCTGTGTTCGACTGGAATAAATCTAGTTGTTTAGTCTGATGTAATTAGTCTTCTGTGGCTCTTCTTTAGGCTCTGTTTCACAGGTATGACAACATTACTGTCTTCCTAATGAAGTTCACAGATGTCTGTGAGTTTGATGATCTCTGCAAAACCTCCTCTGGCAGTCTTGGATAGAGCTCAGACTACTGTGGTTAAAGTGCCATTGTGAAGAGCCAAAATAGCAAATTCTACAAGCTCTGCTCAAATATAAGCTAACACGCATTCTGTGCAAAAAGCAGATCCAAGAGTATCTCAGAGAAAATAAACGTACAAATCTAGAGAAAACAAATGTGCTAAAGAAAATCATTCTTTCATTTTCCCGCCCACTTATTCACTTTTAGGGTTATGAGGGTGCCTATCTCGGCGAGAGGCGGGGGTACACCCTGGACAGGTTGCTAGTCCATCTCAGGGCAACACACACATTCCCTCACACATTCGCACCTAAGAGGAAGCCAGTTAAACTTTTTCCAATTCAGTGTTTGATAATGTACACAAATGTGTGTGTAAAGTGTTTCTTGTGTATCAAAAAATGCAAGCGAAGGGGAATAATAATTCACAGGGTCACAGGGACAGAAAGTGAGTTTTAAAACTGAAGAAAGAAAAGGAACACGTCTACAAACAAGTTATCAATTCATTTTTTCTAAGAATTTCTAAACCATGGTGGTTGTTGTATGCTACAACTTCCGTGCTGTCCATCCTGACAAGCACACGATGACCACAGAGAAGTGGGCTGAAACGCCATAACGGCAGAATCACTGCAGCTAGCTCGATATGGTTGATGTGCCAATGAGATTGGTGTCCGGTCCAGGAACCATACACGGCACTTCATCAACCTTGCACCTGGTGATTGCCCCGAGGGGAACCAAGATCTCCAAACCTTCAGAGATAGGAGCTCTTGTCATGTCAGAGACAGTCTGAGTCTTCAACGGTGCCATACCCAACTAGGAAGAAGCGAAAGTTGAAGTGGTCACATATACAGGAGTCCGAGTGACCTTCAGATTGACCACCCATCGATAAGACACCGCTGCGAGAGTGCGCACCAAGGCCCTGGCATGTTCTACTGAAGAGCGCGCCCGCATGTTCACCGAGTTCAGCTCCATCCCGAGAAAAGAGATCGCCTGCACTGGGGCAAGGTGGTTCTTCTCTCTGTTGACCTGAAAACCGTAGAAAGGGTCTGTGTTGGGGAGCACGGCTACGTAGAAGACCTTCTGGTATATAATTGTGAACCATTTCCCAAGAAGAATGCACGGTAGAATGTGGCGGACCATCAGCATCTTGAACCTGAACTTAGCCAGCTAACGGTTCAGACGTCTCAAATTGGATGTACGGCATCGAAACCTGGGGGGCTTTGACATGAACTGAATTGTGTCGCCCTGTCGTATTGTCTGGATGACCCAGCCATGCAGAAAGCTGGCTGATAAGCCATCTGAAGATTTGGGTGATTAGGATGTGGGTTTCTGCACTTTTCCTTGGTAGGGCAGAGCTAATTTCGAAATCTGTAAACTCACGGAAATCAATACAAAGTTTCTTTTCCACCAGATGTTTGTGAGTGCAGGGAATATTTGGTGTTGTGGGAACTTCGAATCTGAAATCCTTTCTCTCAGATCTAGAGCAGACAGCCACCTTTTGATTTCCAATGGTCTTAAGAAATGGAAGAGTGCATGGACTGAATCACTAGAAGATGCAGAGGGAATGTAGGCATGCTTAGATCTTGTTTCAGTTCTTCTCCCAGAAGGACACATGTAGCAAACAGACCACCCCTCCACATTCTGTTACACTTTATGACCTGAAGTTAAAATGCAGCTGACTGGTCTAACATCTTACTGAATGTTTTCATCTCCCAAAGACAGCTGCAGAAACAAACCACCAAGGCGAAACAACAATTTTGGTGATGAGGGTGCATGGTGAGAACCAGAAGACCCAGTGTTTCAAACAGAGAGGCCATCAGGTTAGTTTAGAAATGTGAGGTATAATGAGACACCCAAAATATCTGATCTTGTACTTTGCCAACTTGAGCATGGACACGGTGAAACTATTTAACTTTTGATTTCACAGACTACAACTAAAGGTCTTTTAAAATATCTTTTCAAACAGCTTCTACTTTTTTAAACTTATTGGGGTTAGCATGTTTAACAATAAAACACAGAATCATTGGTGACTCATGTTTGCAGAATTATTCCCAATCTAAGACATCTTCTCTGAGTCACCCTGCTTTGATTGACAAGGCAGATGGCGTTCTCATGCATTATGCGCCAGGAAAGCTGGCTGAGTCTCAGTCAGCGAGACCAAATGATCCACTATGGGCAGTGCCTTAAGACTCCAACCCACATTCTTGGAGAGAAAGGGAAGTGGGGTTTCCCCTCTGTGCCTTGGTCATCCTTGCACCCAAGCACTTTAGACAGTGTGAAAAGGACAGGATTTATGGTGACAAGGTGCAAATAAGGTGTCAGTTACAATTCTCTCACTACTCCTTCTGCTTTCTTCTTGAAACAAAAAGCAAAGGAGGTAAGAACTAGGACAACCCCAAGCACGATATCAGACCTGACTTGTTAAACTCTCCCTTTAGATGGTTTGGGCAGGTGAGAAAGCAACATCTGAACTAAAAATCATATCAAAAATGGACAAAAAAAAGGTTTGAGACCTCCCTGAGCAAGTGGTCTCGGTATGATTCCAAACTAATTCTATAGTGGTTCATTTGAGGAGAGAACTCTCTCTGATCCAAACTAAACACAAATGAACATGACAAAAACAACAAATATAGCCACCGTACTCACTTGCACTGAGCATTATGAGTTGACGTTTCGTATTCATCATGGCAGCTCGTGGTCAAACTTGGAGTAGTTTGTAATCCGAGCATCACCTGCATCATTAATCATAATTGATTAACACAAATGCTAAAGATAAGCTAGGGTAACTTATTTTAGCTATTTTATCTAATGTAATCTATTCTAACTTTACAATATTTGTGTGTGATTTAAGGAACCCCTACTATGGACTATGAAAAGTGTAACAAAGATTTAAGTTCAACAATAAAAGAGTTAATTTCCCATTGTTTGTATCATTTTTAATGTAATGGAAACTTGCATTCAGCACTTTGTGTCTGCAACTAAGAGAGAGATTTTCTCCATTTGGGTTTTTTTTTGTTTGTGAAATATAGACCAATAAAGTCTATATTTTTATTTATTTTTTCTGTTCTTGCTTCATCTTCTTCTTCTGCTAATGCATCACACCCGCATTACCATCATAAGCTGAACCTGACACACCCACATAGGGCAGTTGGAACCTGATGTAATTAAAGTCAGCATAGATTAAAAGGATTATTAAAGGAGGAAAAAAAACAAGCACAATGAAATTTATTTAAAAAAATTGGAAAAACCAGCTGGGAACTTAAACGGTAGCTTTGAAAATTGGCACCAAGTTACACATCGAATTACAGTTCATTTATTATCAACTGCTCTGGCTTCGGTAATCTGCACCATAAGATCTGTTTTGATCTTTCTGATTTTGCTTTCATATTCTGAACTTTAAATCATAAAATCAGCACTAATCTCATTCTAAATGTGGCGCTTCATCTCAAAGCACCCCTGCTCCGCTATCATTTCAAACAAACATACTGCATGTTACAAGCATACTGAGCAAACACTAACTAATACAATGCGTGAAGACTTGACCTGCTGACAACATTTGCTACACTGTAGACCGTGAAAGCTGTATTTTCCCAGACCACCCAGAAAATAATAGACCTGTAGGTCAATAAATTATTTTTTACAAGAAGTTGGTGTGCAGCCTGTTTGAAAGTAGTATTGTTACAATCTTTGTATTACTAGATCATTAAACATCTTCAGTAATACTTCAGTATAACAGTGAAGGTAAAGCCTCAAAGTGAGAGGAACTCATAGTGGGGTGCAGTAGTCACTGTTTGCCTTCAGCTGAGCTGATTCTGTCTATGAGCTCTATGTGGATCTAGTGAAGCAGGGTGGTCACTGTGCTAAAGGTCAAGGACACCGGCAGGTATAACTTTGGAAAAATCTGTCACAGGTTGTTAACTTCAATGGCTCTCTTTAAGAATCTGGAGCTCTCTTATTTCAGCTTGGGGCATCAATAGAAAAAAATGTTCACTCATTCATTTTCTAACAAACTTATTCTTTTTTGGTGTAATTCCGAGGTGCCCATCGCCAGCGCACATCGGGGGTCACCAGTCCATTGCAGGGAAACATTCACTTACACCTAAGGGGAATTTAGATTGTTCAATTAACCCAACAACGTGTTTTGGGGATTGTGGGGGAAACTGGAGTAACCAGAGGAAACCCACGCAAGCACAGGGAGAACATGCAAACTCCTCCAGGAAGATCACCGACAAGCCTTGAACTGACAACCTTCTAACTGGAAAGACACAGTGTTACCCACTGCGCCACCGTGCCGCACAGAAAAAAATATCATTTTGAAATTGTCTCAAAATCAGATTGTGTGCATGATTATGGAAATGGTTTCAAGATCATTGAGTTTTTAGGCTAGGGCTGGGCGACTGGGCCGAAAAAAAAATCAACCATTGTGGTGAAGGGGAGCGGCCAGATCACCTAGCAGACAGGGACGCCTGACAGAATTTCACATTTTATACATAATGTTAATCAACAGTCGAAAGTAGAGAATGTTTCGTTGACATATAGAGAAAAAAAAATGATCAGACCAAAGTTCTTGGGAATTACTTCTCATAAAACGAACTGCATTTAGAAAAGAGTCTTCTATGCATAACCTCTCTTTGTACCTCAACATATTTCAAAATCGTAATCTTTATGTATAATACTGTCAGACATTTTTTGCTAACCCTAACCCTAACTTGATGACGAACACTACTGAATTTTGTGATAAAAGGAAAGGAGAAGTAAATCAGACCATGCAAATCAAATTATCCTGGCTGAAATACGGTCAGTAGCCATGTTTCCATCCAAAGATGGTAATTAAATTTATGCACAAAAGTGCAATATCGCATAAAATATTTGCACCGATTCCATCCAAAGAGTCCAAGAGAACAAAGTTGTCACTTGCTGATAAACTGAAGCCAAATTCCATATAAAAAAGAAATGTTAGGAAAAGGCCTTTTTTCGTATATAACTTACTTGTGGCCTAGAACACGTAAAGAAAACGCAATATGCACACTCATGTCATCTTGCTATCGGAGGTGGGAGACTGCTCTTTGGGAACACAGCGGGTCAAGAAGGGTGATAATCCCGAACCACTTGGACAGACTCTTACTAAGGTAAATTCGAATGACCAAAACAACATTTCAGATGTTGTGTAATGAAGGCGGTGTATGATAGACTGTATGCTAGAATTTATTCAATATACATTTCCATCGTAGTTTACGTACATTTTTTTTCCTAGCGTTTCCATTCAGTGTTTTTTATTCCAAAATATGCATAAAATAGGTGGATGGAAACACAGCTATTGATAGTTTGTGAACCGAGCTCAATCCTAAAATCAGTGAGGCCACATTTTGTCATTACTTGTGTTTCATTTTTTACAATTGCACTGTTGGGAAAGACCATGAGAAAAAGCAAAGGAAACAAACTATCAGCACAATCCCTACAAACATTTTGTTCAGCCAACAGTTTACTTTTCAATCAAATATTGTGTACCCAATAAAAGTCAGTTACGGGTGGGTCTTGGCTGACAAACCAACCATGTGTCAAGGCTTTATGAGCCTTTTGTGCTACCATCTAGAGTGAACCAAAGAAATAAAACAAGATTATGAAAAGGAAACGCTGAAGCTAAAGGGGAAAGGATCTGGGATTGGGTCAGATAAACAGTTCCGACTGTTGCTTCCTCTGCTCCAGCATTCCACCCAGCCTCTCTCTTGAGAGGCGCAGGAACAGAGCGATCTGATGTAGGCGAAACAGTGATGTCCCTCAAGATTTCCCCTCCAGCTGGAGCCAGTCCATGCTCCTTCTCTCACACCCATCCTTGTATGAGCAGATTCCAAGAATTAGACGGCCAACCCACCCACACGAAACTTCCAGAGTCCCCAGAGGTCTGAGAGGCATACGGTGAACATAAGTCAACGGAGGAATTTATTTCGCCATCAGAAGATGTGATAAGAAAAATTCCATAAAACAAGCTACTGGAAATTGTGAATGTAACAGAGCGAGAACAGCAGAGAGTTTTACAGCTGTTCAAATCTTCTGAGCTTGGATGTTCACAAATGTATGACATGTTTCTTTCCTGGAAATGATTTGTGTTTAAAACCAATATTATAAGACACTTCCAGCAATTATTTAATGCAGCTATAACAGTCAAATTGTTATTGCTACAGGATGTAAAAACAGGATGTAAGGGTTCCCCAGTTCTCCATGTCCCTTGCTACCAGACAATCAGTAATCAAATCAGCCACACAAACACACACACACACGCACACACACACACATGCACACATACACGCACACAAAAAAAAACATCTTGTTTTTATTATGGCAAGTGACCATGGCACAAAAGGGATAAGCAAGATTCGGCTCAAAATAAACAGATTTGAGTCTGGCTAAATTTTCTCTGGCTCAGGCTGGGCCGCACCGAATATGATCGGCTCTATGATATACTAAAAAATATTATGTGGACTACTTTATTTGACAAGCCAACATTTTGATAATGTGTTTAAACTTAAAATTATTGTAACAGTAATAAACTGTCACAGTAATAAACCGTAACAGTGGGCGGGACTGATCAGCGTTGCCAGGTGTGGCTTATCAAGCTGCTTGCAATTAAGCAGCAGGTGGACAGAAGTAAGTTACAGCTTGAGTGTGCGGGAGAAGCAGGACCATTTCCCTCTGCCGGGGGCAGCAATGGATGCCACGAGAGCCAGTGGGAGCTGAAGGAGCCATGAGGTGCTCCACTGACCGGGTCTAAAGTGTTGTCGCTGGGTCAACTGTTACCCGTTGCCCGGGAGAGTATGCCAGGAGTTGGGCGCTGCCCACATTCCTGCAGGGGCTGATGCAGTGGAGACAGGCCGTAATCGGTGCTGTAAACTATTCCAATGTCATTACAGGGGTCAAACTTTGCAAAGCTGTAAAATAAACTGAGAAACTCATAGAAACTCGTGGGGGTCACCATTTACTTATAATGGGATACAGTACCGAAAATATCTTCAAGAGTTAACAATATAGTTAAATGTTTATGTTAAGGGTTGTGTTAATCGTAGTAACAATTCAATATTTTTTTTTTTTACATCACAGACCACTCCATAGTAACCAAAATCTATTTCTAGGCTTAGGAAATACTATAGACATGAAAGTTGCTTTATTTTGCTTGTATTGTCATGGGGGACTCTGACCCCTCCCTAGCAACCAGATTGTTTACCACAGTAACCAATTTGGCATATCTCTATCTGAGCTTAGGAAAATCATAGAGACCAATTTGTTTATGTTATTTGTGATAATGGCAACACTTTAATTGTTTTAAATTGCACTAGTACAAGCCAAACAATATCAAAGTTTGCCTGCACACTTTGGCCATCTTGTTTGTTTTAGTGTTTCTTAGTTTTTAAATGTAAGCCCTACTTTAAGCCAACTTGTATTGTTTGGTTAATTTAGAAGATTCATTTTCAGAATTTATTCATCCATTAATTTTATATATAAGAAACTAAATTGAGGCTGGAACCATGGCACCAAGTGGCAGCAATGAGCCCAAAGTTGTAAGGAGGATACTCAGGAAGAAGAAGAAAGCTTAAAGCATGGTGGCTTTCTTTGTTTGAGCATGTTTGTAGCCCAGCTTGTAGAGGCAAACCTACCATTGGAGAGTTCACACCAGGGGGGTATTCCAGAAAGCTTGGTTAACTTACCATATGATAAATCATAACCTCTGGGTTGATTTACCCTAAACAGGCATACCATGAGTATGTCGGTTCCAAAACACCTGAGAAGAGTAAGTTTAATCAACCTCCAACTGGTTACTCAGAGTTAATGCGCGTGCACGGTGCATATATAAAGACATTTTCAATGGATCGCCGATTTCACGAGTCACCATGGAAAGTCAAAGCGAAAAAAAGAGAGCGGCGTATTTCTCTGAGGCGGAGTTGAAGGTTTTAATGCACGCTTAGGAGGAGTTTAAGCCAATAATATTAAAAAGAAGCAATACAGCTGCATCAGCTAAAGCAAGAGAGTTGGCTTGGCAAAAAATAACGGACAGAGTAAATGCGTGAGTGTATTAAATTACAAATTTGGTATTGGCTCCCGTTTTATTATAATACAAAATAATGAAGTATGACTTATACAGCCTTTTGAATATGTTATATCACTACGAAAATAATTAATACATGTATAGATATACATAATATGACTAAATATTAAATATGCGTCATAGATTTTACTACAAAGGACAAACCTGCCATTCTGTGGAATTCGTCTTTAATAACAAGCAGAGGTTTATGGCCAGGGAACTGTACAAACGTGGGTAAGAACTGTTTAAGTGCCAGACATACTGTACGAACGGCTCTACACACAGTTGCCTTTCTCACATGCTCTGAATCGCCCACACTGTACAAAAAATGTCCAGACGCAAAAAACCTAAGTGCTATGCACAGAATGTTTTCTGTGCTAAGCGCAGAACCGCGGTTTGTCACATTCGCGATATGCGGTTTTAAAAGACGTGTTAAATAAACTAACGAATCTTTTGAAAAACGATAACGCTCTTTCAAATATTCATTAGGGTATGCAAACACATCAATACGCGGTCTTATAACCCTCTCCCGACGAAAAAAAAACCTCGTATAATTTGTGCTTCTACGTCCACAGGATCCTCATCAAAAGGGCACGCCATGCTCACCAACCTTCTGAAACGAAGTTACACTGAAACATAACCTGCTCCCGAGCAGGTTATCTTCAGAGAGTCAGTTGCTATGGTTACATACATACCCAGAAAGTTACCTCCGTTTTTGGAACCGAAAGTTGAGGTTATCCACGAACTTATCCTTAAACATACCCAGGTATGTCACATAACCTGCTTTCTGGAATACCCCCCTGAGAAGCCATTGGTATGTTAAGGTTATGTTTAGTTTATTTTGGTAAATTCAACAGATTTATTTCCTTTGGATATGTGTTTGATCTTTGGAACCTTGTTTGTTGTTTAAGTCGTATTTAATGAAAATTTATTGATGGAATGTATTTATTTTGTAGATTGGTCTTGATTGTTTGTTTGTTTGATTTAAGGTTATCAACCTTGTTCAATTGCTTCCATATAAATAAAAGGAACTGGAGTTGAGACAGCGCTCTCTGTGTTCTCTTTGCCCATGTCAAGTCCGGGCAAGCAATGGTCAAAAGGTTTTGAGGACTTGACATGTATTTTGTTATACAAATAATATAAAATGCACTCAATAAAAAGGGGGATGAAAGGTAAATAACATCATTGGAAACAATCCACTCAAAGAATGGGGATGAATCTTACTTAAACTTGAAATAAATCAAACTTAAATGTAATGCAAATTGTTATCTCATGTCAGTTTTAAAGGTTGTTTCACAGTACGACCATAATGCTTTTGCAGTGATTAGGCTTAAACCTAATGTTTTTGGGCAACATCTTTATTTTTGCCCTCTAATTTAGTTTATCACAAGAAGTATGCTGGGAAATCCCAATAATCTGATTTCAGCTGGAGACACAGCAGAGAAAGCACAACCCACATATAAACTTTTCAATGTCAGAATTTAGGAATCATGTAGAATTGAAGCAAATTAAGGAATCACAATTTTATGGGACAGCACAGTTGTGCAGTGGGCAGCGCTCACAGATAAAGTCTTGGGCATCATAATGAGTGGAATTTTTATGGTCTGCTTCGGATATCCCCTAACAGTCCAAAGCATGCAGATCAGGCAAACTTGTGACTTGAAAAGAGTGGAAATACTGAGAATGGCAAATAAATGTGGCTCTGCAGTGCACTGATCTTTCACCCTCCAGAACCCCAACAATAGCCATGTTTCCATCCAAATACGCAAATTCAATTTACGTGCAAAACTGCAATATTGCATAAATTGTTTCCATCCAACGAGTCCTTCTAAACAAGCAGCAAACATCAAAAGAAAAATGGAAGTTGCTGTACTAGGGGAAGGCCTTTTTTGTATACAATAACTTGGAACACGTGGATGAAACGCAATATGCACAGTCATGTCATCTTGCTTTTGGAGGCTGCAGACTGTGCTTTGGGAACGCACCAGGGTAAGACCGTTCTGGGAGGTGATTATCCCAAAGCCCTTTGATGACAGACTTTGCATAAGGAATGCTGACCAAAACAATTTCTGTTGTGCTTTGAAATCGATCAATTGGTTTGTCCTTTAATAATTCCACAGTTCCAACAGAAAAACGCATTGCCTTGGCATTGCATTGGGATTTATTTGGCAAATGCCCTTCCATCGTAATGTATGCATTTTTCTTATTGAATTATTTTACTCATTTCCATCCAGAGTTTTTCCATGGGTTTAAATCCGAAATCTACATAAAAAGGTTGATGGAAACGCAACTGTTGACAATGCTGGTAAACAAGATTGTTTCTGTACCACCAACACTCTTTTGTGAGTGTTCCAAACACCGGTTGTAGAAGAACCACAAACTGGTGCATGCTTCAGTCTAGGGCAGCTGATGAAAGAGAGATCATAGCAAAAGAACATCCTTCATAAACTTCTTTTTGTACAAATATTTGGACCTCCAGGAGGAAAAAATAAATACACCCACCACCCACGTTCCAATGGATGTAGCAGAATTCAAGACTGATTCTGAAAAGCAAACATGCACAAAAACAATTCCAGTCAGCTAAAATCATCTTCTGTTCAATTTTCTAAAATCACGTTCAGTCTATAAAGCAATTAGAATTGATGGAACCTCTAGATGTTTCCATTAGCACATCAGTGGAATGGAAGCCAGCAAGAACAAATGGTTTCACCTTTTGGTGTTTGTCACACAGTAAAACACTTTACTGAAAGGTATTGTTTTTGAAGTTGTAACAACAGTGCAACACAAACCTCAAACTTTACACCACTCACAAATGGCATCAGCTCCCTAAACAAGTCTGAGATGGCACAGAGTTGGTCAAGGGGGGAATCCAGAAGATGAAATGGCTGAATCATTGATTCCCTTACTTGTAAATGGGAAAATAATTCACAACAATATCATAGAACATTCCAGAGAGAACCTTTATAATGATGATTTTCACTGCCAAGGTTATAACAATAGCTTGTGTCATAATTAGTAGTGCCAATCGATAAAAAAAGATGAACTAATTATTCACATAAATTTTTGCAATGAACATTTTTTTAACGCCTTAAATAATTTCAATTTATTGCATGCATTAGAATTTTGAGTTATAAAAAGAATGTGTCACTACGTAAACAAGCACAACAATAGGCAGTATTTTTATTTATTTATTGAGAATCCGTCCCTTCATTGCCCAGGAGTAGACTAGAAATCTTTAACCCTCAGAAGTCAGGGTTCTTTTTGAGTGTTTTTACTACTTTAGAAATTGGCTGTAATAAATTACCTTTAAAACCGTTTTAGCAGCATATGCTTGATATAATTGTTTTAGTACAATCACCACTTTTGTTCACTCATGTTCAACAAAATTCAACAAGTCAGGGTAAAACTAAATGAAAAAAGAAAATTAATAAATGCCCCAAAAAGCAAAAACAAGGTCAAAACAATGTGAATATTGCAAGGCAAACCTGTCCTCAACCTTGTTCCAACTATGTTGCAAGCACATTGTGTTTTTATTTGTGTGCTAGAACTAAAAAAAAAAAATACAAGCCACCTCACAGGTGTTGTACTTCCAAGTGTTATCCCTTTTTTTCACCACTAGATGGAACTTATTTGGGGTTTATAAAATGAAACTGAAAGACAATCTTACATTTTCTATTTTTTTATGAGCTTTGAAATTATGTGCTCTTGTAATGTTCATTTAAAACCAAAAAAACTACACATTATATATGAAATCTAAATTAAACAGTGGCTCGCTACATTTCTACTTAATTGAAAAGAACCGGTATGATTAGTCCACACACCGGAGCATGCAGAGACTTCTTTGGGTTAAATCTCCACTGACCTTCTGCTCCACATGGATCTCAGCCCTGACCTACACTTCAGCATTGATCTCACAACTTTGATCTCAGCATTGCAAGCATTCACCAGCAGGACGGTTACTCACATAAAATGTGTGAGCAGAGAACTGTGTCCTGGAGTGAAATAATAAAGAATTTTGTTGCACCATGCTATAGATCTATATAGGAGAATTCTATTTTCCACAAAATGCTCATTATTCTGTGAAAATGTACAAAAATACAAATGTTAAAAAATTCAAGTGATATATACTTATGGAAATCTAATCTAAAACTTTCTTTAAAAGAAGTCATTAATCATCCTGCGGTAATGGAATCGCCTGGCCCGGGCATCTGGGGCAGGGCAGTGCACAGATCTTGTGCTGAAACTGAAAAGAGCCCAACCTGTGTACATGCTTGATCTGGGGTTTTAGCCCTGAACTGAACTAGATATTTCAACTTCAAAAAGAAATACACAAATAGAAAGTGTTATTTTGGTGAAAGTGTGTATCTAATTAGATATCTTTAATTTAAATTATTTTAAAAACTGGAAAAAAACTGATAATTATAATGGTCCCATCGTAGCTTGGATCATTTTCATCAACAATTTTAACACACCCTAGAGGACTGAAATCCTGCTGTCCCTTTGTGCAAGAAAGCAATGTTTCAGTTCCATCTTAAGATTAACAATGAACATCTAAATGATTTGAAGAAAAACAGGTGAAAGTGCAACGCTCCAGAGGTGTATGGAACATGCTGATAGCTTGAAGAAACAGCATAGATTTTTTTTTGACAGTGAAAGCAATATCACCAGTTTGTAACTTTTTTTTTCATTTTTTCATTCATTTTTCAGTTTGTTTCTCTCCTGGTGGTTTATACAAAAAAAATCACATGTATGGAGTGGGTCTTTGTTTGTGTGTGATCAAAACCTATGATGGCATATACCCAGAAATTCCTCCAAATAAGCAGATGCACATTAACACCTCTGAAATGATCACATCCCTGTCAAAGTAAATCATCTCAGTGGGTCTGATTACCCAGACACCTGTTATCTCACATCTTCCCTCTGCTTTACACTCAAACCACGCCCACAAACCCTTCATTCACTGAAAATCACAAGCAACTATTCATGAAATCCATGAGCTACATTTGTCAAACAGTTCAAAAGTTACAATAACAAGTTACCATGTGCTTAAAACGCTAAACTAAACTCCAGATGGCTGAATACGAACAGTTATATACAACTTTACCAGCACTGCATGCTGCCCAGCCATAGGAACTGAAGAAATGTTTTTTTGTCTCTTAAGAAACCACATATTTTATTTAGCAAAACTGTACGGTTAAATAGAACTTAAACCAGGTATGTCTAAAGTTATTCCTGGAGAGCCACGTTTCACCCTGCTCAATACAAAAACAGACTAACAGGGCTGTCACTTCCCCTAAGCATTCATTCATTCATCAATCATATTCCTACCCGCTTGATCTCTTTCGGGGTCACGGGGATCTACTGGTGCCTATCTCCAGCTCACTTCAGGCGAGAGGTGTGGGTACACCCCAGACAGGTCAGAAAACTAAGCGTGTTCAATGGCTTGGAAGTGAGCAAAGCTATCCACTATACCAGCAATTTATAACCCTAAACAATGTGGAATTGTACAGATGCATCCGTTATGAGCCCATCCATGAAACACGTAACAGGGTGCTCTTTAATCCACTTTGTGGGAACCCCAATGTCCCAGCCACTGTCCACGTGTCGTCTCATTGGTTGTACTTACTCACCCCAACCCTAAAGCTGGGTTTATACTCTGTAAAGAATATTTGCGTTCCTCTGTGTGTAACTTCTGGTGATAGCATACCTTAAACATGAACATAATCACACCTTTTGGATTAGGCTAAATGTGCGATTGTGCTTCCCCCGTCAAGCCTTTCCATGTCCTTCACATGAGATGTGCGAAAGCAATAAAACCCTCCCACATAGCTTGACGGACACCTCCCAAATTTTCATTTTGAGCATGTAAACGAAGGCCGTAGACTCTCTGATTGGTCAGTTTAGTAGTTCACAGGAAATGCGTCATATCTGTTTGTCTTCTCTATAAATACGAGGAAGAAGAATAAACAGAACGCCTTCTGTCCTTCCCCAGTTGACAATAATTGTTTTTTCACATCAATATGCTCAAGCTCCACACCAGAAGCTCAGTTTTCAGTCATCATTATTGTTTACTGCAACAAAAAGAATGTGAGTGAAGAAGAGACAGAGCGTAAACGAAACGACACCGCTGACTAGTGTTTATGATGCAGCCTTAGTGGATCTTGTTTGAAAAATTGAAAGCAGGGAGCCACTTTGTCGTACAATCTGATCAATCCAAAGTATTTGTCTGATTGCATTTACTTGTAACGGTGCCATTTCTGTTATAGCACAACTAATAATGCTAATAATTATAACGTATGTTAGCAGTTAGCCTTGTTTCGCTTTAATCTGTTGATATAATAATATTAGGCGTTCCGTGTTTTATTGGTTATTGCTATGTTGATTAAAACAATAACCTGTTTGTCACTGAATTAATTATCATCAGGTGTGGTGATGGTGATTAGAGGACATTAATTGAGCTTAACGTTTTTTTTATATAAAACGTAGTTTAATGTAATTACTGAGTTTACTCTCATTTCCATTATTAAAGATCCACAAAAGCTATTGAATATGTTTAATGATTATTGTTATTGCACATAATGTTCAAGTCTAAAAACAGAAATATTACTTGGAAAAGTTAAAACCAATGCGCTGACGTCACTTTCTCTCCAGCCACGCCCCTTCACTATGACTGAGTGGCAAAACAAGCAGTGAAATTGTGCCAAACAAGTTTAACGACAGTGGCAAATTCACATCAGCTGCATAAAATAATATGTGAAATAACATTCATTCATTCATTCATTCATTTTCCATTCCCGCTTATTCCCTTTCGGGGTCACGGGGGTCTGCCGGTGCCTATCTCCGGCACACATTGGGCGAGAGGCGGGGGTACACCCTGGACCGGAGTACCCGGAGGAAACCCACGCAAGCACAGGGAGAACATGCAAACTCCTTCCAGGAAGGTCACCAGCGAGCCTTGAACTGACAACCTTCTACCTGGAAGGCCACAGTGCTACCCACTGCGCCACTGTGCTGCCATGTGAAATAACAATTAATACTAAATGCTATGAAAAGTTATTTCAACCTAGTGGGTGGAAATGGATCCTCAACTGGTCAAATGGATCATTTTACACAGAAATAAACCGTTCTGTCATATTTTATGAGGGTATTGTATGGTTGTGATTCTGAATGCAAGAGAAATTTGATTTATACTTGCAGAACTGAAAAAAAGTGTGTTTTGTTTTTTTAAAGTTAATTTTTAATTCAAACAGAAAGCCACCCATCACCTAAGAGAATGGGGTGGAGAGGGGAAAACTGTATGAGTTTAAGAGGAACACTAGATGAGATCTCAGCAGGATCCTTACCCAAAGAATGAGATCTAAGCAGAGATCTCAATTTGGAAACAACAAAACAAATCAGCAACCCAACAGCTCTGTTTCCATACATTGCTTTGATAATAAATATATATATATATATATATATATATATATGTATATATATATATATATATATATATATATATATATATATATATATATATATATATATGGACAACCCTAATATTTGTATTCAACGGACCTTCTTACTTGGGATATGAGAAACATTGGTAAACATATAACGTTAAAGCAGCGCAAGTAAGAAGCGCACAATTACGCAGTTCTCTGCGCGCCCCGTGGTCTTATAACGGAGTTTCCCAAGGCCATCCCGAAGTCGTTTTCTAATAATGCATGACATTGAATGCAATAAAGTGTGTCGTTAGACTTACCTTAGCAGTAGTCTTGTCTACAGTCAGCGTGACTGTGACAAGAACAAAAGTGGCTAGTGGGAGCCGCATCTTCACATCTGAGAATAATGTCCAGAAGGACACGCTGAGGACGGATTGTTCTCCGTTTCAAGCACCTCTCGCTTTGTTTCTCTCCGAGCTTGAACTAAACGTTTCTCCGCATCTTTGACCAAAACGTTATGTGGCTTTTGGTGAAAGTAAAGTCTTGAAGAAGAGGCCACCACACCCCCTGTCAGGACCACGACCACCCATCAATACACAGTAACTCAGCCCCGTTTAGAACTACTATCACTAGCATTTGAACATTGTTTGGAGAACTTTATGCCTCGGAGTCTTCAAAAACCACGAAAAGACGATTTTAAAGTGACAACTACGTTTCGAACACGGAGCGCGTGGGTCAGGATCGAGCGTGCGCGATCTGAGGTAAAACGAACCGTCAGTTCACTGCCAGAAATAACTTAGTATCATAACTGTGTGTTAATGCTGTCAAACACCGGCAACTAACTGCATACTTTTAGTTAACGTTACCGTAAATCGATAGAATTCACCTTCACCTTCACTGTTTAATCGAGTTTAATGTTTTATCGTGATTCTAGTGACGGAATGGTATAATTCACTTGCTACAATGCATGCACTGTAAAGATCCCTGTAAAATAACGTGGACATTTTACAGCAAAATACTGTTTCGATTTAATTTGCAGTTAATACAGTATAGGAACTTGGGAAGACTTGTTCACTTGAGTTTCAGTGGTTGACCAACAACAGCAGGTACTGTAATTTTTTTTGTCATTTAGGCAATGTTACAGTTTTTAATATAATCAGTAACATGCTGTTAATTTAAACCACAAAAGGGGACTGTACTTTTTACAGTTTCCTTCAACCACAGCTGCAAGTGAATTACTGTTTTTTCAAGTATCTTGTAATTTAACACTATTAATACTGTTGCAAAAATAAACAATAATTCATTCAGACCACAGCGAGGCACTGTAGTTTTTACAGCATTACACTGACAACCACAGCTGCCAGTTGATTAAATTTTTTTTTAACAGCAATACATTTTACATTGCAGAACGTTCATTGAAACTTGCTAAATATACTGAAAACAATCAGACTACAATTAGAAAGTTCAGAAAGTAAATTCAGAAATCGTTCAGTTCTATTCAGTCAGTCTGAAAGGACAGTTCTACTTGTTAAAAAGGAGAACAGCATAGAAACAAAAGTAAAACAACTAAAAGACTTCTAAACTAAATGGAAATCGGCAAATTACAGCACTATGCAAAAGTTTTAGGCAGGTGTGAAATAGATATGTCTCCTATAAAGGGCAACTTACCCTTTGGCTCACATGTTTGCATGCTATGGAAGTTAACTTTGGCAAATTAGTGATAGGAGATGGAAAACCATGATGTCTACACGTTTTCCAGAAACATATACAAGATCAATTCTTTCTTGAATAGAGATATTGGAAAAACATTTTTTTTTGTCCAAGCCTTCGTTTTTTTTTCCAATTTTGAGTCACTTTCAGATTCACATCACGGCTTATACACATCCACAAAATGAAATGCAAAATAAACAAATAAAAACAGATGAATATACATGTGCATAAATGCACCCAAATATACATGCTTATATGGACCTATATAATTACATGTATGCACAAAAATATAAACTACCGTTCAAATGTTTGGGGTCACTCTACACATTTAAAACAAATGTGATGCTCCAGATACTCAACCTGCTCAAAGGAAGGTCAGTTTTGTTCCTTCTCTAACCAGCTAAACTCTTTTCATTTGCGCCAACATGATGCACAAGGGTTTCCTAATCATCCATTAGCCTTCTGCTACAATGAGCAAACACGTTGTACTATTAGAACACAGAAGTGATCTTCTTCTTTTACTTTCGGCTTGTTCCCAGTTTAGGGGTCACCACAGCGAATCATCCGTTTCCACCTAACTCTGTCCTCAGTATCCTCTACTCTTGCACCAACTACCTTCATGTCCTCTTTCAGAACATCCATATATCTCCTCTTTGGCCTTCCTCTTGACCTCTTGCCTGGAAACTCCATCTCCAACATCCTTCTACCAATATAACCACTATCCCTCCTCTGCACATGTCCAAACCATCTCAATCTGGCCTCTCTGACTTTCAGTGATAGTTGCTGGAAATTTACCTCTATACACCTATGTAGGTATTGCACCAAAAAAATCATTTAGAATAGTCATATACTGTATAGAATGTGTTTCTTATTAGTCTAAAGTTTTCTTCATTGAAAAAAAGCTTTTCCTTAAAAAATACAAACATTTCTAAGTGATCCCAAACTTCATATAATATATATAATATTACATGTAATATAGGAAAACAACCAATTTTATATGTCACATATATTTGAACCTATATCGAATCCTAAATGAAAACATATATGAGTAAACAAAATAAAAATACAAATCAAATATTTGGTGTTCTACCTTTTGCCTTCAAACTAGCATCCATTCTATAGTTAAACAGAAATAGCTATGTAGCAGGAACAGCTAAAGTCTGCCACTTTTGAGGTTGCAGAGGAGTTTCTTGTCATGGCAAGACTGAGCACAGCAACAGGATACAAGGTAATAGTGATGCAATACGTACGTTTGGTGCGTTTTTAACCACATTTTTCGGTTTGGTTCGGTTCTGATGCGTTGGCATTCTAACTTTTTAAATCATTCTTTGTATGGATCACATGAACAGGAAAATACATAAGACACATCTACCCAAAAATAACTTTTAATCAAAACAATAAAATAAACCTTGTTGTAGAGAGATGGGCATGAGCTTCTTCGGCAACGAGTGGATTAGGACAGGAAGAGAAGCATTAAAGGCAGGCAAAAGTTTCTGACACCTAGGGGTCCTGAAACCAGGAACAGCTGTCTGAATACTTGTTTCAAATGTTGAGTTTGCATAATTACATTAATAAAGAATGGCTAGCACACGGTCACATTTTTCTTTACCTTTCTTTTTCCATCTTTGTCTCTAAATAGCAGCTGACAATTCCTTTACTGGGAAAGTGAAACGTGAGGGGTCTGATTGCAGCGTGTAGTAAAAGGGGGCTGGTGTAAATCGAGTCATGCACGTCTAGGGCAGCCACGCCCCCTATGTCATTTTTCGCTACTGTTGGTGGCTACTACACCAATCCCAAATGAGGCAAAATAATCTTAAACTTAACCCTAATGTGTTTTTTGAGTCACAGGTTGTTACAATTGACTCCTCGCGTTATTCTGTGATTTTTAGAGCTTCACGTTACACAAGGGCGGATAGATCAGATACGCTGTACTATTCCCAAAAGTGTGAGTTGGCCAAAAATCTTGAAGGAGGGCATTACTGGCCTGGGCGTGCACGGCTCAATCTACACCTGCCTCTTTTACTGCACGCCGCAATCAGAACATGAGAAGTTCCGCGCTCCTATAACTTTAGCACTGATTGGGATAGTTACACAAAGGAGCATTTCACTGATTGGATATATGCTCGCAGACATTCTTTTCTTTCCCTGACATCTGCCTTTTCACATACATAAACTAAAATATTTTTACATTCAGGAGTTATTCAAATGAATTCACACCGAAAAACCAAGGAGGGTGTACCAAACGGGTTGGTATAAAACTGCATAAGCATTATCTCTCCCAGACAATGATTTCAAAGCAGACAAAGTTTCAAGATTGCTTGCCAAGTTCCTTTGATGAATCACAAAAAAAAAACATGGGAGCACTTGAGCATTGTAGATGTTGTGGTAAGCTAAGGATACTTGCGGAGAAGATGCAAGAACATGTCCAGCACTGCCACTTGTTCAGAACTAGCAGAGAGGGGTCTTAATGAAAGAGTAGAAGCCAAAAAAACACAAATCTCTTACAAGTTGGAGATTTTGGAGAGTTGGAGATTTGGTCAGGATTATTGGTGATCTCAATCCTGAGAAATACATTTAGATATGTATCCATCATGCAATACTTTCATGAAGGAATGATTGGCCCTATATGCTTTCTACAGCAGGACAACTGCCCCAAACGCACAGCCCACGCCACTAAAACAAGAAAATCTGGAAGTGGCGCATGACCCACAGAAAGTCGTGATCTCAACATCACAGAATTTTACATGAAGGGAACAGAAAGACGTGAGAATGCTACATCCACAGAGATCTGTGATTAGTTCTCCAAGATGATTGGAACAACCTCTAGCATAGTTCCTTTGAGAACCGTGTAATGTAGAAAATCATTATCCGATTTTCAGTATTGCGTGATGTTGAGGCATGATGTATGAACATATCAATAGAAACTTGTATTTGCATTGTCGAACAGACAAAGGATGCATTTAGTTACCAAAACTCAACAATCCCGTTCCTCAAAACAGAGAGGGCAAGCACACTTCAGCACACCCATCTTATAGTGCCTCATACGTCTGACGTCGTTTATGAGTCACATTATGACGGGTTAGCATGTTGTTTTTTTGGCAAAATTAGCTAACGTTTTATAGCATTATCATTAAAAAATCTATCATAAGTGCAAGTGATGCCTGGAAGAATTGCTGCTGTTTTGAAGGCACTGGTGCTCACACCGAATGTTAATTTGGTTTAGATTCTCTTTTGTTCATTTACTGCTAGGGAACATAATATATTAGCACAATATATCACAATACATAACATGGAGTTACTGGGAGATATCACAGACAAACAGAGAGCTTAAATTTTTGTTTTTATAAAATGAGCAAAGTCTGAGGTGAGTGTAACTAAACTTGTATTTCTATATGTTTAAAGTGATAACTTGCTCTTCAGCTAACAGATTATGCAGTAAACTAACAGTGACTGGGCAGAAGGAGAGGTTCCATCTGTTTTTGGCTCAAATGGCGAGTGAGATCAAGCCACAACACTGGAACAAATTGAGGTAAAAGCTTTTCTGATTAAGAAATGCACTTTTTTGCACATACAGACAAATTTATTTGGGGTTTCTATTATTACAGGTGTGCTCTGCTGTGCCTCGCAGTTCTTATTTTCACGACAGAAGTCAATGCAGTAAGTGTGCAGTTCATTTCCTAATTTTAAAGGATTAAGTTCTGATTATTGGAGTGGTCCCTCATTTCGTAGTTGATCTTTCAGATGAGTGGAAGCTACTGTGTTTATATCGTGATTATTCCAGGGTCTGTTTCTTGCAAAGGTGTCATCGACGTGTGGTCATGTCTCACCTGGTATTATAGGAAGAAAAAAATGAATTAATGTATTTATTCTGTAATATGTACTTTATAAATATTTTTCATAAAAACTTTGGATTTGAAATGGAAAGCATCTATAAGTGCTTATAGTGAAAGCAGTTTATGGTGGGAGCTTGCCATAAATGTACATAAACTGAAAAGTGAAATTATGTTATTGAATTTTCACTCAATGTAGAAGAGAGCTGCATAGACACTGCCCAAACATGGGGTAAAATTGGGATAAATATTAATCTTATAAATTGACGAGTGACAAACACAAGCTTAAAAAAACTCATCAAAGAGACAGATGATTTGAGAAAATATTCTGCCTCTTTTGGGTTATGTTTGGGTCCTTGTACTTGCCAAGATGTTTCACATATTATTCAGAAATATGGTATTCTTTGTATTTTGTCCCTACACCCTACATCTGTCAAGCTCGATTGCACCTGAGAGAGACATTTAATCGAATTATAAAGCATATTAATTTTATATGCATCTTAATAATGCCTTTTGGATTTCCCCAACAAACAACTAGAAGTGTGAATGGGAGAGGTAATGGTTCTTCATGGTTTATTACCAAAAGTTCTTTGGCCTCTGAAAGGTCAGAATGGTCCTTATACTGGAGCTTTAGAAGTGTTTTTGCCAAAAGCTCTATTTGCAGCTATTTAAACATTAATATCATACACAGCATTAAGCTAATTTCCCCAAGAAGAAGAAAGCTCCTTTTCTAAAGCTTTATCAGATCTTGTGCTTCCCTGATAAGAAACTTGTGACAGTGTCAGACTGAGGCCTCTCTATTAGATTGGTACAAGGAGGGCAGTGATTTCAGTTTTTAGGTCAAGATATATTTAGCCAGGCGATGATCAGGCAAACAGCGAATGCTCATTGTAAGAGACCCGACTTATGAAGAATATATAGCTATTCCATTTGAAAATTTCAATCTATATCTAAAAAACAGAAAGTCCTTAAAATGTGAAAAAAGAAAAAGAAACCAATTTTTATACCAAGTTATGAATTAACATTATGAAACCAACATATTAGATTACAATCAAAATATACAGGGTATTTCTTTTTAAACATATATGTTAAAGACTCAAATTAAAACAAATAAAGCATTGAAATACTCAAATGTAGTGAACTTTTGAAATGAAACTTTTGAAACACATGAAAAGGCTTTCCATTGTTAGCGGAACATTTTTGTACATTCACAATATCCTCCTGAACTGAGGAATCCCTTCAGGTGCGACTGAGATAGTATAGAAACTAATTATTTTGTTTAATTCTCAAAGCTGTTCAAAAGTAAAGGTAAACATATTTTATTCATGTTCTACCAGCAGTAAGCCAATTCCAATTATTTGATTCCCTTCTGCAAAGAGAGGAAGTGCTGTTTTCCCAGGGTAGTTCCTGAAGTTGTGCACGAGGATAAGAGAGCACGTGAAGTGTGTGCACTCCCCAGTGCTTTCATTGGGTGGACCAGCTCCACACTGAAGATGTCTGTATGTGATAAGAACAGGAAAAACACTGCTACATCGCCTGCCAAAATAATCTGCCTGGTTTAAAAATCGAAACAATTGAGGGAAAATGTATTGTGTTTCATTAGATGGATCAGGACAGGATGTGGAATTGTTCTGAAGGGAAAGACCTCTGCAGAGGAACCCTCATCTTGGGCAATCCAGCTAGAAGTGGAGCCTTTGACATTTGGGGGAAGTGTAGATTTGGCAGTAGACGCTCATGCTTTAGATCTTCACACCATATGCAGCTAAGTGTATTGTTGGAAACTTTACTCTGAAGGAAAAGATTTGTTGCTCCACCCATGTCCTGTGTCAAATAATGACCCTCCTGACCTCAGACTGGCATGAATTCTTCATACATACCAATAGCTAGAAAGACAACTTTAGAAAAATAAAAGTTTTTTGGTAGCTGGTTATTTCTACCAATCCAGTCCCGATTCGGTTGTTTATTTATGCTATAGTCTTACAAGTTGAAAGAGAGACATGGGCACAGGACACTGTTCAAGCCCAAATGGGCTTTAAGACCCAGTCTAACCCCGTGGGATTCCTCAATTGTTGGTGCCAGGTAGTTGTCGGCCGACCCACCATCTTGACTTTTTGCATGGCCGTTTGCCCAATCTTGAAAGCCTGGGTTTCGCCATACCTGACGGTTAGATTCTGCACTATCTCTGTGATGCATTGCCTTTGCCATTGCTGTAGCCAAACCATAGCCATTGCCTTCAGGGACAAAGCTGGCAGGGAAAGTGACACTCTGCTTACGCAATCTCGTTCTCGCATGAGGAGAGGGCACCACATGGCAAAGAAATCTCTGAGGATCTGAAAAAGGAAAGAATTTTAGCTCTATTAAAGGAAAATTGGCATAGGTCACAAGAGATTGCCGAGATTTGGTACTGAGCTGCAGCATGACGGCTAAGCAGCAGTCAGAACAAGCCTCACCATGGTCGACCAAACAAGTGGACTGCAGATGCTCAGCATCATATCCAGAGGCTTTTTTCTGGAAAACAGATGAGTGGTGCAGCATTGCAAGTCATTTTAAAATTCACATGTTGTATTGGATTTCTTTAAAACTTGCAGCTGTGCTAAGAATTTTAAGATGATTTTACTAACTTTATTGTTTCCGGCTTATCCTCTCCCCTTTTGTTTAACAGAATTGTGAATATTTGCTCTGACCTTAATGGTGTTGAACTGGAGTTCTGGAACAACACTGGATAACAGCACTCTCTCATCATAGCTAAATGTTTACATTTGAATTCTTCTTGGCGTTTTTTTGCGTCTGACTCTTCAGGATCCTTAAATGTCTCAAACCCTCATTGTTTTAGGGATCTGCCTTGACTCAAACGTTTCTACAGGACCTTGCAATCATATTATACATTAGCTCCAGTAAACACTTTGAGTGTAGCTTTGTAGAGCTGGTGAGATAAGACCACAATCTTTGGATTGCTTCTCAATGGCACCACTGGTTTGGTCAGATGTGTGAGCTCAAGGCCACCACAGTAATGGTTGTCACAGGTGGGGGAGAGTTTCAACACTCATCCGACCTTTCCCAGTGGAGCTGTGGATCGAACCAGCAACCTTTTGGTCAATCACCATATCCACTACAGGCCACGACTGCCCCATCAAGTGTATTTATCAAGGGGAAATTTTACAGGCTAGTGTGCAATAAAAAAAGCTCTCTCTCTTCCGTTCTTCTGAACAATGAGCCTTTGAAAGAACATTATCTGTAGTGAAGTACATGAGACAAAGGGGCTTCGGGGTCACTAATGTCATATGTAACAGATAAGCAGAGTTTATTGTGGCTCTGTGTCTTTCAGGATTTTCCCTTTATAGCAGATGGGAGTTTATCTTCTCCTCAGATCCCAGTAAAAGATATGGGCCTCTCGCTCAATGGTGTCTGCTAAATATATGTCCTTTTACAGTTTTACAGTAGTTCTCTGTAGCTCCTTGACTTTTCGTTTGAACTTGCATTCCTTGTTTGGCCTCCTCTTCCATCTCCTTTCCCTCTTTGGATGTCGGCTGGTAATTTGTTAGTAATTGTTGCCCCGAGGCTCTAGAGACAGACCTCATGTGAAGGACAAAACTGATCTCTGTGGAGCTTTGAGGCACAGAAGCATGTCTATGATCTTGAGTTCTATTGTAGTTCTTCAGTTGGGCCACAATACTCTTAACATCTCATATCATCTGCTGCTTATCTGAGGCCTTGACTTGTAATTCTAGAAGGAACTTAAACATCCCACTTACATTTAAAATTATGCATTTGGAAGATGTTTGTAACCAAACCATATTTCAACGAATTGAACACAACTGGTCAGTTCTTGCATTTTCTGGGGTTCAAACCCATGATCTTTGTGTTGCTAGCCAAATACTGTACTGACTGTGCTCTGCCTGGGATACTGAAACAGTTGCATGTGCCACTTCAGCTGGCTCTTTTATGGTTAAAAAAACTCTGCCATATCTTTTAGAGCAGGGAATAAATGATTCTCTAATCTAAAATCTCTGGCAACCTGAGGCTTCCTCATTCAGTGATACATTGAGAGAAAGAGGCAGTTCACGTATATTAACTAAAGCAGATGCTAATGTTGTTTATTGGTAAAGATTTAGCAAAGCTATTTATCAGAATTTTAGTAGTAGTGGCTACTGAACCACTTGACAATTGCTAACGTTAAGGTATGTTTGGATGTCATTGGAGCTGTGTTTTCTTGATGCTTTAGCAAAATCCTCTCATGTTTCATCATTCTGGGATATAGACAATTGGGGAGAATCCAAACTTAAAAAAACATGCCCACAGTGATAGGTTTCTGTCTGTAGTGCAAGTGAAATATAGATTGTGGATGGTTCTTTTCAATATTTAATCATACATTTTTATTTATGATTTATTGTTATTTAAACAATAATTATTTATTTATAGAAAAAGACTTTAGCGAGTGGCAAGAAAGATGCAGACACACGGTGCCATAATAAATAAGTAAAAGTGTCACTCAGCGGCTGTAAGAGATTAGATGAAGCCGTGCTCCAGATTGACTCACCTTGATCAGTCCAATGCCGTGTGGGTTTCCGGACCAGAGGTGTGGGATCCTGTTGCATCTGCCATACTCCAGGCTCCGAGCTAACTTGATCCATGCACCCTTGTCATCGATGAGCGGTCTAGACCCGGTCAGTGGGCACCTCCTGGGCTCTGCTGGTTCCTGTTGGCTCTCGCGGTGTCCATCTGCTGCTCCCTGGCCAAGGGAAAGAGTCGGCTTCTCTCACATTGAACTCTGACTCTTAATTCATCAGTTGTGTCATGCTTTAATACATGCAACTTGATTCACACTCACGCCATGTTATGGACCCAATTAACTTTTTTGGCATTCCAAGGATCTTTTAGTGTCGTTTCCTCAACAAAAAACATGCCTTAAGTTTTATTCAGAATCTTTCTAGCGTGTTTGTGAAATCCTACATTCCTTTTTTTGTGAGCCATAGTTCTTACCTCCACCCACTGACCAATCAGATTAATTTACTAGTACAGCTCATCACTATGCAAATTGGGTGCACTGCCTGACCCGGAAGTGAGAACAGCAGACTTGTCTTGAAGAACAGAGAATGCAGAGAAAGTGATTTTTGTCGATTATAAAGTAATAAGCATTAGGTTTAAGTGATGTAACCCCTAGAATATTGACCCCTACAAGAACGACTGTTGGAAGAACGGGTGAAAATGGTGTGTTTTGCAGATGGAAAAAATATGTGGTGATTCAGACATTTTTTACAATTACTATTGCATAAAAAGTTACTAGCAATGCAGTGCCACTAATCAGGGCTCAAATATTTATTATAACTGCTTTAAAAATGGCATAATATGGCCCATTTAAACTTTATGATTGAGAATTTTAAATGCTCTTTCCTTCAGTCTGTTTAAAAACCAATACCTGTCTGAGCACAAGGCATTATGAGTTATTGGATACTCCCGAATGTCATGTGGAGATTTCACAATGCTAAACATTCGAAATGTCAGGCACCTTTCTCTTCTTTTCCTTTTATAGCTTCTTTTTCTCACTCTCCATCAAGGGTATTCAACTCAGTCACATTCAAACACAGTTTTTGTAAGCATTCCACAGCATTGACACCAGAAGTGCTCATTTAACACCGTGAATTGTATTTGTGGTAGTTTTCCAGAAAGATCTCCTCTGGAGCTAGGGTTTACTGGTAACATATTCTGCGAACTGGCTCACAGCTGCTCACAAGACAGGGCCAAATAAATGTTCTTATAGATTCCGTTGCCTGGTTGCTTTTTTTCTGTCAAATGAGAGAGGCCAGCCGTTATAATGATGTTCCTTTACACTAATATTTATACACACAATTCTTTTAAAATGTTCACTCTGTTTGTGTAACCAAACGCTCCATCCTAGACAACAAAGCATCCAGGACCAGGCCTCAAAATAGGAAAAATCTGTCATGCTTATGTTCTATTCGAAGTCCTGTGGAGCTCCATGATTGAAAAATAGGCCAAACATTCTTTCATGGGAAAAAGCACCAAAAACATGTTTGCTTCATTTTCTCTAAAGAACATTCCAGCAGGTGCATTCCACCATTACTGCTTCTACCAGAAGTTTAATCAGGGACCAGGTACGCATTGTATTACCACAGCTCTTGTGATGTACAGATATATCTACCTGAACACAAAATGTTCTACAGTGATTTCATTATTTACACTGTAATTTGGATTTTTATTTCAAACATTAATTTATGGATACATTCTCTTTGTTTTACCTTTAATGTGTTTTAATAATTTAACAAGTCACATTGTTGGCAACCAGATGGCAACCTGATCCATTTACCTTATTATCAACAAGAAAAGGCCAATTTTCATTTATTTTTTTTTTTTATCATTTTGGCATTTCCACTATTAAAAGGAAACCATGACCTAATGAAGTTGCAGCAGACACGTTTCTGGATCAACTGGATCCCTTTCAGTCATCCATTTTGACTGTGAGGACCGTGTTCAAGCGGCCAATGAACCGATTACATGTAATGAGACAAGAAAAGACTTTCATTGTGCAGTGAGAATTAGCATAAACAGCTGATAAAAGTCACTCTTCCTGTTTACTTTCTGAGCCGATCACTACTAGCACGTTAATAACAATCACAGGTACTCACATCAAATAGCATCGCACAAGACCAGAATTCTGTCCCATTAAACCGCTTCAGCATTACATCCTCTGACCAGGCCCTGTTCCTGTGTGTCTTGTCATTCATCATTGACCCGGGCATGGCTATGGGATTAGTGGCTTTATATGGGGTTCCACTTATTTCAGTACAAGAATATCTGCAGCTGTTTGATTGTGCTCCCACTGTTAACAATGATCATCAGTGATCATAATTAACAAGGTCAAAAAGCATCTAAGCAATCCTCCACTTCTACTGCTCTCTTAGTCACTCTACATCTCCCAGAAGTGAATTGCTCTTAAGAGAAAATGAGCAGTCCTCTGTTTTTTTATAGCTCTTAAAAATAGTTATTTTTTTATACTATCAGAGATGTGCAAGAGGTGTGTTTTAATCAGGAGGCAGGGTGTGCATCATGCCATCATATAGACATAACACACTCATGCACGCCCTCAAATGCACTTTTAACAACACTAATGCTCTTATCGTTCTCACAGTTCATGATTACTCAAACTATACTCATAGGGGATGTCTGTTCATCCTTTCCCTAGCACCCCCAGCTTCCTGCCTTTCTCTGTGGCTATATGCTGGTGCACTGTTTAAGAAAGGCTGGCTGTCTGACCTCTGGTAAATCCATTGTTACAATGGTTGGAAGGAAACTCATACGTTGCTTCTACAAAACACATCATTCTCTATTGGCCTCATTTCTAGTAGTGTATCATAGACAGTGGAAATGTTTACATTTCCGAATTCATCATATAAACGTGCTAGTGTGACTGTCGTTTCTCGGTTGGCTGTTGGTGTAGTCTGCACCGCAGGAGATGGCATTAATGTGTGAGGAAGAGCACAATCAAAATCACTCCATCCATGAACAAGCCATGAACTTGCGTGAAACATTATAAAGAAAAGTCACATTGAAAACCGTTCATTCAACGCCAAATGTGCTTTAAAGTAGTCTTTATATTCCTGTCACACAATATGAATCACTTGTAAGTATCAATATATTTTTTATGGTTAGTATTTTTAATTGTCATGGCATTGTAAACTCTATTGAAACCGCATAGTTGCTTCCTGAGAGTAACCCTGAAGGAAGGAAAGGAGATGTACCGTATTTTTCCGCCTCACCACCGGGGAGTGTGATGGGAATTTTCCTATATAATACTACCATCTAGTGGTCATTTAGAGAAATGTAATTTGAGAAACTTTTAAGAGCACACATCATACTTCAGTCCCGCCCTGAGAGGCTCGAGGTTCTTCTTCCAATGCGGGTAACACGTGTGTAGGAAATACGTTGAGACTGCTAAATCTTTACAATAAATAGTCGCATTTGCTGTGTTCTCTCTCAAACGGTCTCCAGTGTTTGTTATCAATTAAGAAGGTCTACCATAACAGGAGCTAGGCCGAAGCCACAGCCTCTCTTACGCCTCTCCTACGGCCGTGACCGCCCTCCGCTCCGCGGCACTCTGCATTCGCCGTATAAGACGCACCAACTTTCTCTTCTCATTTTTGGGGAAGAAAAAGTGCGTCTTATACGGAGAAAAATACGGTATGTTCCTTTGCCATGCTCTTGAGATCTGTGAATCTGTGAATCGTGGGGTTGGCTCCTCTGAAAAAGAATGAGTATAAATTCCCAGCTGGTTAATGAACTGATTACCTACACCTGCACATTGAGGTGCTCATTGGCCCATTGAAAAGTGTTGGAGTATTCAGGTAGTCAATCGCTTGACATACAAACCTAGATGCTGGGTTGTTTTTGACAACTATCTTAGATTTAGTCTTAGTCTTTTGGACTAAAATGCTTATTAGTTTTAGTTAAATTTTAGTCACTTATATATGTGATAGTTTTAGTCAACAAAAACTCAAAAAGGGTTTAGTTTTAGTCAAAAAAAGCAAAAAGAACTATAGTCTTTTAACGAATTAATTTAGGTCAATAAGTATTGGAGATTGCTGCTGGACAGTGTCACACATAAGTTGTGAAAATTGCAGCCGATCCATAAGTTCAACACATTGTGAGCTTGCAGATCAGCTACTTTCACCAATAATTACAATAATTAAGCAATGGTTTTAGAAATATAAGGTTTCCACCCAACTGCAAATACTTTCTGATCTAATGATTGTGCAGTATACTGTTAGGAGCTTGTCTCAAATAGAGAGGACCCAGATGCAAGGGATTACTCAGTGAGGTTTATTGTCCCATAAAAAAATTACAATAAAATTAGCTACAAACTACCCAAAATACAAAAAAAGGGTCTTGAACCAAGACAGTCACAGTAGCGCACAAGGAAAAGGGAGCGGCAAGGGTGAGCCCCCTCCGTATCCAAGCAACCACCGATCAGAACTGGGGAGAGACAGAGATCTGAACAAGAGCGAATCCAGATAGTACTAAAAGAAATGAGATGGAAATTATTTTCAGAAAGCGAAGTATACGCGCATACGTTCCCCAATCATCCAACAAAGACTGCATAGGAGCGTGGCACTAAATAGGCACAGATCAATAGCGCGCAATGGAAACAGGTGCGCGCAATAGACAGCTGAACATCATCGATTAATCAAATAAGGAAAAGTTAGCTAAACAGAACAAATTAAACACACAGATAAAGCTTAACAGAAATAATACCGCAAAACACAGGAAACCTAACATATACACAATATGGTCATTACAAAAAAAAGCCAAAAACATTCTACTTCAGCAATTGTGGCTTTATTTCTCAGAATTTGCTAAAGTACAAAGAACATACATATGCCCAAAATATGAGTGATGGATGAGGAACACTTATGCTCAACTTGGCCTTTTCTGCCAGTGCAATAAAGATTATTATTTGTAAAACATCATATAATGTTACGTAGGTTATACGATATGTTAACAGCACTTGTAGCTTACCTTCGAAAAATATCCTTGTGGTGAGCCTTCAGGTGCCGCTTAAGGTTGATCGTATTTTTTTCCGCCTACTTTGTGGCCACATTTGTCACTGTCTTCCTTCACAATACTCTCTGTTTTATTAACTGCTGGGTTATATTTAAAATACACGCAAACTGTCCAACTCAGCAAGGCATGTACTCCCCCATGTGATGGCTTTTGAGCAGGACAGGACAAGGGCAAAAAAAAAAAAAAAAATAAATAAATAAATAAATAAAAATAAAATAAAATACACGCATATGTCGTCTCTACGTTTGCTACCACCAAGCCCCTGTGTCGAAACTGCCGCCATGTGATGAGTGACAACAGTATGATGTGTTGAGCACGTTGTGCGCTGCTGCCAGGTGATGGCCGTAACCAAACAAGGATAGAATGCAGCAACAGATATTTTTTTGGTTTTAATTGATACGCACATTAAGCAGAAATGCCATGTATTTTAAACGTCTGACAGACCTCCCACTAACATTTACGTCCAATCTCGTCTCGTCAACGAAAACTCACACAAGTCTCGTCATGTTTTAGTCATCAAAGAGCAGTGTTTATCTCGTCACCGTCTTGTTATCGTAATGAGAAAAAATGGCGTCAACGAAATGATTTCATCGTTGACAAAAACAACACTGACTAGATGTTTCTTGCCTTCGCACACAGGACCAAAACACATTTGTGATCAAAGTAACTATAATAACTATGAATTAGTTTTGCAATTACTTTGCAGACAAAACAATACAAACAAAAAAACAATAATACTCAAACTTACCTTGTCTGCATAGCTGTTCCGTGAAGATCTCTTCCCACCCCATCTAGCAGCGGTCCGTTTGTTTTTGGGTCCCCCTTTAAATATGGCCGATGAGCTTAATGGATGACACTTGAGGCAATCCTTCATAACACCTGAAAATCATTATTCAAACGTCACGTAAAAAAACACATCTGTGCCAGGTAGCAAAATGGACTGCCAAAAAATCCCTCTGTGTCATAAACCCAATCATGCAGAACCAGTAATGAAAGTGTGTTTGTGCAACACAGTTTAAAAGAGCATATGTGTATCAGCTGGGCATCATGGGTAAACACTCGTAAAGCACACTGGTATAATGTGTAGTATAATTACCAGCCAGCTGCTTCTCATACGTCCTCAGCCAGTGCCACTAAACTCCTTCTGACCTGTGTGAGCAACAGTCTCCAGCACACACATACGGGTCACATTCCACGCTCAGGGAAGCTTGCTATAAAGTTCTTTAATTGGCAGGTGGTGTGCAATCCTCCTTCAGCTCTGAGTGTTAGCGGCCTCTGAACTCTCAACTGCATAAAATAACCGAGCACAGAAGTCATGATACGGTTTAATATAGATATTACATTCAAGAAGCTGAATTGAACAAATGGAGTGATGAGGATCGGTCCATGAGAATTTCTCAAGGCATCAATTATTCTGTAAAGGGCATAGCAGCAATAAATTCAGACTCATTCAAATAAAAAAACTGCATATTTAAATTTAATCAACATTGATAAATAAAACAAATAAATACAAACTATTTATATATAAAGAAAAACTATAAAGTAAATAAATCAATAAAAAATAAAGATATGATATGTTAAATGAGATATTAAAATACACAACTAAATTAATTATATGACAATAGCCAGTACTGCAAAAAAAAAACATTAAACACAATTATCATCTCAATTAAATTGGAAAATGACTCAAATAAAAAATAACTGTCTTTTTCATTCATGAGATGAAATAAGAAATGCTGACAAACCGAGGTACAAGCTTCTATGTCTCATGGATGGAGCTTGTGGTCTCAGCCCTCTTTTAATCTGGTTCCCAGGACACGGTCACAGCTAAGGTCAAAGTTCAACCAGAGTCAAAGTGTTTAATCTGAGCTACCAAACAAAAAACAGACAGCTGAGGAGTTAACAGCTCTTTAAATTTACAAAACATCTCAAGAGTTAATCAGGAGCAGAAAAGATAAATGTACAATGTATATTAACAAAACCTGGTGGTATTAGATCATTTTGTGACCTGTGAGGGAACTTTCACACTTCTAGTTTATTTAATTTGGTCCAGACCAAGAAGAACAACTGATACATTGCTGCAATCGTCTGCCATTTTAGAACTTGTCAAAAAGGTCAAACTTGATGAGAAGTACCTTATCAATGTAAAATGTTGTTCCTCCTGTGGACACTTGGTGGTGCTTTTACTGAGAGTGTATGTTGTCTTCAGAAATGGACTCTTAACACACTTGGCTAATTTGGACCAGATTGGACATTGTTTGGCTCAGTTATAACAACTTCCTGACTTTCGAGGCCCGCCGTGTGCATAAAAAATCCTTGCAGTTTGGCATCCTATATGCTTAAATATAAAACAGATGAAATCTCTATCAGGATTTTGTTAAAATACAAGGCCTGAAACTATCCAAAATTTTACATGAAAAATAATGTTTTGAAAATTTGCTACAACCTGTGATGGACCGGTGACCTGTCCAGGGTATACCCCCGCCTCTCACCCAATGTGTGCTGGAGATAGACACCGGCAGACCCCCTTGACGGGTTTGAAAATGAATGAATGAATTTGCTATAACGTACCATATTTTTCGCCGTATAAGACGCACTTTTTCTTCCCCAAAACTGAGGGGGGAAAGTTGGAATGTCTTATACGGCGAATGCAGAGCGCCGTGGAGCGGAGGGAGGTCACGGCCGTAGGACAGGTGTAAGAGAGGCCGTTGCTTTGGCCTAGCTCCTGTTATGGTAAAAAAATATACCTTCTCAATTGATAATAAACACTGGAGACCGTTTAAGAGAGAACACAGCAAATGCAGCTATTTATTGTAAAGATTTAGCAGTCTCAACGCATTTCATACACGTGTTATCCGGGACTAAAGTATGACGTGTCTCTTAAGTTTCTCAAATTACATTTCTCTAAATGACCACTAGATGGTAGTATTATATAGGAAAATTCGCATCACCCTCCGGAGCCGTCGGTGCGCGCTGACGTCATCGTCCTACCATAGCGTGGATCGTAAGGAGCAGGTATGAAACATTACAGCCTTTTTTGTTACTTT